>JARBWK010000010.1:83046217-83592895 GCA_030556195.1 Anolis apletophallus
CCACTGTTTCTGCCTGGTCCTTACTCTGCAGAAGCCAGGACAATGACATCGGCATTCATTGGGATGATCTTCAGTTTATGTTCTTGCTTCCTAACATTCTTCTCTTGTGGATGACGCTACAGCCCAACAAATTAACATCCAATTGAGGGTTGTGGTCCTTGGAAGTCTTGTAGCACTGGAAGCAGAAATAGAAGAGTAGTTCCATTGAAAGGAATATGGATTGTTATCTAAAATCTAAAATTTTCAATATTTTGGACTACAGCTCCAAATATTGCATAAATGTTATAGCTACTGGCTGTGGTGGTGTCACGATGCACGGACTTGACCGGCCCCTTAATCACACACAAAGAGACAGACTGAAGGCTAACTACTTTATTGAAGATAATAACAGTTCCAATAATAATGTCCAATAGAATATAAAAGCAATCCTCGCAAGGCTATGGATCAGGAACAGGGCAAGGCTCCGCAGGGGCTATGCGGATCAGGAAACAGGGCAAGGCTCCGCAAGGCTATGATCAGGAACAAGGCAAGGCAAGGCAAGGCTTGATGACCACGGGCTAGCTAGCTTGTGGTCCCACTCCGCTCACGCCTATTCAGATGAGACGTGGCCGGGCACTGAGGATTCATTCCCACGGATCCTATACTTAATCCTTCGTGGGTCCCCGACGCGCTCTAGGCTTCTGCGTCTCCAATCGCTGCTCACGGACTCGGCGGTCTATGCTCTTAGACCATTCCTTCTGCTAGACTCTATGTTCCGTCTCCTATCAAAGGTTCGACCTTGTCTTTCCACAGCTGTGTTTCTATCTCCCTGAGAGCTCTCCTCCTAGTCGTTTCCCATGCGCCTTCTTCCATATCTTCCCAGGGAGGCTCCTAAGAAGATCTTCCTCCCGATGTTCATAACTCCCGAATCGCTATCCATCTGCACCTGGTTATCTGAATCTCCACTAGGACCAAAACACATTTCTTCCCAGGCCAAGCTCTCTGTGGGCGAAAAGAGGCCCCTGAGGGAAAGCTGCCCTTCGCCCCAGTCATCTAGCTCATCCTCTGAATCCTGTTCTGGCACCGCTGGTTCTAATGCTAATGGGACCCCAGGTCCTATCCCCTGCCCTCCAGGCACAAACGAGAACTGCTGTGCTACACTATCCCCCCCCCCCTCAGGGCCCCTCCTAGGCCGCCCCCGGGGCTGGGGTTTGTCAGGTACTTGCGATGGAACCGAGCGACAAGGTCCGGGGCATGGACGCCACGAGCCCGCGCGTCCAAGAACGCTCTTCCGGTCCAAAGCCTTTCCAGTCAATGAGATACTCCAGCTTCCGGTAGCGGATACGCGCATCAGGATGTCCTGCACCTCCAACTCCTCCTCGCTGTCACGCATCACAGGGGGAGGAGGCGGCTGCGTCACATCAGGCCGCACCCCCGCCGCCGGGCGGAGCAAAGAACGGTGAAACACAGGGTGGATTTTCATGTCCGCTGGGAGTTGCAGTTTGAAAGAAACAGGCCCCACCTTCTCCAACACTGTGTAAGGCCCCAAAAATCGAGCTTCCTACTGGCGGCTAGGTCTCTGTGTGGGCAGGTTCTTGGTAGACAACCAAACTTTATCACCCACCAGGATCGCAGGGCCCTCCTGGCGCCGCCGATCAGCCATCCGCTTATAATCCGCTTTAGCCTGGTCCAATTGAGTGCGCAGCAAGTCTTGCAAGGCAGTGAGCTCCTGAAGCCAATCTTTCGCTTCCGACGCCCCTCGGACGGGTCCACCGGAGGGTAGAAGCGAGGATGGTGTCCATAGTTGGCAAAGAAAGGAGTCTCCTTGATGGATTCGTGCGTCGCGTTGTTGTAGGCGAACTCCGCCAGAGACAACAAGGACGCCCAGTTGGTTTGCTGATAGTTGACATAGCACCGTAGGTACTGTTCCAAGGTGGCATTGACCCTTTCGGTCTGGCCGTCAGACTGGGGGTGATAGGCCGTGGACATCCAGCATCAATCCCCAGCAACTTCTGGACAGCCTTCCAGAACTGGGAAGTGAACTGGGTGCCGGTCGGTCACCAAACTCTGAGGCAGGCCATGCAGCCGGAACACATGTTGCACAAACATATCAGCAGTCTCTTTGGCAGTAGGCACCCCCACACAGGGAATGAAGTGTCCCATCTTGGTGAAACAGTCCACCACGACCAGGATCGTGGTGAAGCCCTTGGACTTAGGCAAGTCTGTGATGAAGTCGGCCGAAATCATCTTCCAGGGAGCGGGAGGGGGTCGGAAGGGCGACCGAAGCAAACCGGCCGGCTTGCCCCGGGTTCTTGGCCCGCTGACACACAGGGCAAGAGCCCACATAGTCCTCCACATCCCTCCGCACCTTAAGCCACCAGAAATCCCGTAGGACCAATTGCAGGGTCTTGAACAGCCTGAAATGACCAGCGGCCCGACTATCGTGGCAAAGTTTGAGAATGTCCTCCCTCTCGGGCCCGGGGGGAAACATAAACAGAGTCACGGTGGTAGAGTACCCGTTCTTTACCTGGAAAGGGGCTTGCACCCCTTGGTCAGCTGTTCTTGCACCCAGGGATCAGTCCGTTGGCGCGCCTGTACCCGCTCACTCAAAGGCCTCTTGTCCTTAGGGGCCGGCGGGGCCACCGGAGGGTTCACAGGAGCCGCCCGGGCCGCAGCAAAGTTCTCCGCTTTCAGGAGACGGGCCTCAGAAAGCCCCTCACCGCCACGAACATACTGCGGCTTCCGAGACAGGGCATCAGCTTGCGTGGTCTGCTTGGGGGTCACATAGTGGATGCGGAAATTGAATCGCTCAAAGAACAGGGACCATCTCTTTTGCCTCTGGTTCAATTTGCGCTGGGACTTCAAGTGTTCCAAGTTCCGGTGGTCAGTGTGCACCTCCACCGGAAACTTAGCCCCTTCAAGCAGATGGCGCCACACTTCAAAAGCCACCTTGATGGCGGGAGCCCTTCTCCCAAATGGTATAGTTCTTTTCCGGAGCCGTGAGCTGCCGGGAGTAGTAGGCGCAGGGCAACAAGTCCGTTCCCTGCGGTTGTAGCAGGATCGCTCCCACCGCCACATCCGACGCATCAGCCTGCACAATGAAAGGGGTGCGGGGATTGGGGTGCTGCAGAAGCGGCTATGTGTTGAACAGCTGCTTCAACTTCCGGAACCCCACGTCCGCCTCCGGCGTCCACCGGAACGGCACCTTTCCCCGCAGGCACTGGGTGATAGGATCAGCCCACTTGGCAAAGTCCGGGATGAACTTTCTGTAGTAGTTGGCAAAGCCCAGGAATCTTTGAATGTCCTTTTGCTGGCTAGAGCTGCCCAGTCAGCCACAGCTTGACCTTGGTGTCATCCATGGCAATGCCCGTTGGTGAGATACGGTAGCCCAGAAAGTCCACCTCACGCAGATCAAAAGCACATTTCTCCAGCTTAGCATAGAGCCCGTGGGCTCTCAGTCTCTGGAGCACTTCCTTGACATGGCGGTCATGGGTCGCCTGTTCCGGAGAAAAAATGGGCAGGTCGTCTAGGTAGACCGCCAGATAACGATCTAGCAGGTCCCGGAAAATGTCATTCATGAAATGTTGGAAACAGGCTGGGGCATTGCACAAACCGAATCCCATCACCAGGTATTCAAAACTGCCCCACTTGGTCTGGAAGGCTGTCTTCCATTCGTCGCCCTGGCGAATCCGGACACGGGTGAGAGCGCCCCTCAGGTCCAGTGTAGTGAACCCCTTGGCTCCCCCGCATCCGCTCAAGAGCTCGGGGATCAAGGGGAGGGTAGCGGTTCCGAACCGTGATCTTGTTGAGTTCCCGATAGTCATTGCAGAGCCGCAACTCCCGATTTCTTTTTGACGAAAAAGAATGGGCGCCCTGGGGGACTGGGAGGGCCGAATGAAGCCCTTCCGCAAATTCATCCAGGAACTCCCGGAGAGCCTGTTGCTCTGGTTCCGAGAGAGGGTAGAGTCTTCCCGCGGGATAGGGGCCCGGGTTCAAGTTCAATGGCACAATCGTAGGGCCGGTGGGGAGCCAATCGCTCTGCCTCCTTCTTGCTGAAGACGTCCCAAAATCCGGCATATTTCTTGGGCAGGGTGGCCACCGTTTCGACTTCCTGAGCCTGGCAGGCCCGGGCCGTCAGACAGTGACTCTGGCAATGGTCGGAGGAAAAAACGAGCTGTCTCTTGGTCCAGGAAATCTGGGGGTCATGGAGAGCGAGCCACACAATGCCCAGGACAATGGGGAAATCGGGAGCTTGGTCACAAGAAAAGAAATGTCCTCTTTATGGGAGCTGGTCCACATCTTGGTAGGGGCGGTATACTGGGTCACAGCCCCCGTCTTCAGGGTTCTCCCATCAATAGTCTGTACACCCTTTGGCTCTTGGAGATCAAGAAATTTTAATCCAGCAGACTTGGCATAGTCTTCATCAATGAAGTTGTTGGTGGCCCCCGAGTCAATCATGGCATGGACCATCATCGGCCCCTTCTCGGGCGACCACAGGCCAACCATTACAAGGAACAATTGACCAGTCTTGGGTTCAGGAGGAAGAGAAGCGACGGCGGCCGAGTGAGCGAACCTCTTACACTCGGCCGGCCCCTCCCCGTCCGCCTGGATGGCTTCTACGCCCTCCGGGGCCCCTCCCAGGGCGGCAAAGGCGCTAGGAGTCTTCCCACGGTGCTTTTGGGGCACTCTCTGGAGAAATGTCTGGCCCCCGCAGTACCAACACAAATTCAGACGCTGTCGCCATGCTTTTTTTCGCCTGGTCCACCTTAGGCCGCACCGTGCCTAGTTGCATGGGTTCCGGCTCATCCGAGCCCGCTGGTGGCGTAGCGAGCTGCCGGGCAAGAACTGTCCAGGCCCTACCTCCTTTCGCGCCACCGGCTTCTCCACCACACTTTTGTCCCATCGCCTCCGGGTTTGCAGCCCCGCTTCGACACGTAGACTCAAGGAGATCGCTGCCTCCAAATCTGCGGGTCATGCATGCTTCAACAGCTCTTGTTGTAAGTCCGTGGTCAGCCCCGCGATGTAGTGGTAACGCAACGCCGAAAGGTTCCACTGCACCTGGGCCGCCAGCACTCGAACTTTCACAAGCTCTACTAGTATCGAAATGACTGATCAGACAGGGTTGCTGTTTAAATCATGGAATACAAGGTTCATACCTCAAAGCAATTACATCTTTTAGATTAATAAAATAAAATAAAAACTTTATTTATACCCCGCCACCATCTCCCCAATGAAGACTCGGGGTGGCTTACATGAGGCCAAGCCCAATAACACAATACAATAAATGAAATCAAAACGCAAACAAAAACATAATACAAGGCATAAGAATACAATAAACAATTTAAAATTAAAACAAAATCATATATAGATTAACTAACAAAGCCATATGTTTCAGAGTACGAAATTATTACTATATACCCACATCAATGAAAGGGCTCTGGTTTTTCTTGCTGGGAATGGGGGACCCGGGATCAGGGGGCCGCCGGTTGAATCGGCGACGAATGACCGAGACTCCTTGCAGGCCTCCCCTTTTCACGGGATATGCCGGAAACTGAACCCCCTGCCAATTTCTGCCAATTAGGTTCGCTGAGTATCCCAGTGATCTCGGGCCGGGGTGAGTACGGTAGGCGCAGGCCTAATGCTAACGCTACTGCGAGAACCAGACCGAGTCAAAGACGGACTCGACCAGTTCTGACCTGCGTCCTATCCCCAGACACGCTGTTGATAGACATCCAGTTCTCCCCCTTCCTCTCTGGTGCTGGTTAACGACGCGCTCTGTTCGGAACAAAACTGCCACGGTCAGGGAATTTTGCGAAAATCTTAAAGCGGACCTGTTTTGTATCACCGAGACTTGGCTTCAGGAGAGTGACTCCATCTGCCTCCATGAAGTGGTCCCCCCTGACTACGTTGCCATGCACCAGAATAGGAATGAGGGACGGGGGGGGGGGTGGCAATACTCTCCCGTGATGGATTACACCTTAGACCGAACCAGGCCCTTGACACCACGGGATTGGAGGGTGTTGGCCTGGTGTGGGAGTCCCCGGAGAGCTTGGCGATCCTGCTGGTGTACCGTGCGCCTAGCGCACCGGGCGGAAAGTCTGGCGGCTGCTGGAGACTGTGTCGGAGTGGGCATTGAGGTTTCCCAGACTTATTGTTCTGGGTGACTTCAATGTCCACGCCGACGCAGCCTCCGTCCCATCTCCAGCCGCGGACCTAATCTCGACCATGGCGACATTAGGCCTCTCCCTATGTAACTCGGGACCCACACACTCGGCCGGACACACCCTCGACTTGGTGTTCAGCGCAGGGGTTCAAGTGGACCTAGCCTCCGTAATAGAGGTACCATGGTCGGACCACTGTGCTCTAAGTATCCGGGTTGAGCAACCGCCTCCCCCATGCAAGGGCGCCGAACAGATTCTTGTTCACCCAAGGAGACTTATGGAACCTGAAAGGTTCCTGAATGCTCTGAGGGATCTGGAGTCTATCAGCGTCTCAGTCGATGAGCTAGTCCAGGCCTGGAACACCTCACTGGCTAGAGCTCTCGGCTGAGATTGCCCAGGCGCCTCCTCTCCGACCCGCAATCATCGGTCCCCTGGTATACAGGGGACCTTAGGATCATGAAGCGGAAAGGAGAGGGCTAGAGCGTGAGTGGCGGAAACTCCGTGACGGAGCCTCACTATCAGCTTATAAGCTAATTAAAGAGGCTTATGAGCATGCGGTCAAGGCAGCCAAAAATGAATACTTCTCTGCCTTGATAGCGTCTGCAAGCTCACGCCCGGCTCAACTGTTTAAGGTAATTCGATCTTTGACGACGGTCCCTACCGTCCCAAAAAATAGTGATCAGGCCCTTACTGCCGGTGCTTTTCAGAGCTTTTTTACAGACAAGATACTGAGTCTCCGCCGGGACCTCCCGGCCACAGTTGATACAGTGAGAGAGCTAGAGACTCCGTGGCCCTCCGCCGCCCACCCTCGACCGGTTTCGCCACTGGACGCAGATGCTGTTGATAAGTTAGTGACTGCAGCTCGTCCTACCACCTGCTCCCTCGACCCGTGCCCCTCCTGGCTAGTTAGATCTTGCCTGGAGGGGTTACGTGGGCCTCTGTTGAATATCATTAACAGCTCCCTTGAGCAAGGAGTCTTTCCAGAGTGCTTAAAAGGCGGTGGTAGCTCCATTACTGAAGAAACCATCATTGGACTCCTGCGGTTCCCTCCAACTACCGCCCAGTGTCGAACCTGTCGTACCTGGGCAAGGTGGTTGAGAGGGCAGTAATGGAGCAGCTGCAGTCCTTCTTAGATGATACAACATGGTTAGACCCCTTCCAGTCCGGCTTCCGTTCGGGGCATGGGACGGAGACGGTCCTGGTCTCCATCACAGACCAACTCCGCTGCCAGCTCGACCAAGGTGAGTCTGCGCTGCTCGTGTTATTGGACCTCACGGCAGCGTTTGACACGGTCGACCACAATCTCTTGATTCACCGCCTGGCCATGGCTGGAGTGAGGGGGACTGTCCTTAAATGGCTGACCTCCTTCCTCCGCCAGCGGTCTCAGCGTGTGAGGAGGGGCGGGTGGTCTCCGAGGGCTCCCCCATTAGTGTGCGGAGTCCCTCAGGGGCCATTCTCTCCCTCTGTTATTTAACATATACATGCAGCCGCTTCCACAGCAGGTGCGGAGTTATGGGCTGGTCAGTCACCAGTACGCTGATGACACCCAGCTCAGTCTGAGGGTGGAGGGCAGGCCGAGTCCGTCCCCGATAATTTCAACATTGCCTCGAAGCCGTTACTGGATGGCTGCGAGCCAGTAGGTTGAGGGTGAATCCGCGAAGACGGAGATCTTGTGGCTGGGCCGCCCGGGCGCGGTGGATGTCCGGCTTCCGACCCTGGACGGTGCGGCACTGCAACCAGCGCCGTCAGTGAAGAGTCTGGGTGTCCATCTGGACTCCCAGCTGTCCATGGAGGCCCAGGTCTCCATGGCTAGCAAGGCTGCCTTCTTCCACCTCCGCCAGGCTAGGAGGCTGGCTCCCTACCTCTCCCGGAGCGACCTAGCCACGGTGATCCAAGCCACGGTCATCTCGAGGCTAGATTACTGTAATGCGCTCACGTTGGCCTGCCTATGTCGTCGATTCGGGAGGCTCAAGCTGGTGCAGAACACTGCCGCCCGGCTCCTGTCTGGGGCTCCAGCAGGTTGCCGCATAACACCAATTTTGCAGGATCTGCACTGGCTGCCTATTGAGCACCGGGTCGCCTTCAAAGTGCTGGTGCTTACCTTTAAGGCCATTCACGGCTTGGGGCCAGCGTACCTGAGGGACCGTCTCACTCCATATTGCCCTACGAGATCACTACGGTCCGAGGAGGCCAACCTCTTGGTGATTCCATCTGTTAAGTTGGCTCATCTAACATCGACCCGCCGGAGGGCGTTTTCCGTGATAGCTCCCCACGCTATGGAACGCCCTCCCGGCCGGCCAGAGCCCTGAGGGACCTACTCCCGTTCAGAAAGGCCTGCAAAACCTATTTGTTTGGGCAGGCCTTCGGTGAGTAGGCTTGTGTGTCCACCCCTGGGCTGCCTGTATTCGCTGCTGCTCTATTGTTTTTAGCTCTATTGTTTTTAGCTGTATTGCATTGTTTTATTGTGTTTTATGTGCTCATGTTTTTAACCCTCTGGCGCTGTGCCATTGGCTCTTGTGAGCCGCCGCGAGCCCTCGGGAGTCGGCGGTGCAGAAATCCCAATAAATAAATAAATAAATAAATAAATAAATAAATAAAGATAACACACCCTTACAACATTTGTCTACTGCAGGCATCCTCATACTGCGGCCCTCCAGCTATTTGGGCCTCCAACTCCCAGAAGCCCTAATGAGCTTGTTCAATTGTAAGGAATTCTGGGAGTTGAAGGCCCAAACAGCTGGAGGGCTGTAGTTTGAGGATGCCTGGCCTATTGGATGTTAATACACAAACAAAATGGTTGGACTACATAAAGCATCCAACAAAGAGAGAACTTCTAGAATCCTCCAAATGGCAGGGTCTGGCGATATGCTGGCTAGTAGATTCTAAGAATTGTGGTCCCATAAAGTAAATTTTCCAAAATTTGGATAGAGGTGGTTTTAGCACACTGAAAGACTCTGTTCTGAACCATTTTGCATGCCCATGTAAGTGCAAATTTCCAGGCGCATCCCAGACATTCTGAATGCATTGTACAGGAAGAAGGCATGGCAGTAGTTTGAAGTACTTTCGTATTTTCGCTACATTTACTAAGGTAGCTTTCCATTTACTCTAATGCAGTGCTTCTCAAACTGTGCTCCTCCAGATGTTTTGGACTCCAGCTCCCAAAATTCCTAACATCTGGGAAGCTGGCTGGGATATCTGGGAGTTGAAGTTCAAAACACCTGGAGGAACACAGTTTGAGAAAGACTGCTCTAACAAATCACACCAAATGGAAGACTTCCAGGTTCCTTTCTGCATAGACCTGCATCATTTCCTCTGCCCAAGTACCTTCCTTGCAGGTATATCCATTTATGGAGGCTCTTTAGTGCTGATCATTACTACTGAATGATGTTGTTTTTGGCCCCTTCCACACAGCTGTATAAAATCCACAATGAAATGGATTATATTGCAGTGTGGACTCAGATAACCTAGTTCAAAGCAGATATTGTAGATTTTCTGTCTTGATATTCAAGGTTATATAGCTGTGTGGAAGGGCCCTACATTTCCTATTTGTGGGCATCCCAGAAGGATCTGGTTAACTGTTGTGGGAAACAAAGAGATGGGCCACATGAAGGGTGGAATACGTGGCCAATCTTGGGGCAGACTTTTGATCAAATACATATATCACAGGTATTCTTCTGTTGTATTATTTACATGCATAGTCTTGAAAAATTGGTTCTTATTCTAATTTTAAGATATTATTATTACTATTATTATGTTTATGTCCACAAGGAGAGTTAAAGCAGCTATTTTTAAGAAATAAATTCATTTAGAGAACTCATTTGTTAAATCAAGTGCTTACCAACAATCTGTTGTCCTTAATCACACAAAGCTGCTTGGCCCACTGGCCCAGCCATTTCTTTCTCCAGAGGAAAGCACAGATCCGGGCATCTTTCATGAGTTCAATGGATGCTTCAGGGGAAGGCCACTGGTGGGGAGCTGACTTGCCTTTCGTGTTCTCTTCCTCATCGTAGGATTCATAGGAACTGCTGACTGCTTCTCCATCATCTGCATCCAAACGGGTAGGGGAGAAAGGACCAACACACACACTACTTGGTGACAAAGCAATGTTCCTTTATCCAATAAGCAAGCTGGAGAACACTACAGAAATATGACAGCCGCAGTACAGAAGAAAAACAGAGAATGAAATCTTGCAAAATTCGGACAATGAGAAGTTGCTGCCCTCATGCCATCTTTTCTTATCCTCTGTCTCTCACTTGGACCAGATAAACATTACACAGAAAGGACTGCATTGGTTACATTATGTATGCAATAATTGCAACCACCTTGTAATTACCAGAATATGTAAAGTACACTTTTTGTGGATATGGATTCTATTGAACCAATTCTTTAATTTTCATCCTGCATCTGGGGAAATAGACTTAGGACCTTTCCAGACAAGGGTTTATCCCAGGAGCATCTGCGTCTAAAAATATATAGATGTTCCTGGGGCCCTGTTCACACACCCCTCCCAGAAAGTGTACACTTTCTGGGGTGGGTGTCCAGATGTTCTTCCTGAACAGGCCTGTGAGAACACCTGGAGACTCTACCAACCTCCCAAAAGCCATAAAACCACCTTTTAAAAATAAAGTACTTACCCAAACACCATTGGAAACCTGCCGCAATCCTCCTTGCACGTAGAAATGATGCGCCAGGAGAAGGGGTGGCAGGACTGATTTTCCTCCTCCCCTCTTTTCTCCTAGCACGTCATTTCTACAAGCCAAGACAGCTGCCACAGCTCTCCAATGGAAGCTGGGTAAGTACTTTATTTTTAAAAGGGGTTTTTAGGGCTTTTGGGGAAGGGCTTGGGATTCTCACAGTTTTCCAGGCTAATTTAGCCCAGAAAACTGTGCGTCTGTGAGTCCAGACACCTGAAGTAGTGAGTTTATCCGGCACCTTCCAAGAAGGCATGGAATAAACCCACTATCAAATTAATTCACCGCAAACTGGGGTTTAATTCCTGGTTTGTGGTGAATTAATTCAGGATTGTCCAGAAAATTGTCTGGGCAACCCCCTTTTTATTTTCCGCAATAAAAGAGCTGTCTAGATCCGCCCCTAGTCTACAAAAGATTATTCATACTCACTTATTACTCTCAGCTAAGCTCTTACTTCAATGTTCATGTTCGTGAATTTTTTTTAAAAATCAAGTTGCGAACAAAAGAAGCAAAAGTTAGCAATATAACAAGACATAAAACATGTCCGTATCTGCTCATTTTGAAACAACCTGATACTGAAAATGATAAGAGGATCAAATGCAGTTAAGTGTCATCCTAGATCCTGTCATCAATTGTTTCTGATCAGCCCTTGTTCTTGCTTATGACTGAACAAAGACTTCAGAGTATCCTAGATCTGAGCCATTGCCTGCACCTTCTTATCTTCTGCCAGGGTCTTCAAACATTTTGTAAAAAGCAGGGAAATTTTTACACATCCTCATGCACTTTAGACACTTCCCATAATTCTCGGGTTCCCTTTTTAATTTTCTTCTCTTTTGCCCAAGATAATAAACTCAAGATAATATTCAATAACATTTTAACAATAATATTCACTATGTTTTCACGTATGTCTCTGAATGTGTTTTTACATGTATTTGTCTTAATTTTTGGAAACTACCTTAAATCTACAGAAAAGGTGGGATAAAGATCAATAAATGACAATGACAGTTACACTCAGTGTATGTCTATGAATGTAGAGCACAAATTGCAAATCTTCAATTTACTATGGCTTTGTCAATTGCCAACAAATTTGCTACTGGCCATCTATGAATGACAGATCTTCTTAGAAAATACACCAACCATTCCCACATAATTTCATGAGGTGGACATCTATATACTGTATATGGAGAATTGAGAAACAAAGAAAGTAAAACAAGAATTTTTGGTGCGGCTCCATTCTGAAGACAATTAAATGAAATGCTGCTGGAAAAGTGTGGATGGGATTCTGGAGTGGGGGGGGGAGGGGCTGTGTCTTTTAAATACTATTTTAAGTGTATTTATTATATTTTAACCTATTTTTAACCTTAATCCACACTGTATTTATTATTTAATAGTATTTTAATTTTTGTACAGTATTGCATTTTTTAAACTATGGGCAAAGTTGGTTTTATGTGTATGTGAGTCACCCCGAGCCTTTGGAGGGGACGACTAATAAGTCGAAACAATAAATAAATAAATAAAGTGAGGGACTGTTAGCCGCCTTGGGTCCCCCCCAGGAGAAGGGAGGTTAATGAACAAGTAAATAATAATAATAACAAATAATAATTTCTGTTACACAGAAATTAATAATTTCTGTCTTCACATTTTTGAAACTGTCTAAAATAGAATTGAAGCAACCAGCTTCAATTAGAGCAGCAACGTTGGCCACATTTGGATGCCGCATTAAACTGCAAGTTAACACAATATTGGAAATATCTCAGAATGTCTCAGTGGTTATTGTGATGAGAACCATAGCCCAACATTTGGACAACTATAGATTTCCATTCCTGTTTGAGTGGGATCTCAATGAGACAGAATGAGTCTTTGTCCTGTTTGAGCCATCTTTTTCCCCTCTCCTTTTGGATTGCACATGAGAAAGAGTCTAGAAATGTTTAGCTCATTTTTTTTACTTAACCACAGCTTGTTATGACAGAACTATGGTTTGTCTGAAACTTGAAACATTTGGATTCTTTTGGTACAGTCTATCAATGCAGATAGCACTGTAAACTGTCTTAAGTAATACAAGATGATTTTGCAAAAAACATCTTTGTAGCCATACTTAAGGAAAGAGTGTGGACAGGTGAAGCTCAAGCCTGTATCTCATTAAAATCACATTCAATTATGATTTAGTTTGGTGCACCGATATAGTCAATGGTCTGTAATATGAAAGCTAATTCTCTTAATGCTGATATGTATGGTCTCTTACAGTTTGTTGTAAGGCTCATTAGCTTATTATTGGTGCTCAACATATATTCACAAGCTGATGGGTACATTCATGCAAAATTATGCTGGAATGAGACTCTATTAAGAACCCCACATAGAAATTCTGGTCATGGGGAATACAATCAAGTGGAAGATAATTGATTGTGTTCTCTCCCCAGAAATCTGGATAGAAGTTGTATATTTGCCAAATCATGTAACTGTCATGCTCCATGCTCAGAAAATAATACATAATTTTTGTAGACCTATTCTTGGACTCAAGCATGCAACTTATGAGTGAATGGCTCTCACATTCTGAAAGATGAAAATCCCAGTATGTTTATATGGTAGGACCATTTGATATATACTGAGAAATTCTACTCATGTCTCTATAGAGACAAATCCCATTCAACCCAGTGGGAGTTGTTTCTGAATAGGTATGCCTAGGCATTAGTTGAGCTATTTACACGAGAGAGCTTGCTCTTTGGAATATGCACTTCTCACCAAATACATATTAAATATGCACTATTTTTAAAAATGCCTGTGCATATATTCATAGACATAATTTGTTATATTCTTCTATTTGTTAACATTCTCAAAAACAAACTGGTCATAGTTAAATGCAATTGTTCATTTTCCAGCAAAAAATAATGTTTTGTTTACATAATAATTTTAGCCATTCTAGACATATGAACCATCTTAGATTTAGATTTTTCTGGGGAGGCCCTGCTCTCGGTCTAACCTCCTTTGCAGTGTGCTTGGTGGGGACGAGAGACAGGGCCTTCTCAGTGGTGGCCCCTCGGCTGTGGAACTCCCTCATCAGTGAAATTAGATCAGCACCCTCCCTCTTGGCCTTAAGGGAAAAAAAAGCAAAGACATGGACGTAGGACCAAGCCTTTGGTTAGTGAGCAGTACAAGAAATTAATAGGAAATATGTGCAATTGACAATTGGAGTGGCTTCAGATTATGATTTTGAATTATATGATTTTAATGACTATACTAATATGTTTTAATTCGATGTCTTAATGTCAAGATGTTGCTTATGTTTCATGGTTTAATATGGTTTAAATAGTTTTAATTCATAGTTATATGTTATGTTTTGATTTTATGCTCTGGTTATTCACATATATGTTTGGCATTGAATTTTGCCATGATTATGTTGGAAACCACTTTGAGTCTCCCCCTTTCCGGGTAAGAAAAGCAGTATATAAATAAATAAATATTTTTAAAAGTAACAATTAAGACATTTTATTAAGAATTACATTTAGATATTTCTCTTACTATTTTAACAGACAAATATAAAGTATCTTTGATTATTTAGTATCAGCACGCTGAGTGTGGTTTCCAAGCCCTGGATTTTGCAATATATTGTCTCTTACTATGTAAAAAAATCTCTGAAGTTTGATGAGGATGGTAACAACTTTAAAGGATTCTTGGATTATGCCTTTTAGCATGTGAGATAGTTTTTCTTTATGTTTAGCTAAGGTATTGCAAAATAATATATAGTATAACCCCTATATGCATGGAGGATACATTCTCAGACTCTGCGTAGATATGTGAAATTGCAGAAAATAGTGAACCCTATTGAAATGAAGGATGTCTGGCCCAAGAATACCAGAAAGTCATGCTTGAGGACCTAGAAAATGCCTAGAGATCATGTTTTGTCCATCATGCATAAATGAAACCACAGATACTGGACCTGTGGATATAGGGGTCATACATATAGCAACCCATCATGCATATATAAGACAATAATATGATCATGACAATTTTAAATGATATATGATGCAATATTATTCATGTTCACTTGAAAACATGCTGTACCCATTGTTATCGTGGCATATATGACTCCCTCAGTAACTTGCAACCCTGGTCTGGATCCAATAGCTGCAAGTCTACCATAAAAACCTGCACAATCACACAGAGAAGAAAGAGAGAAAGAAAAAGACCTACAAATGAAACTCACTTCGAACACTAACAGATGCATTTAACTCTCTTTGATCAAATATACAATAATAATTAGAAACAGTATGCTAAAACCTAGAGCAATCTTTTATTTTTACAATTTGGTGGTAGGTGATCATGACAATGATGATATCCATCAGCAATAAAACGGATGGTGTTGATTATTATTTATTCCATCCTTGAATGAATCAGTTGCACTCAGTAATATAGTGGTTTATTTTTATTCCACCCTTCAGTTATTTTGCCTCAACCACAAAGAGAATAAGGAATTCCTACAGTTCATGAGAAGGCAACATTGGCCACCATTGTAGTGTTGGATGGAAGATATTCATCACACCAGTAAGAATGGAAATGGAAAAAAAGTGTTTCAAGTACTGAGAAAACCAGTTGAGAAGAATCTTGGAGTGCAGATAACTTTAGTGACACATATAGATGGTATAACATTCACACATGAATTTTTTGTGGAAATAAATACCATTTAGTAAAGATAAAGGTTTTCCCCTGGCATTAAGTCTAGTTGTGTCTGACTCTGGTACTCATCACCATTTCTAAGCCTAAGAGATGGCATTGTCCATAGACACCTCTAAGGTCATGTGGTTGTCATGACTGCATGGAGTGCCGTTACCTTCCCACAGAAGCGTTATCTATTGATCTACTCACACTTGCATATTTTTGAACTGCTAGGTTGGCAGAAGCTGGATCTAACAGTGGGAGCTCACCCCACTCCCCGGATTTTAAATGCCAACCTTTTGGTCAGCAAGTTCAGCAGCTCTAACCTGCTGCACCACTAGGGGGTTGAAATTATCACTTACTACACAGAAATTTATTTCATACACAGAAAATTCTGTTTCCTACAGAAAAAAATGCTGTCGTTGGGGATTCATTCTTCACTTTTGCAATTCATTGAGTTGCAAAAAATGTATTTTTTGCACTGATAATAGTTTTCCATAGAAATATTATTTTTGACACTTAATAATTTTTTTACACATACATATAATTGTCAGAGTTAAATATTTCCTATACAGAAAATCCTTGCAAAGCTACTTTGTGTGCCTTTTGCAAAGAACTTCCAGATTGATTAATGAGATTTCTCCAGTGTACCTAAATCTACTGTCAACCTTTGCAGCCCGAAAGACAGTTACATCTGACAAGTAGGAGATAAAGGTGCCACATTAAGTGGGGAGGCAAATTTTGACTGAATTATGAGGCCATAAAAAGAATTCCAGGAATGTGGAAGGAACAACGAGGGACGCTGGAAACGCTGAGAGATGAGGAGTGCGTCAGCTCCCCCTGGTGGCCAGATTTGCCTCTGTTCATTTGTGTAATATGTCAAAGTGTATATACTGTACTGTGATAAACGGCAGGGATTGTCTGCTTGTATGTGTACCTGTAATCTGCCCTGAGACCCCTTCGGGGTGAGAAGGGCGGAATATAAATAAAGTAAGTAAATAAATAAATAGGTCCTCCAGTGTGACACTATTGTTAATTACCACAGAGTCACAATGGAGGACTTAGAGGTTCTTATGTGTTCTCTCTGGTTAAAAAAATATTTGTATTTTTTCACTTTCTCAGGGGTCTTGAACCCCAATCCCTGCAAGAGTTCAGGGCCTACAATATATATTGTCACACTTAATTGAGCAATTGTATATATTTTTTCCTCCCGTGAGGCATTCTATAACATCCTCTCCCTGGCAAATGTCCACAGATCCAAAGAAACTTGGAGCATATTTTAGAGGATGATACAGACTTTCTTGCTCTTGTAGGCAAGTACAAGTCAGAAATGAAATTTAAATCTAGTGAAAGATTTGGGAGAAGAACAGATGCTCCCTTGAAGTATAGATAAGCCCTGCTTCTCAAAGAAGAAAGCTCGTCTGCTGTTCACATTTTTGAAAAGACAGGTCACCCACAAAGTGACCTTAATATGTCATTTCCAACGTGAGAACACGTTTAAGAAAAAATATAGATCTTTAGGGGAAAAACAGGTGGTTCGCAGTCGAAACAAAAGGAAACTTTTCATTAATCTCTATTGATCTCCGAACTTTTCTTATCCAAATGTTTCTGTAAACTGGTAGAGGGACTGGAAGTGCACACATAATTCCCTACCTTAAACAGCTCCAACTCTAAGATAGATGCAACTGCACTGTTTTTTCCCTTTTCATTGTTGCTGGTAGTTTTTTTACTGTCTTTTTTGCTAATATATATATATATATATAGCTAATATATATATATATATATATATATTGTGTTGTGTGTGTGTGTATACATACACACATACATATATATTGTATATATATATATACACACACACACTGTGTGTATATATATGTATGTATGTATGTATGTATGTATACACACACACAATTATAACCCCAGCAGTGTTTATTCCACTGAGTTTGGAAACTTTTCTTTTTTGGGGGGAACTATATATATCTCCAAGAATTCCCAACTATCAATGCCATGTCAGCTGGGGTTGTGAGAGCTGAAATCCAAAAATGTAACATCTCCAATTATCAGAGTTTTTTAGATTCTTGTTTCCTTGAAATGTTTGTGAAATTAAACTAAATAAATGAGTGAAATTTCCAAAATGTGTAGCATGGTCAAAGCATGGAGCAGGAGGTAGGGGAACATACTAAAGCACTTAGGGAGAATCAGGACATCATTTACACTTTATTCCCTGCAGACTTGTAAATTTAGTCCAGGACTTTGTATGGGATGAAAAAACAACTTGTGAAAGTGAGGTAAAAGCAAGTGGCAGGAACGATATAATAATCTGGCAGCTGAATCTGACAACCTTAACTTTGCAGATGCATTTATGTTGACTTGTTTCTAGAAAAAAATGTAGATTACTATGTATAGACTAAGCAAATAGCATACCATTCAGAGAGATGCCATAGGGCTCAGCTTCTTCATAGTAGCCTTCTGGAGACTCAGTTTTAGAGCCTGAATATGGTTTTGTTTCTGGAACCTGTGGAAGATAAATAAAAGCTACAGAATGCATAGATTAAAAACCCAAGAAAAAGGAAATGAGCTCCCATGATTTTATAATAAACTCCCAAGATAGTATCTATAACTCAGATCAAAGGAGTATTCTTTTGTGAAAGGCATATATGTAAATGATAAAACTTCTGGCACAAAAGGAGATATAAATATGAGAACAAAAGTGAACTATGCCTAGCTGCAGTGCAACACAATATCGGGACTGGCTTATCTTTGTGACTGCATCTTTCCCTACGAACGTACGCGATCTCTAAGATCTTCTGGAAAGGCCATTCTCTTGCTCCCACCCATGTCACAAGCACAGATGGTGGAGAAGAGAGGGATGGCCTTCTCGGTGGTGGCCCCGCGGCTCTGGAACTCTCTTCCCAGGGAGATTAGACTGGCACCCACCTTATTATTATTTATTTATTATTTATTATTTGGACTTGCTAGACCGCCCCTCCCAAAGCTCGAGGCGGTTTCCAACACAATAAAATCACACAGACATTCTAAAAACATCATAAAAACATTCCTAAAAAACAATCAATATGGCATAAAATATCACAGTGGATCGGATCAAGACCAATCTACAGTACAGTACAGGAGCAGCACGACTAGGTGGCGAGGTTAATGTTCAGATGCTAATCAGTCGCCAAATGCTTGCCGAAATAGCCAGGTCTTGCAAGCCCTGCGAAAGGCCATCAGGTCCTGCAAGGCCCGCGTCTCGACTGGCAGAGAGTTCTACAGGGTCGGAGCAGCCACCGAGAACGCTCTCTGTTGGGTGCTGGCCAACCTATAGGACTTCACACCTGGGACTTCGAGCAAGCTGTAACCCTCTGAGCGCAGTGATCTTCTGGGCATATATGGGGTAAGCCGCTTCCTCAAGAACACTGGCCCCAAACCATGTAAGGCCTTGAAAGTCAGGACTAACATTTTGAAGGAGATCCGGAATTCAATCGGTAACCAATGCAGTTCGCGAAGGAGAGGTGTTATACGAGCTGTTCTAGTAGCTCCTAGCAGAAGGCGTGCTGCCGCGTTCTACACCAGTTTAAGTTTCCGGATCGTCAACAAAGGAAGGCCACCTTGACCACCTTCTGGAAAGAACTAAAGATGTGGATGTTCCGCTGTGCCTTTGATTAGATAGTCCCCCAATAGTTTTGGCTCCCAATTCGATCCTAATCTGATTTCACACATTACCATTGCCCCATTTGGAGACATAGTGCTCTCTTTATACTACCCCCTAAGTCCTAATCCTGTCATTTCCTTTCCTTTAGCACTTTATCCATCAACCCTATCCTTTGGCAAATGATTTGCACCAGTCGCCCGCCCAAACTCGGTACTGTGCACTATTCAGACCATTAAAGGTTGCTAAATGTTCACTATATATTGTATTCTGTTGTTGTTTTATATTGTTTGAAAAGTTTTTATGAATTTTGTTGTTATATTTTAACTATGTTGAACCTCAGGCTTGTCCCCATGTAAGCTCTCCCGAGTCCCTTCGGGGAGATGTAGGAGGGGTACAAAAATAAACTTCTTGTTGTCGTTGTTGTTATATCATCATTTTTGTATTTCTGAATCCAAATAAATAGGAGTTTTCTCAGGTTGACTCCAGTTCAAATAAAATAATTGAGATTAAAAACTGGATTATATGGCAGTGTAGATGGGACCATGGCTGATACTTATAAGATATATCATTTTAACAAAGATATTTAATTTGGAATGACAGGAAGACTAACTTTCAGTGAGTCGAGTGAAGTTTATCTTCTCTATTCTGATGAGTTCTCACAACATTTTAAAATGTTTATTTATGATTTATTGTAAAGTTGGTTTTATTGTTTATTATTATAAGTATGGTCGATTTGTATTGCTTTAAACTGTTGTGAGCCACTTTGGGTCCCCTTAAGGGAGAAAAGCAGGATATAAATAAAGAATCATCATCATCCTTAGAAATACAGTGTTCCCTCACTTATTGCTGGGGTTATGTTCCAGGACCTCTCACAATAAGTGAAAAACTGCGATGTATGGATACTCTATTTATTTTAATATTTATACATTATTTTAGTAGTTATACACTATTTTAAGTTTTTATAAACTTAAAATAAAGTGAAGAAAGGCCCTTCAAGGCTGGAGGGAGAGAGGACTGAGGAGGGAAAGCACCTTGGAAAGCAGCAGCAGCAAAACCCCACAAAACAGTGAAAATACCATGATATATATTTTAAATTAATATTTTTTGAAATCCACGAAACAGCGAGTCCGCAATAAGTGAACCGCGAAGTAGCGAGGGAACACTGTGCTTCTAACACTGCCCCTTATGAACCATCAAGGACATTAAGATCCTCCAGAGAGGCCCTGCTTTAGATCCCGCCAGCTTCGCAAGCGCAACTGGTGGGGACAAGAGACAGGGCCGTCTCTGTGGTCGCCCCTTGGCTGTGGAACTCTCTCCCAAGTGATGCTAGCTCTGCTCCCTCTCTGTTGTCCTTTAGGAGGCTGGTGAAGACTTGGATTTGGAACCAGGCCTTCCCAGAATAGGCTGAGATTGGCTATTATCTGAATGAATGACCATGTTTACAGATCGTGTGGAATTGTTTTAGTGGCGATGTGGTTTTATGCTGGGATTTTTATGTATTTTAATATGTTGTTCTAGTTGTTTTTAAACTGTATGGCATTGAATTTTTGCTGTAATGTCAGTCTGAGTCCCTCGACAGAGAAGGTCGGGGTACAAAAGTTTTAAATAAATAAATAATAAGAAAATGAAAAGGCTGCATGTATATAGAAGACAGAATAGTGCAATCCTTATACTTCATTTTGAAGTTTATTTTGGAACTGCACTTTAACTTTTGTGGTTAATGTAAATTTGGGAACAGGAAGGGAGTGGAACTGAACTGGAAATAAACCAGACATTTTCAAAGTCAATATAAGTAACAAAGAAAGTAGATAAATAGTACTGAAGTACGTGAATACTTTCAAAAGATTCCAAGTACTGGAAAATCCCTGGATGGCTGCCAGATCAATCATTGTGCACAGATCAACATTGTGGAAGAATGCAAGATAACCGGGATTCACTGGAAGTGGCAGAGAAAATGTAGCAAGTGCAAAGGGGGATCTGTAGTCAAGATTTTCAGGATAAATTGCTTAGAAAACGACACTGTCACAGTTTCTTATATATCAATGTAACAACTTGAGTTTTAAAAAATCAGCCATAGATTTTGATTGTGTTTTTTAAAGAATTATTCATGGGTCCGAGAAACAGAAGATATACTTATGTGTTGGGATGTCAGTATGATTCAGACTTAGTTTTCTTTGAGAAGTAGAAAACCAAGGCCTGTGCACAACTGGCATTCATTTTGTTAGACTTGTTGTTGTTTCCTTTAATTGCAAACTACCATAAATACTTTCCTGTGTTCTATTACATCAAGATAACTCATTTAGAGCAGTTCCATACAGGGCTTTAACCCAGGTGTAATCGGGTTTCTTAAACCCAATTGGGTCTGGGTTAAAAGTTCACACACCTCTCCCCAACATCCATGCTTTCCTTGGGAGGGGCGTGCCCAGATGCCCTGCCAGGTCTTCCAGCAGGGCACCTGTACACAAAATACCCCCCTTCCCAGAAATGCCCTTTAAAAAGAAAATAACTTACCCAGCCACCTTTCCCCCTTCTCCAGAGCTCTCCTGTCACATAGAAATGACGCAATTTTCCTCCTCCCCTCTCTCTCCTGGCATGGCATTTCTTCATGTCAGGAGAGTTCTAGAGAAGGGAGAATGGCACCTTCAGTTTTAAGGTTTTTAAAAGGGGTTTTGGGGAAGGGGTTACAACCCTCTAAGTTTCCCGGGTTAGAGATAGGTAAGAAGACTGTGTGGACGGTCCCCTCGAAAGTTCTGGGACTTCCGAGGGGGCAGTCCGGACAGGGTCCATACTGAGACTCAGGTCTTTCAGGCAGACCCGGGCCTTTCCAGTATCAAATTACAGATCTCGGCGGTGGCCAGGGGAGTTTTCGCACAGTTAAGACTCGTGCGCCAGCTGCGCCCGTACCTTGGGAAGTCTGATCTGGCTATGGTCGTCCACGCTCTGGTCACATCCCGAATAGATTACTGCATTGCACTCTACGTGGGGCTGCCTTTGAAGACAGTTTGGAAATTGCAGCTAGTCCAGGGGTGGCCAATTACCGGCCCTCCAGGTGTTTTGGACTTCAACTCCCAGAAATCCTAACAGCTGGTAAACTGGCTAGGATTTCTGGGAGTTGAAGTCCAAAACACCTGGAGGGCCGGTAATTGCCCACCCCTGAGCTAGTCCAACAGGCAGCAGCCAGATTACTAACCAGAGCTACATACAGGGAGCATACCACCCCCCTGTTGTGTCAGCTCCACTGGCTGCCTGTCCACTTCCGAGCTCAATTCAAAGTGCTGGTTTTGACCTTTAAAGCTCTATACGGTTCTGGTCCAGCTTACTTGTCTGAATGCATCTGCCGCTACATCCCACCCCGTAATTTAAGATCATCCGGGGAGGCCCTGCTCTCGTTCCCACCCACTTCTCAAACGCGGTTGGTGGGGACGAGAGAGAGGGCCTTCTTGGTGGTGGCTCCCCGTCTGTGGAATGCGCTTCCAAGCGATATACGATCAACCCCGTCCCTCCTGGCATTCAGGAAAAAAGTGAAATCGTGGCTGTGGAACCAGGCTTTTGCACATTAGCACAATGCAGCACTTTGGATTGTAATTGTAATGGCAAGTTGATGGATATGGCTCAATGCTTATGTTGTGGACGGGACACTGTTTTTAACTTAAGTGTATGTGTTTTATGTGTTAATGCTAACTGCATTTTAATGCTGAATGTCTATGGTTTTATATTGTATTTACATTGTGTATCGGCATCGAATTGTTGCCTTTTGTTAGGCCGCTCTGAGTCCCCCCCCAGGGGTTGAGAAGAGCGGAGTAGAAATGATGTAAATAAATAATAAATAAATACTTCATGACAGCATGAAGGAATTTATTTTTATGTGGGGTGTTGTAAAAACGTGGGTGGGCACGCATTTTGGTTGCTGTATGGATGCGTCCTTTGTTTCTTTTATTATTGAGAAACACTGCAAAATGCCCATCTTCTTGCCATCTATCGAAAACATGTTTGTTAAGATATGGAGATAAAATAATATGTTTCATTGCTGCAAATCAGCATAGATGCCAATTGTGTTTATTGCAGCAACTGGCTCCAATATCAACCAGCAGTAGATTCAAATCAAAGTCACGTTCCCGGCCTCTCATGCACTGACAGAGCATTTTAATGCTTTGCTTTTGTTTTTAATCACTTAAATATTTAAACAGGTCCCTATAAGCTATCCAAAACTGCCATTAAAGCTAATACCAGTCATTTGCTGTTGTGTATTGCTTTCCAATTTTAATTTTGCAAAGGTGAGTAAATATTTTGCCAAGAGACCAATTGAGAGCAGTAACTTGAGAGTGCAATCATTATATTGACTGGACTGGAACATCATCTGCTTTGTGCTTAAATTAGTGAGCATTAATGTATGGCCCTACCTGTTGGCAGTTCCATTGGAAAGGAGAGTGTCCAGACATTCTTTCACAGGCAATATTGAACTGGCTAATCTCTGAAATGTTTGCGTAAAATGAAGCAGGGGGAATAAAAACATTCATTTTCAGAGTTGTGATCTTGGACTTTTAAAAGTGTTCAAGGCTGAAATTGTTAAAATCTATATTGATATTGTCGGACCCAAGGGCAACAAACTCAGAAGTATCTGAAACGGTTCTTAAACCATCTCATGCTATAGATTAAAATCAGAATATTTCGTTTGAGATGATTGAGGAATATACATAAGGCTAGAATCAAATCTAGTACTTGTCACCTCTCCAATCATAATTCTTTCCATAATGGGTGAGAATCCTGACTGATGTGAAAATAAATGGCACTACATAATGCTGTGTATTGTTATTTTCTCTTTGATAGGTTAGTTCTATCACTACCACATATAGGAATGTACCATCAGTCTAAATGTGAACACGTCATGATGTGTTGCCTTCACTGGTGGAGAAATGAACCAGCTTCCTCTAACCTGGTACCCTCCAAATGTGTTGTCTATAAGCCCTGTCACTCTCAGGCCGCTTCTACACTGTCACATAAAATCCAGATTATCTGATTTGAACTTGATTACATGACAGTGTAGACTCAAATAATCCAGTTCAAAACAGACAATGTGGATTATATGGCAGCGTAGAAGGGGTCTCAATCATCATTTACCAGTTGGTGTAGTCCAATGTTTCTCAACCTGGGGATCAGGACCCCTGGGGGGAGGTCACAAGGGCGTGTCAGAGGGGTGGCCAAAGACCATGAGAAAACACAGTATTTATTTGTTGGTCATGGGGGTTCTGTGTGGGAACTTTGGCCCAATTCTACCATTGGTTCAGAATGCTCTTTGATTGTAGGCCAGGGAGGGTATAAAAAGGGCTGAAACGCTATGGAGAGAGAGAGTTGGGAGGAAGAGAAGGGGTCTACATTGTTAATTGCAGCAATAATATGTTTCACGCTTATATCTATGCTTGATGTTTTAATAATTTTAATGGTTATTTTCTACAGTTATACGTTATTGATTTGGATATGTGATATTTTTGTATATATGTGAGGCATTGAATTTGACATTTATTATGTTGTAAACCACTTTGAGTCCCATCCCCCCCCCCCCAGTGGTGAGAAAAGCGGTATAGAAATGCAATTAATAATTAATTAAATAAATAAGTAATAGGTGAACTATAAATCCAAGCAACTACAACTCCCAAACATCAAGGTCTATTTTCCCCAAACTCCAACAGTGTTTACATTTGGACATATTGAGTATTCATGCCAAGTTTGGTTCAGATCCATCATTGTTTGAGTCCACAGTGCTCTGTGGATGTAGGTGAACTACAACTCGCAAACTCAATGCCCACCAAACCCTTCCAGTATTTTCTATTGATCATGGGAGTTATGTGTGCCAAGTTTGGTTCAATTCCAATATTGGTGAAGTTCAGAATGCTCTTTGATTGTAGGTGAACTATAAATCCCGGCAACTACAACTCCCAAATGACAAAATCAATCACCACCAACCCCACCAGTATTCAAATTTGGGTGTATTGGATATTTGTGCCAAATTTGATCCAGTGAATGAAAATACATCCTGCATATCAGATATTTACATTGTGATTCATAACAGTAGCAAAATTACAGTTATAAAGTTGCAACGAAAACAATTTTATGGTTGGGGGTAATCACTACATGAGGAACTGTAATAAGAGGTCACGGCATTAGGAAGGCTGAGAAACATTGGTGTAGCCCAACACATTTGGACAGACACAACTTGGGGAATATTGAACTAGTTATACAGAAGGATCTGCAACTCTTCTCTGGGGAAGCAGAAAACAAAAGCATTTAGAAATCTTCACAGCACTGAGCCATGGCAGTTAAAGTAGTGTCAAACTGAATTCATTCTTCAGTGTACACTGCCATCGTACGGAACTGAATCATTGGAGTTGTCATTTGGTGAGTCACCAGCACACCATGGCAGGGAAGGCTAAAGATCGTGTAAAATGACAACTCCTAGGATTCCATAGCAGTGACCTATGACAGTTAAAGTGGTGTCATACTGCATTATTTCTACAATGCAAATCCACCCTCAGTTATTCATCATAGGCCCCTTCCATTTAAAATCCAAATTATCTGGGTTGAACCAGATTATCTGGCAGTGTAGACTCATATAAGTCGGCGGTGGCCAGGGGAGCTTTTGCACAGCTCAGGCTTGTATGCCAGCTGTGCCCGTATCTTGGGAAGTCAGACTTGGCCACGGTGGTCCACGCTCTGGTTACATCCCGTATAGACTACTGCAATGCTCTCTACGCGGGGTTGCCTATGAAGATTGCCCGGAAGTTGCAATTAGTCCAGCGTGAAGCAGCCAGACTACTAACGGGAGCAGGGTACAGGGAGCGCACAACTTCCCTGTTGCACCAGCTCCACCGGCTGCCAGTTAACTTCCGAGCACAATTCAAAGTGCTGGTGTTGACCTATACGGTTCCGGCCCAATTTACCTGTCCGAACGTATTCTCCCCTATGAACCGTCAAGAGTGCTAAGAGAGGCCCTGCTCTCGGTCCCACCACCTTTGCAGACGCGTCTGGTGGGGACGAGGGACAGGGCCTTTTCTGTGGTGGCCCCCTGGCTGTGGAATTCCCTCCCAAATGAAATTAGATCCACCCCCTCCCTCCTGACTTTTAGGAAGCGTGTGAAAACGTGGCTGTGCAATGAGGCCTTCGAGGAATGAAGGAGGAGACTAAAGTCGCTAACCTCTTGATACAGACCGAATATATGGGTTAAGTTGGACTTGATTTTACTTTGGCGAAAGGCTTTAAAAATGTATTTATTGTATTGTATTTTATTGTAAATTTTATTGTAAATTCATGATGCTTTTAGATTTTAAATGTTAGCATTGAATACTTGCTGTTTGTCGGTCTGAGTCCCTCTTCGGAGGTGAGAAGGCCGGGGTATAAAAGTTTTAAATAATAAATAAATAATAAATATAATTCCATTCAAAGCAGATAACGTGGATTATCTATTTTGATAATCTGGATTAGATGACAATATAGACTCAAATAATCTAGTTCAAATCAGATACTCTGGATTTTATATGGCAGTTTCACATGGCCTTGATATTCCGATCCTTTTCTCAGCTCAAATGATGCATTAAAATGCCCTGTGGAACATGAGTTTTATGGAGCAAATACATCTAGAAAAAAGTGTTTTGAGATTACTTGCTAAAAAAAGACATGAATTTAATCATGTATGTAAACATGCATTCTCATGTGGGTGTGACTAACCTAGACACAGGACAGGAGTCAGTGAGAAGGACACTGTCTCAACACGGAGCTTTAAAAGAACAGATTTAGTTACAACCAGTTGGAACCTCCTTGGGACATGGAATGTATTCATTAAAGCAAAAGCAACGCAATGCATCTCGAAGGCTCTTTTCCTCCCAGGCTTCCTTTTCCCAGCGATCTCAAATGCATCCACCCATTAAACTCCCTAAACTACAATTTCACAGCAATAATCCTCAAATCACCCTTTGACTGCTGTTCACACAGCCATTTCCCCAACAGACCACCCACAGGCTTTACCTCCCGCCACACCACATATACTTTCTGTCAAATCTTCTGTATTTTTATGGCTCAGAACAAGTGAGATTCCTAATCTTATGCTGAATATTCTAAACAAAAAGACTTGCACTCTCTGTGCTTGAAAGGAAAGGGCATTGTTTGGGGAAGGAAAACATTCCTCATTACGGTTTTCTGAAAAATATCCCAGAAAACTATTTTTTTAACACAACGGAGATACAATTCTAAGTGAATACTCATTCACCATCTGGAATTACTTAGTTCAAAAACAAAATCTGAGCATCATGCTGCAAACTGTTACTGGAAATTAATTCTGAAATAAATTTTGTGCAAATTTTTTCTTTAAAAAAATTGTAACATCCAAAAGATGGATAAACGCCTAGATCAGACAAGCATGCTTATGTACATGGGTACCTTCTTGTTCTTTCTTTCCCAGGCAACTATTAAAAACTTACAGGGCTTGTTAAACCACAGTGTCCTGTTATGTCTGAATGAGGACACTGTGGTTTAATCTCACAGTGTAAAGAAGGGTATCAGTTGAGGATCTCATTCTGGTTTGCAGTCCAAGCTTCAACCACACTATGCAGTACTTGGAAATAAAGCAAGATAGACAGAAATGACAAACAAAACAGACTTTGGTATTTGGAAACACTTTCAATAAATCATTTGCCAAAGTCTAGAACATCATTAGTGCTCTACTTACAGTAGGTTTAATAGTTACGTACTATTTGAGTAAAAAGAGGTTTGAGACCATTAGATACATTATAAAAATTTGATTTCGAAGACATTATATGCTACAACAAGCTGCGCCCATACCTTGTGAAGTCTGACTTGGCCAGAGTAGTCCACGCTCTGGTTACATCCCGTATAGATTACTGCAACACTCCCTACGTGGGGCTGCCTTTGAAGACTGTTCGGAAGCTTCAATTGGTCTAACGGACAAGAGCCAGGTTGATAACAGGAGCAGCACTCAGGGAGTGCACAACTCCTCTGTTGCACCAGCTCCACTGGCTGCCAGTTTGCTACCATGCACAATTCAAAGTGCTGGCTTTAGCCTTTAAAGCCCTAAACCAGGGGTGCTCACACTTTTTCAGCATACGAGCTACTTATAAAACAACCAAGTCAAAATGATCTACCTACCCACTACAAAAATGTGAAACATATAACACAATATCTGCTTTGAACTGGGTTTTCTGAGTCCACACTGCCATATAATCTGATTCAAAGCAGATAACATGGGATTTTATTCAACTGTGTGGAAAGGACTTCAGATAACCCAGGACCGGCAGCACTTGGGCAGTGTCGGGAGCATGCGGGGCGGGACTGAGCCTTCCTCCCACCCTGCCTGCGATCTACCAGGATGCCCTACATGATCTACCAGTAGATCTCAATCTACCTAATAAGCACCCCTGCCCTAAACAGTTCTGGCCCAGCTTACCTATCCGAACGCAACTCTCCCTATGAACCATCTAGGTGTTTAAGATCATCCGGAGAAGCCCTGCTCTCGGTCCCGCCTTCTTCGCAGATCCGGTTGGCGGGGACGAGAGCCAGGGCCGTCTCAGTGGTGGCCCCTCGGCTATGGAACGCCCTTCCTAGAGACATTAGATCGGCCTCCTCCCTCCTAACATTTTGAAAGAAAGTTAAGACCTGGCTGTTTGAGCAGGCATTTGCAGATGCAATATAACTGTTTAATAGTGATTTATGGACTGATAGGACGATGTGACGGAAAATAATTTTAACAATGAGATGCTGATAATTTTATTTTATGGTTTTAATTGCTAATTGTTTATTGTTTTAATATAGTTATTGCATTAATTGTTCTTGATTGTATTTTATCTTGTGGGCATTGACTGCCATATGTAAACCGCCTCAAGTCGCCCTCGGGCTGAGAGGGGCGGTATAGAAATAGAGTTAGTAAATAAATAAATAAATAAATAAATAAACACAATACAGCTTATGTTATTGTTATATAGCAGTGGTTCCTAACCTGTGGTTCGTAGACCACCAGTGAATAAAAATAAGGTCCGCAGCCTCACCATTACTACACTGTTGCCTCAAAACCATGTGGCAACGAGAATAACTGGTCTCATGAAACCCTTATATAGTGCCAGTGCAATGGGGATGGCTACCTACAAAAAATTACTACTACCACATCAGCTCTACATTACTAAATATGGTTTTCTGTGGTTGAGCAAATGGCGACTACTGGATGGCATATGTTCTGTATCAGAAACTAGAGCTGATGTGGTCTATCCAATGCAATTTTCTCAATCAGCACCCAAATAAGCAAACCAAATATAAAATTGACCAAAAACTGATTCATAGCTCCTTTGGTACTAATGCTGGAGAGTGGTCCCTGTTCAAGTGGTCCCTGTTCAAGTGATCCCTGGTCAAAAAAGGTTGGGAACTATTGTTATATACTGTAGCATATATTCAAAGAGATAAAGGAACAAACAAGACTTACTATTTTGGAAGGCGGAAGGTCGGGCAAACTCTTCTGAGGAGGAGATAAATGCTGCTCTGCTTCTCCATTGGTCAAGGAGTCTCTGTGACCTAATGTTGTGGTCCAAACAGAAATGACAACATCTGAACTGTTAATTACATTGACTATGCACAGTAGCATTATTAGAAGCCATGCTTTTGTTTTGGAAGAAGTACAGCATTCCTAAGCAGCGGTACATTTGTGACTACAAAAATGGCACTTTAAACCATCTCCAGGAATAGGGTGAAAAAGCAGAACATATTTTATTGCTAGTTGTAGGTCTACTGGGAGATATTTACTCAAGACAGGACATTGTAAAGGCCAAGATGACTTAAAAATAATCTACTTGCAAGGAACGTCCACCATCTATATTGAGCAGTCTTCAGTATTCACCCTGCCATTACTATTGCTGAGAATGATTTAAACTTGCAAGCTTTTCTTAAGTCCAACAGACTGAGCTCAAACTGAGAAAAAGTTACCGTCTCAGCAAGCATGTGGATTCTTCCAGTCTGATTTACAGTTAGACTCCAAGCGATATATGGCTTAGCTGACCTCATAATTCTGAGATCTGCAATTATACTAGAAATCTAGGAAGGAAAGACAGGAGAGAGATTTGACTATATTGAAAGGAAATAAGGAGTAGCTTCCTTCTTTTCCTCAGGGCTGGATGGAGAGTGGAAACAGATGACTGCTAACCACAAAGTAATTGCTTAAAACAGCACAGTTGTTGCTTCAAAATTTTATCACATACTAACTCAGGCCAGGATTACCCATAAGGCCAACCTAGGCCATGGCCTAGGGGTGCAAGCCAAGGGGGGGGGGGGCACAGATCACGTACCAAAAATAAAAATAAAAATGTTGAAACAAATAAAAACGCAACGTGCATGGAGATGAGGAAGGAAGGATACCGGAGGTCTTCCTTTTCGGTGGCGCCCCTGCCCCTTCCTGAGTACCAGCTCCTGCCTCTGCTATTGTTGCGCAAACAGGGTTCTCGACACTGCCGTTGACGTCAACAGGAGGAACAATTAACTCCCTCGATGCCGACAGCATCCACTTGCTGGCTCCTTCAGTGCAAGTACAGGAAACTCCATTGCGCAATCTGCACATGCCCTAACACCATGAAAGCTGGTATGCCACCTCCAACACAAGGAGGAGACTCCTCCTTACTGGAGAGAGAAGCACAATTGCCAGCTACAGCACATGCGCAAACCCCAGTACAGGAGGGAAGCCCAACGCAACAAGCCCCGGTATCGGGGAGAAGCGCGGCATCGGTACAGCTGCTGACTACAATGCATGCACAATCCCCGATACTGGGTAGGAGTCAAGTGCCTCAAGCCCTGGCATCAGGGAGGAGGCTCCTCCCCCCATGCCTGCATCCATAGTGCCTGCCGAGAGGGAAACTCCTGTGGTGGACCTAGTGGGGCCACACCGGGAGAGCTGCATGCGGGGCCCTAAGGGGGATGAGCGGATGAAAGGATGTGTGTGTGTGTGTGTGGGGGGGGCGGTAGAGGTTGGCTTAAAGGGGGCATAATTCCAAAGTGTGGCCTAGGGCGCAAAAAGGTGTTAATCCAGGCCTGTACTAACTATAATAATATGGAAAGATTGCAGTCCCCATTCAAAAGGTAAGTCCTAGTGTTTCCATTTCTAAATGGATCTATGGGGCTTTAAAACATACACAATCAAAAGAAAACCAGATAGACCCCTGCCACTTTCAAATCTGGTAGGTGTACATATTTTGTTTCTATTGGGAAATTACTGTGCTAGCCACAGATACGCTATATAAAACTACAATTGCAAAACAGGATTGATTAGGCTGTTGATAATCAAGTTGCTATGCATAATTTAAAGTGGCTCCAGGAAGAGCCTGCCATGAACGTTCCTGAATACTTATAGGATTAAAAAATAAAAGTTAGAATCACTGTTCTTGTTAGACTGTATCTGGGAAGCCACAATAACAGGTCAGCATTTACATCCAGCAATGGAGCAGTCAAGCAAGATCCAGAATATCCTGTGACCTTATTAATGGAGTAAATTAGACATCTGTTGTCCTTCCTGTGCCTTCTTGGATTTCCTGATATTTCCTTTTATTTGTTTTTATTTGCGTGGCACCTGGTAACAAGACCAAATCAAAGAGTTTCCATGTACACACTACAAACCGTAATGGCCTGTATGTCAAATGCAAGCAGGGCTATTGCAAAAGCTAAAATATGAGAACTTGACATAATATTTTCGTATACTTGAATGGTCACCCCTGCGTGGGACTTTGTGATATTTCACCCAGTTGGGTAATGTATTCCCTATAGATATGCTCATTATATGTATTTATTATTTGTGAATTATACATGATATTGCATTTGCATTTGGTTGCCTTATCCATTCTGTGACCCCTCGAGGGTACTGTGTTTAGTGGCTTTTCACCCCCCGAGCTTTGTTATTTCACTCCAACTTGACATAATGTTCATCAGATCAGCTATCTATTAGAGCAGTGATCCTCAACCTGTGGGTTCTCGGGTATTTTGGCCTATAACTCCCAGAAATCCCAGCCAATTTACCAGCTGTTAGTAGATGTTTCAGGTACTAGCTGTGTGTTTTACTGTAAATGGCCCAGAGCCATATGGGATGGGCAATTAATAAATCCCAAAATAAATAAAATAAATAAATAAAACATTTGGGGACCCACAGGTTGAGAACCACTGTATTAGAGTAAAAGCTCCCTAATTGCGGTCCCAATATATTGTTGGACTTGGTTATACCAAAGCCCCAATCAGTGGTCAGTGATATTGGGGTTTGAGCACTGGAGTTATGAACCAGTATGTTACACACAGGATGGCTATGTGGAAAAACTCAATAAATCAATAAATGCACATGGAGTACTGTGTGACCGATGTTATTCTTGTTCTTATATCATATCCTTTTGTGCATATGATTCCCACCCCATCAGATAACCAAAACACCGAAATAAATACTGTATCTGGGAGCCAAGTTGTCTTTCTTATTTCTTACTTATCGTGACACAATTTTGGTTTATCTAAAGGTGTACTACACTGCACCATTCATGCTGTTTGACACTACTTTAGCTGCTATGGCTTGATGCCATGGATGCACAAGAGCTGCAGTTTGGTGAGGCACCTGCAATCTTTGGCAGAGAAGGCTAAAGGCTTTGTGAAACTACCACTCCCACAATTCCATAGCATTGAGCAATTGTGGTTAAAGTGGAATCAAACTGCATAAATTGTACAATGTAGATACACACACAGTTTCATGAATCAAAACACATGTGGCAATCCTTCAAACTTTAGCAATAGAAATAGTAATTCCCATTACCCCTGGATAGGACAATCAGTGGGCCGGGAGAAGAATTATTGTGTTCTCACAATCTTGAAGGGGGTTCAATGCTTATTTATGTTGCATATCTTTTCCTCTTTGGGACACAGCAGTCCTATATAGTGGTTTTCACATGTAATGTACTAGGTTTGGTGCCACCTAGTGTAGTAGTAACTCCTTGTGTCATACCCTCAAATCCTTTTCCATCTAGGAACTAGTCTACCACTATGGGGACCCTTTGGGATGTTCCACCTGGTTCTGCATCAAGTGAAAGCACCAAGTCAGAATGCACAACATTTTTATAGATAGTCACATTGAGGAGTGAGCAAGCTTGTTTTCTGCTGCTCTGGAGACTAAAACATGGAGCAATGGATTCAGATTCCAGGAAAAAAGATTCACCTGCCCCCTCCCCCTGGCCGCAGCGATTTTTTCAAATTTAAAAATGGCGGCTGAGTGTCAGCTGCATAAGATCTCTACTGACCCTGAAGGTCATGAGTTTGAGGCCTGCCTGGAGCAATGGATTCAGATTCCAGGAAAAAAAGATTCACGGGGTGACCTCAGCTGCGATCTCTACTGACCAATTTGTGCACCTTTGCAACCCGAAAGACAGTTGCATCTGTCAAGTAGGAAATTTAAGTACCATTTGTGTGGGGAGGCTAAATTTAACTGATTTACAAGGCCATAAAATCTCCAGGAAATACACACAAAAAAGAATGAAGGAATGCGACAGCTCCTCCTGGTGGCCAGAAAAACTGGAATGTTAAATTGCCTCTATGTCTGTATGTCAAATGGCATTGAATGGTTGCCTGTATATGTGCATTGTGATCCGCCCCGAGTCCCCTGCGGGGTGAGAAGGGTGGAATATAAATGATGTAAATAAATAATAAATAAATTCCACCTAAACATTAGGAAGAAAAATCCAGGTAGTAAGCGTTGTTCAGTAGTGGAATATGCTGCCTCAAACGATGGTAGAGAGTCACCTTATTTGGGGGGTTTTAAGCTGAGGCTGGATGGCAATCTGTCAGGGGTGCTTTGTTTATGTTCTTGCATGGCAGGGGGTTCAACTGATTCTGTGGTGTCACCCTTGCTAATGGTTTCTGCACTGCCCAAACCTCTCTTGTGGTCTCACTACATGCACTTACACAGGGATTTCCAGGCTTATACTGCTATTCACATTACCATGTTTCCCCGAAAGTAAGACAGCGTCTTACTTTCTTTTCCCCCTGAAAAGTCCCCCTACGTCTTACTTTCGGGGTACGTCTTATATAAACTAAGACGTACCCCATCGCCACGCCCACGCCGCCGCCGCCGCCATCACGCCGCCACGGCACACCTCCTCGGCGCAGCTTTCTGGAGAAAGGAAGGGAGGGGAAGAAAGCCAGAAGCATGGCAAAGCGCCGCTGCGGCCAGAGTGATGCGTCGTCGCTCTGCCCCCGCCCTGGCTGTCTTCTCCCTCCTTTCTTGGAGAAAGGAAAGGAGGGGGAAGAGAGCCGGGGCGGGGCAACGACGGCGCGTCAGAGTGACGCGTCGTCACTCTGCCCCGCCCCTGGCTCTCTTCTCCCTCCCTTTCTTGGAGAAAGGAAAGAGGGGGAAGAGAGCCGGGGCGGGGCAAGCGACGACGCGTCAGAGTGATGCGCCGTCGCTCTGCCCCGCCTGGCTCTCTTCTCCCTCCCTTTCTGGAGAAAGGAAAGGAGGGGAAGAAGAGCCGGGCGGGGCAAGGGCGACGACGCGTCAGAGTGACGCGTCGTCGGCTCTGCCCCGCCCTGGCTCCTTCTCCCTCCCTTTCTTGGACAAAGAAAGGGAGGGAGAAGAGAGCCAGGGCGGGGCAAACGCGACGACGCGTCAGAGTGACGCATCGTCGCTCTGCCCCGCCCCTGGCTCTCTCTCCCTCCCTTTCTTGGAGAAAGGAAGGAGGGAAGAGAGCCGGGCGATAAAACGACGACGCGTCAGAGTGACGCGTCGTCGCTCTGCCCGCCCGGCTCTCTTCTCCCCTCCCTTTGGAGAAAGGAAAGGAGGGGAGGAGCCGGGCGGGGCAAGCGACGGCGCGTCAGAGTGACGGCGTCGCCTTGCCCCTGGCTCTCTTCTCCTCCCTTTCTTGGAGAAAGGAAGGGAGGGGGAAGAGAGCCAGGGGCGGGGCAAAGCGACGACGCGTCACTCTGACGCAGCGCACGCTTTGCCATGCTTCTGGCTCTCTTCCCCCTCCCTTGGAGGCCTGGCAGAAAGGAGGTGTGCCGCGGAGGTGTGCCGCGGCCGATGGGCCGGTTGCGGCGGCGTGGGCGTGGGCGTGGGGACGAGGTACGGCTTACATTAGCCGACCCCCCTGACACCCCCGATACGTCTTACAATCGGGGGTGTCATACTTTCAGGGAAACACGGTATTAAAGCTTTTCAGTTTATAAATGGGGGTCATGGAAAGAGCCTCCTCGTAGACTGAGTAAATACAGTCGAGCATACCCTGGGCAACATTTCTTGTAAATGGCTAATCTTTCCAACTCAAAGGCATTGCTTTACAACATTCTATGCAATACTTTTGACATGAAAATAGTTAATAAATAGTAGAAAGAAGACATTTTTGTGGCCTTATTTGAACAGATTTTTAAAGAAATAAACAGCTATTCATAAAAGCACTGTTGCCCTCCTACGCAGAAATAAGAATGTTAAACTGGATTTGTTTTGTTTATGCATGCTGGAAAAAGTTATTTCTTCCAACAAAGCCATAATAACAATAATTTAAATGTGCACAGTGTCTATGTTTTAATGAAACACTGTTATAAACTTTTATTCACAGTTGTAAAATCTACATGAACATACATATATTCATGCTACTACAGTGCTGCTATACACTTGTTTCCCATCCGGGATTTCAGAGGATTTTTGTATCTTGGCACAAATCAGGAATGAATATAGATACATTCTCAGAAACATCTGAGTGTTTGTATACACAGTGCAAACTTGGATGTGCGAACAACCGCTTTTGTAAACTGTATTTTGCTTATTATTTATCATGTCAAGCTACTGGAGTGTTTTACACATGTACGTTTATAATACTGGAAAAGTAGATTCGTAAATACTAGTTATCAAGAAGTTTGGACAACACAAATAGCATTGAAACAATGTGATTTTTCTCTCCCAAGTGCGTTTCTAGACGGTGGTACACTGGATGGTACACTGGAAAATTATTTATTTTTATTTTATTTATTTTATTCTTTCAATTTATATATCGCCCTTTCCAAATTGGCTCAGGGTGGTTTACAAAATGCACAAGGTAACATAGCACTAAAACGATAAGAACATTAAAAAGCGTAAAAACAATGTTTCTGTCAGCATACAGATTGACATGGCTTAAAGATTAAATGCCTGCCGGAAGAGAGCTGTCTTACACGCCTTCCGGAAGGCTGGTAGCTCGTTTATCGCCCGAACTTCCACCGGCAAGGCATTCCACAGGCTCGGTGTGACAATGGAAAAGGCTCTCTGCCTGGTTGATGACAAGTGAAAGGATCTAATGGAAGGGACGTGTAACAGGTTTTGGTCCTCTGACCGAAGGGATCTCTGGGGAGTATATGGGAGTACACGGTCCCTCAAGTACACCGGCCCCAGACCATATAGGGCCTTAAAGGTCAAGACCAACACTTTGAAGGTGATCCGGTACTCGATTGGCAACCAGTGCAGTTGCTGCGGAGTTGGAGTGATATAGCTCCTGGCCAGTACTCCCGCCAGGAGTCTAGCTGCTGCATTCTGCACCAGTTTGAGTTTCCGGATAACTGCCAAAGGTCGACCCATGTAGAGGGCGTTACAGTAGTCTAGCCTTGAGATGACCGTTGCCTGGATCACCGTAACTAGATCACTCCTGGTAAGGTATGGCGCCAGCTGCCTTGCCTGTTGCAGGTGGAAAAAGACGGATCTGCTGACAGTGAAGACCTGGGCCTCCATCGTCAGCAGTGGGTCCAATTGGACCCCCAGACTCTTTACTAAGGGCGACGGGCGTAATGCCTCGCCGTCCACAGTAGGCAGCCGGAGCTCACACCCCCGGGCGACCCAGCCATAGGATCGCCGTTTTCGATGGGTTCATTCTCAACCGGCTGGCACGTAGCCAACCTGTTATGGCTTCAAGGCACAGCTGGAAATTATTGGGTACCGAGTCCGTCTGTCTGTCCATTCTCAGCACCAGCTGGGTGTCATCAGCATACAGTGTACTGATGACACTCCAGACCAAAACTCTGCACCAGTTTGGCAAGTGGTCGCATATAGATGTTAAATAATAAAGAGGAGAGAATAGCTCCCTGAGGGACCCCACAGTTTAGCAGGAGCCTGTTGGAAACCATTCCTCCTCTCTCCACTCGCTGTCCCCGATCCAGGAGGAAAGAGGACACCCATTTGAGAGCAGTCCCCCTCACCCCCGTCACAGCTGCAGTAAGCGATGGGTTAACAATGCGTGGTCTATAAAATATACTTTATAATTTTAAAAAAAGAATCTTTGGATTTGCCGTGATTTTTGTGGGCTGCATATCCATCTTCCAGAGGCATTATTTCCTGACATTTCACTTGCCCAGTTTCCAATAGACCTCACAACCCCTGAGGATGCCTGCCATAGATCTGCGCAAAATATCAGGAGAGAATGTTTTTGGAACATGGCCATACAGCCCGGAAAACTCATAGCAATCCAGTGATTCTGGTCACAAAAGCCTTTGACAACAGAATCTTTGCACACTGCAACCATTAAAAGGATGCATGTGATGATGTTTTCCCCCTGCAATAATTTGCTTTGTTGTTATTTAACAACAACAAAACTTTAATACATGCTTAATGTAATAAAGATGAACCTGCATAGGCAGAATGTGTGCATTCTTTGGCTCAGTCTGAAATAATTACTGTCAAACATGTAAATGAAAACATCTCATTTCTATGAGCTTTTGTCTCCTCTCATGTACATAAAATGCATTCATAAACCAGCGAAAGACATCAATTCCTACCTTTGTCTGATTTCTCTAGTTCACCATGCTGCTTGTTGATGGAGACTTTGTTCATGTAAATGTATTCCTCATCCCCACCTACAAACCAAGGAATACAAGCTCCTTATTCTTTTGTGCATATTTGTATTGCATACATACATGCAGAACATTTTTAAACCTGGCCATAAAAGATTGTTTGTCTGCAGCTATTTTGTCCCGTCCCCCGGGCATAATGGATAAACATGAGTCCATTACACAGTGACCTTTCAACTGCCTGTGCTCTTGCAGATATGAATACACTAGACAAAACACTGAAGTGTACAGATACATCATTGAATAGTAAAGTCGGGATCATCCAAACCATTGTATTTCCAAGTGTTATGTGTGGTTATGAAAGCTGAACAGCGAAGGAGGAAAATCAATTAATTTGAAATGTGATGCTGGAGAACACTGATGCTGACACTGAAATACAACACTGCCTGAGCTCTGCAAGTGCAGTATTTTTCTGAATTAAGCGGAGAATGTTTGAGGACTGGGACATCTGTAGGGAGCCTAATGTATCAACACACACATACAAACAAATGCTCACTGTGAATCAACTGTACAACATAAAGCTATGTACCTGATTGATACAAACATTTACAGGGCTGGAGAAATGTGTGGCGTCATCAAATGGTGCAATAATAAGACCACACAGTAATTTAAAAAGTATAAAAATCTATTAGTAGTGCCGTAAGCAATATGAATAGTCCACAATGGATGTGTAATGAATTCAAGGCACATACACATATAAACACAATCAAATATTGACAATCACAGTCTCTGTGTGGTATCCAAAGCTCCCATAGAGCAAAAATCCAAAAGTACATTCAAATGGATGCGGACGACACAAGGATAAATCCCACTTCGCCCATAGGGAAAAGTCCGGAGCAGTGTGACTCACGAACAGACGACAGAGTCCTGGGAGAAGCCGATGGAAAAGAGCTGGCTGAAGAAACGGCAATGGCTGGAAGTACAAAGACGCTGCCAAAATGGCCGTTTCGCGTAGTTTTAACGCATCATCAGGGCGCTCCCGCTTCAGGACGCTCCTCACTGGGATTGTAGTTATCACCAAACATTAAGTCATCATGAGAGGTAGTTCTAAATACAGGTATAAAAAACAATGAGCATAAAACCGCCATGTAAAGGACTTTGCTTTTGTGATGTTATTGAATTGCTGATATGCGGTATGTAATTGTTATATGGGAACTTTTTCCTTATCTTTACATGGTGGTTTTATGCTCATTGTTTGCTTACATGTCCATTGTGGACTATTCATATTGCTTACAGCACTACGAATAGATTTTGATACTTTTGTAATTACCGTGTGGTCTTATTATTGCACCATTTGATGACATCACACATTTATCCAGCCCTGTAAATGTTTGTATCGATCAGGTACATAGCTTTATGTTGTACATCTGTAGGGAGACAAAGGTGCTTGTTTATAAAGCTATTGTCCTCCCAACTCTGCTATATGCCTGTGAAACATGGACTGTCTACAGATGTCACACTCAATTCCTGGAACGATTCCATCAGCGTTGCCTCTGAAAAATCCTGAAAATTTCTTGTGAAGACAGGCGGATATACAGTATTTATTTATTTATTTATTTGTTCAATCTTGTATCCCGCTCCTCCCTGCAGGCTCGGGGTGTGCTGGAAGAAGTGCTGGAAGAAGCAAAGACCACCAGCAATGAAGCAATGCTTCTTTGCCATCAACTTCGTTGGACTGGCCACGTTGTCTGAATGCCCAATCACCGTCTCCCAAAGCAGTTACTATACTCCCAACTCAAGAACAGGAAACATGATGTTGGCGGACAGGAAACCTTAATTGCCAACCTTAAAAACTGTGACGTAGGCACCGAGAACTGCGAAGCCTGGCCCTTGAGCGCTCTAACTGGAGGTCAGCTGTGACCAGCAGTGCCGTAGAATTCAAAGAGGCATGAATGGAGGGTGAAGGGGCGAAACGTGCCAAGAGAAAGGTGGTCAAGCCAATCCGGACTGGGACCGCCTTCTACCTGGAAACTAATTTCCTAACTGAGAGAGAACATGCTACCTCCAGAACAACTGCCAAGACACTATACTTGGAGGACCATCATCCTCGGCCATGAGGGATTGCCTAAGCAGTAGGTAAATAAGCAAGCAAGCAAGCAAGCTGGAGAACAGACAATGGACTGCAAAAAAGATAAATAATGAGTGTTAGAGCAAATCAATCCAAGAACTCTTCCTAGAAGACAAGATTACTAAACTGAGACTGCCATATGTGGACATACCATGAGAAGACACAACTCATTAGAATAGGCCATACAGTTTGGTAAGTAGAAGTGTCGGGAAAAGAGGAAGACAGTATTACTGATGGATTGACTGAAATCAAGGAATCCATAGCCCTGAATCTGCAAGATCTGAAGTCTGTGTGGTCTCTCATTCAAGGGGGTCTCCATAAGTCCAAGTCAGATTGGCAACATAGTTAAAACAACTGATCATACATAAGATAAAAAGTAATTAAATAAAAATCTGTATTAAAATATGGGTTTAAAACTGTTAAAATACAAATACAATAGAATAATGATAACATTACAGTACAATGCAATGAAGAGACCTCCTGCAATGCTCAAGTAACAGTTAATAACTTGAATAAATCAGGTCTGCCAGGGAAAAGAGAGGAAAGGAGAGAAAAAAGATAGTTGGTTTTGTCCTTCCATGCAATTGGAGACACCTTAGATAAGATTCAAAGGTGGTGGAAATTAGATCAGTGTGGGCGTCAGCAACCTGCTGCTCCAAATGGCGCAGCCAAAATGCAACACCATGTTTGCTGAAAACAATGTATTTGCACATTGCAGTACTTACTACTTGATTTTGTACACAGACGAAGGAGGTCGGCAAGGAAACTCTTTTTCACTATTGCTGTGCTGCTGAGGTTTTCCTTATCCAGTATCTTCAAAAAATCATCCAGTTCTGTGAGCAGCTGTTCCAGAGCTGAAAAAAGATTTGTAAATGTTTCTATGCAATCATCACTGATATAACAATGGCTTTCACAGAGCTTTGAATACACTAGAATTTGTAGAACTTTTCAGTATAACATTCAAATGTGTGTGTTGTTTGACTTATGACAACCTTAGCACAGATTTTTGTGTGTGCAAGATTTATTCAGAGAAGTTTGCCAGTGTTGTCTCCTTGGGATTTGCACAAGATCATTCAATGGGTTTCCACTACATCTAAGTGGAGATTTAAATGTGATCTCCTAGTCTTCTTGCCCAACACTGTAATGTACTCTTAGAATTTAGATTGAAATCCCAATGTGGAACCAAAATTGATGCTTTCAGTGTATTTTCCCAGTTTTAAGTTAGCCTAAAAATGGACTTGCTTTGAAAAATCTGACCCAAATGTTGAACTGACAACAGGAAACATAAGAGATGTTCCATACATTTCTGTACTGTATGCCAATGGTAACGGAAACATTTTGATGTACAAACATCAAAATGACATATTTATTATGAAATATGTGAAACACAAGGAGTGAGACTTTTCCACTTCAAAGTTTGGCACAATTCTTTGTTTTTCCTGATCTCATTGGAGTTTATAATAATAGGGAGGCTTGGTTAAACGTAACTCAGAAAGCTCATTCAAATAAGTATGCTGTAGTCTTCCACTGGTTATTTTTTTGCTATCTGGATCAGATCTCATCATGCCTTCATTATGATGCCCAAACACTTATTTTAAGGACATTAAAAACTTGTTCAGAAACTATCCAGATAGTTATTTATGACCATGCCACACACTAAGTGGACCTATTTATTATTTATTTATTTATGGTATTTGTACCCCGTAGCTTCTCACCCCTGCAGGGGGACTCAGCACGGTTTACATTTGCAGCACTACAGGCCGCAACACCACAATACAATTTTAAAATACACCATATAATCAACATCATTAAAAAGCATTAAAAACATTTTAAAAACCATTACATTAAAAACCACTACATACAACAATAATTAATTAGAGCCATCAAACGGAACACATTGTCAGTCCAGTCAAGTCCAAAGTGTCAATCCAGTCAAATCCAAAGGTACAATTTACATCTGCTGCCCAAAGGCCTGGTCCCAGAACCACGACTTTAGCTTTTTCCTAAAAGTGAGGAGAGATGGATTCGATTTTATTTCGTTTGGGAGTGCGTTCCATAGGCGAGGGGCCACCGCCGAGAAGGCCCTGTCTCTCGTCCCCACCAGCCGCATTTGCGATGCTGGCGGGAGCGAGAGCAGGGCCTCCCCAGATGATCTTAGACTGCGAGATGGGACATGGAGACAGATGCGTTCGGACAAATAAGCTGGGCCAGAACTGTAGAGAGATTTATAGGTCAATACCAGCACTTTGAATTGGGCTCAGAGATGGACAGGCAACCAGTGGAGCTGACACAGCAGGGGGGTGGTATGCTCCCTGTATGTTGCCCCAGTTAGCATTCTGGCTGCCGCCCATTGGACCAACTGAAGTTTCCAAACCAATTTCAAAGGCAGCCCCATGTAGAGTGCGTTGCAGTAGTCTATTTGGGATGAAACCAGAGCATGGACCACCGTGGCCAAGTCAGACTTCCCAAGACCTAGTTTAAATATCCAAAAGAGAACTGTTATGACAAGAGATAAGGAATGCCCTTAACCTTATATTTAAAGTTTTCATCACTCCATTACTGCTCCAAAGGAGCAAGTGGAAGATCTTAGAGAAGTTACTCTTTTTGATGCAACACACAATCCCTAAACCAACATGGCCAGTAGTCACAATGGATAGGAGATATTAGGGGTTGTTGTCCAAAAAGCAATGTTTCCAAAACTTGGATAAATGGTGTGCTGGTATGTACACATTTTAAATAAGTTCCTGAAAAGGATGCAACATCATTAAAAAAAGAGAAAAGAAACAAAAGTATGAATGTCGTTTGATGGAAAGTACAAAGATCTGGGCATATTTGCCATTGTATTTTCCTTTCTACACACACTAGGACAATAACTTCCTGACTATAAAATGTCACAAGGGAAGCAGAAACAGGGAGTATTCAATGAAGTCCCCAGACAAAACGGGACGCATTTCAAAAATGCTCAAGTCACTGCAGAAGGCAGGAAGAAACAACTTAGATTCCCTCAGAGCATGAATATCTGGCAAACTATGAAAGGTCATTCTATTATATAACATTGGCACCCTACCTTTTTTCCAATAAGTTTGCCCAATATGACATACGTGGTTCTCCCCTTCACTTTATCCTCATAGAAACTGTGAGGTGAAGTTGAGAGGGGGGGGGGGGGTTGACCCAAGATCATCCAGTGAGTTTAATGGTTCAGGAATGAAATGAAACTGGATCTCCCAAATTGAAATGAAACACTCTAACCATTGCATTAGAACGCCAATATATTGGTTCTGTTAAAGCAGTGGTTCCCAACCTGTGCTCCATGGACTACCAGTGGTCCTCAAGGACGAAAATATGGTCCATGGTATCACCAGCACTACACCATTGCCTCAAAACCACACGGCAACAAGAGTGACTGATCTCGCAAAACCCTCTTATAGTGCTGAGGCAACGGGGATGTCAGGAGAGGAGAGGCTGACTACACATGAAAGATTACTACTACCACATCAGCTCTAGAGTATTAAATAAGGTTTTCTGTGGGCAAGCAGATGGCAACTACTGGATGGCGTATGTTCTGTATTAGAAACTAGAGCTGATGTGGTCTAGCCAATGCAATTTTCTGAATCAGCACCCCAAATAAGCAAACCGCATCTAAAGTTGATCAAAAACCGATTTGTAACCCTTTTGGTACTAATGTTGGAAGGGTCCCTGGTCAAAGTGGTTCTTGATCAAGTGGTCCCTGGTCAAAAAAAGGTTGGGAACCATAATATTGAAGGGTATATCTACACTGTAGAATAAATGCAGCTGGACACCGCTTTAACCACTTTAACTGACATGGCTCAATGAGTTGGAGTTTTACGAGGTTTTTAGATGTCTCTGCCAAAAACTACTGGTGCCTCACCAAACTACAAATCCCAGGATCCCATAGCATTGAGCCATGGCAGTTAAAGCGTTAATTCTATCATGTCATCTCCTGTCTCTGATATAGCATGTTGCTGTTTCTATGTGCCTTCATGTCATTTTCAACTTCTAATGAACCTATCATGGGGTTTTTTGTTGCAAGATTTATTTAGAAAATATTATCCCTTCCTCAAACTGAGGCTGGGAGAGTGTGATTTGCCCAAAGTCACCCAGTGGGTTTCCATGACTAAGAGGGAATTGGAACTCTGGTTTCCAAAGTCATCACTTACACCATTCAAGCACAATGACTCTGTTATGCACCCAATGTATTCTGCAGAACACATTGTGTGCATAACAGGGGTGGGCAATTATTTTTTTCCAAGGGGCCACACGAGAGCCAAAAAATATTATGGAGGGCCGCACCTAAAGGCTGAACTACATTCTAATCTATATTATTTATTTATTTACTTACTATATTTACTATATATTACACATCATTAATATTAACATATTAATATATCAAGAAATATTCATATATTGTTAGTATTAATATCAAAATTATTATATTATAGTATATATATAGACATTTAAATATATTGAAGTTATAATATAATACAACATTATTATATTATATTATTTATTATATTATTATAATAAAATTATTATAAAATAATAATAAAAACCACTAAAATGAAATAAAATAAAATTCAAGAAGACAAGGTGCGAACCAAGATGAAGGCTGACATCCTCAAGAGAGGAAGGATCCCAAGATGGAATGGCCCAATGGCCCCAGCCCAGAGGATGGCAAAGCGGACCCAGCCGCCACAGAGCAGAGCAGCAGATGATCGGAGGCTGCAGGCCTCCGCCCGCTCTTGCCCCCAGCCGTTCCCCAGCTGATTGCCCTGCTATGGAGTGCCTGCCATCCCCGGACCTGCAGGGGGAGCAGTCGGCGATCTGAGGCAGCTTATTCAACCTGGCGACCCAGAAGATGATCAAGTCTTCCGGGTTGCCAGTGCCATCAGCCCCCGCAGATCGGCAAGTGCTCCAGCTGCAGGCCCGGATCTCCTCCAAGGATTGCAGGCACTCCAAAGCCACTGCTCCTCCGGCCTGTCTGCTGACACAGGCCCCACAGAGCCCGCGGCAGCGGCATCCCTTCTTCTTGGCCCTGCCCCCGACGCCCTTCTCCCCGGGCCAGACAGAATCGGCTGCTGGGCCACATCCGGCCTGCGGGCCGTAGATTGCCCACCCCTAGTGTATAACATTTAACCATGCAAAACATAAAAGAATTGTAAACTTTTGTACATGTCCCACCTGATTTTGTGCAACAAGGAGCCCTGCATGGTAAGTTAGGCTGAGAAGGAGCAACTGGTCCAAAAACACTGAGAGAGGTGTGTAGCTGAGTAGGGATTTGAACTCAGGCTAATTCAGATCTAACCCAACTCTTTTACACTGTATCATATTGGCTTGTAACATGAAGTCTCTGCAAGAAACAAGGGCTGCTGGCTAGAGCTTGGATAATTCAGGGACAATTTCCAAAATCCATGAACTAGAAAGTAATATGACCTAGGGGATTCTGAAAGATGTTAGTCCTCAAACAGATCTTTGATAGAAGCCGAGTATGAGTAATGAGACAGAACTGTAAATGGAGTGTAAAAAGGCAACTATGAATCATCCACATCAAACAATGAATGCTAATGACAGTTCCTTTGCCACCACAGCCACCTTTCACGCTCCCCATGCATCTCCGCAACATCTGTCAAAATTTTCTAAGCTGATACCATCCATTTTCTGAGCAGATTACTTTGACGGAAACCACTCAACTTCTAGCTGTGCATTCATTCTTTACTACAAGAAAAAAAATAATCAAAAGACCAGCTGATCACACGGTGCTGAGTTAAAGTAAAGCATTCATGTTGCTGAAGAACGGTGGCGGTGCCGCTCTGGATTTCCCAGCCCATTCTGCCAGGCCCAGCGTCAAAGGCTGAGAAGGGTCAACTGCCTATAAGAAAAGGAACGTCAACTGCAATGACAGCAGGCGAATGCTATTCTCTCCAACTGCGAGAAGAAACAGATGTGTTCACAAGGGCAACTGAAACAGCTGGGTGGTTTTGTCAGGAGGCTGGCTCTTCCAAAAGGAACAAGACACATTCAGACTGCTTCCCATGCACCACCCACCTACCCCAGACTATAGTGAAGAAGGTGCTAAAACATTGGTGATTTATCTGCTATAGAAAGAAGCTTCATCTCACTTGAGCTACTCCAGTTAACATTGAGTTCAACATATCAGAGACCCTCATCACATGTGAGGCTAAAAAGGCAGAGTTCAGAAAAGTTAGTTATTTTAGATTACAAATCTCAGAAAATCTGTCTCGGCATTATGTGATGTGTCTAATTCTTTCAGTTTTTGAACATATGAAAAAAGTCAATACATTTGAGAATGTGAAAAACAGTCATTTGCTATTTTTTGATAGAGTTATGATTCTTGGTTGTGGGACTACTTAGTTTAAATGATGCAGCAAATTAATATTAAGTGTGGTCTTTAAGAGGCATATTCTGAGTCTCCACTTTTACCACAAACATCTAAAACAAAACAGCTCCCAGGCTTTCCTCCAAGAGAGAGCGAGAGCGAGAGAGATTGAGCACTATGAAATTGTTGGACTCTGTTAAAATCTGAATAAGTTTAATGCCAGCACTTGCCTCAATACCTACTTAAGTGATTCACAAACCCATTAACAAGGACAAACAATCTGTTTCCAAATAGACTGAGTGGCAATAAAATATGAATATCCTGATGTTCGGATAACCAAACAGCCAGTATAGGAATCTACATGGGGACCATCTACTTAGCAATGCAATCATTTTGAATAAACAATATAGCCAGTTAAGTACTCCATTGACTTTAAGTACTGTATTTTATTTACAGCCTGAGAATTCATGGCAGCAGGTACAGCCGGGTGGGGGAATCTGTTTTGACTAAGAAACTAAATTTCAATTTGGGAAAGTTCTTCTAATGTGTATTTCAGTAATGAACAGGGCTACGGAAGAAAGAAATGGCCAGGTAGAGAGCAGATGGAGGCAAAGGTAAATCAAAGGCTCTAGATGTAATTCTTGCAAGTGTGGATCTTTTCCTACCACTACACATCTTTTCCGAGAAGTAAATGTTGTAACCTTGTCAGATTCTGAGTGCTCAGAAGGTGAGGAAGGGGATGATGGGATAGATTTGGAGGGCCCAGAGGTGAATAGGCCTGGAGAGAGTTGTTTTGGAATCTCCTGGCAATTCCCATGATGCTGAAGAAAGCGATATCAGTTCTCATGGGAATCTGACAAATGTGCAGGCTGAGAGAAATGTGGGAGGCAAATGTTTGTCCACATCAAGGCACTTGGAACTTCAGAGGCAGAGAGCGTACAACAGAGACAGACTTGCTTTTCCCAATGGCTTAGAGATAAGGAGAAGAGAAGCAGGTGTGTGATGAATGATGTCATGGGAGGGGTGATGCCTTTTAAGTGATTTTCTACTGGTACAATCTTTTGTGAGAGCAACGTTGTATTCAGGTGAACAGCTCTCAGTTTCTGATCTTACATTTTTTTGATTCTTGTATTAAAGTTTTTAAGTTTGTTCCTTTTTCTAGTTTCATGTGTGGCATAGGTTGTCTGCATTGGATTCATGCTATCATGTTTATGGATATATCTGTGGATCGACTCTTGTGACTGTACTTGAAAGGACTTTGGAATCTTGGCTATCTTGGAAATAACTTCTTGAAGTTTTATTCTTCTTTTTAGATTTGCTTATTTCTATATACTCTTCTCTTAATAAGCTTTTACTTACTAGATTACCAGGACAGAAGTTTGTGGTGAAAAGGGGTTTCAGGGCTCTAGCGCAACAGCTCAAATTTATTCAACACCTTTCCTGCCTGTACTCTATCAATCAGTTCTAAGGAGTTCTTACTGTTGACCACTGATGTGATGTAAATAACTGACACCCACATTTGGCTCCTGGGCTGGAAGTTCTTTGATGCCTAAAGCATGGATTGTGTACTTGGCTGCTGCTCCATCACAATCTTTAGAAAAGCCTTTACTAACCTGGCTCCATATACCTTTTATGGCACACTTTTTACATCAGTTATGACTAGTGGAATTTCAAGCTGGGATTGATGGGAACAATAAGTAAACATTTCATCTCCATTTCTGAGCCGACGAGCCAGTATTGTCTATAGACTCCTCCAAGGTAATGTGGCCAAAAGGCCTTACTGGTACATTATTTAAACTTATGTTTATTCATATCTGCATGCTCATTATATCCCACATTAATGGGGTTATTGGGATAACAATACAAAGGTTTGCTAGAGTAGACCCTCTTCCACCCAGATATCTTCCTGTCAGAGTGGTACTGATTGATCTACTCACATTTGCATGTTCTCGAACTGCTGGGTTGGCATGAATATCTGGGGCTAACCCTGCTCCTCAGATTCGAACCACCAACCTTTTAGTCAGCAAGTTCAGCAGCTCAGTGGTTTAACCTGCTGCACCACCAGGATGTTGTATACAGAATAAAAATTGTAAGATATTTTTCAGAAATGCTATATATTCTATATTTCAAAACAATCACAGCGACTACAGCACATGATTTTTGGTTAACATCAGAAGTTGCAAAAAAATAATACTGCCAACGGACCAAGTTGGACCTGTGCAACTTCTGACTTACAAAGATAAATGCAACCTTTCTCACTCCTGTAATTATGGCTCAATAAACATCTCAGTTTTGCTACCTCCCAAGGATTACATAAAGGGTGCTTGCAAAGAACTTCAAGGCTACTGACCTGCATTTCTGGCTCCATCCGTTACAAATAATGCAAACCTAGATATCAGGGAAAACGAACTAGAACAGATTTGCAGGATAACGTCAGTTGTTCACAGGACATTTGTAGAAAAGCACACAAAACCCCTTTCTTTTAATAAGTGATCTGTTAACAACCCGTCAAAGCTCGTACCAGACCACAAGGCAAGAATGCTCCCATAGAAATGAACTTGTGGAGTATATATCTGAGATCAGTTTAGATGATGGGATTCTTGCAAGCTGAACTGAAACTCTGGAAATAATTTGTTAACTATACACAACAAATAAAAATGCAATTACCTTTGGAGAGCATACCAATATGGTTTGATGTTACTTAAAACTGCCATGGCTCAATGCTAAGTAGGGCTGGTTGAGCCTTTAAAATTGTTTCTAAACTCCGGGGGGATCCGCTGTTGTTTCGAAATAGAAAGTGTTCTGAAAATTTGATTAGTATTAAATTACGAAATTCGTTATTATTTCGTTATTGGTGCCACGCATCTGCAGTGCGCAGGGGATGCCCACCTCCAACAGGCCCCCCCAGCTCAGAATCAACCTGCGACATCTCTAACATGGGTTGATTCTCAGCTAGCGAGGAGAAATGGTGTGCATGCCCTTCACACCCCCTCGCCAGCTGAGAATCAAAGCGTGCTAAAGGTAACCCGCATTGGTTGTCAGCTGGCAGGGGAGAGTGGAGGGCAGTGCCTCCTCTCTCCCCTTGCCAGCTGAGAACCAAGGCGGGTTAAAGATAACCCGCGTTGGTGGTCAGCTGGCCAGGGGAGAGTGGAGAGCGCTGCCCTCCACTTTCCCCTGGCCAGCTGGCAACCAACGCGGGTTAAAGATAAGAAAGGGCAGAAATAAAAACGACATAACGCGCCCTTTACGGAAATGGCGGACACGGTTTCGATTTAGAAACGTCACTTCCAGGTTGCTGGCCATGGGTCGAATTAGGATCTAAATTGATTTTAATACTAAAGAATAACGGTTTTCTAAGGATAATGACCGGAGATATCCACCCCTAATGCTAAGGGGTTTATGAGGCATTTAGACTTCAATAACAAATTGTGCTGATGCCTGACCAAACTACAGCTCCCAATGATTCCACAGTATTGAGTCATGGAGATTGAAGTGGAGTCAAACTGCATTGATTCTATGGTGTAGATGTACCTTTGGTCCAGCACCCATGCCACCTGGGGAATTCTGAGAGTTATAATTTTTAAAAATGACCTTTCAAAGCTCTATTGAATCATAGTTTTGAAGAAACCTGCTTTAAAATTCTTCTCGTTCTATAAGATATGAAACATAATGAATAAAAACAATGGGCCTTGTTGCTTGCGGGCTGAGAGCCCAATAACTGAACTCCATCAGCACAATATGGGCCATTCTGGAAGTCCAGACAATCATCTCATTGATGCGCTGTCATCTCAAAACCAGGAACTCTGAACTTTAAGTAAGAGGCAGCAGAAAATGTACACAAGGCTTTCCAGTTTATTGAACAAATAACAGACTAGCTTCCCCTGCCCCTCCCTGGAAGAAAGTGGTGGGAGGACTCAGGAAGGAGGGGAAATGAAGGGAAAGAAGCATTCAGAAAACATTGTGAAGACAAAGCTGTTTTCCTCATTCCTGCTTTTTGATTGTCTTATGGAAATGTTCAGCATTGGCGGGTTGTGTCATAAACTTTCTCAATCTGCTTGTTCTGGCCTAGACTTAATGAAGACCCCTTGATTAGAAGGCTTACCTCTGGTTTTTGAAAGGCCATTACAAAGCCTTATGCTTTTTCTTGCAAAAATGGTCCAAAGTCTTCTAATCTTTAGGAGAGCTCTTATGCTTTGGAAATCTTTTGAGCCAGTGAATTGAACAGAGTGTATCGTATTGTGGCAATTTTTTTTATCAAAAGAGGTAAACACAGGAAGGACTGCTGCACCTTGGTAGAGTAATCCTTATTACTGCCCATGTTGGAAAGCACATGCTTCAGGAAGAACTTGAAAAAAGTACCCGTATTTTCCGGCATATAAGATGACTGAGCGTATAAGACAACCCCCAACATTTCCCGTTAAAATATAGAGTTTGGGATATACTCGACGTATAAGACTACCCCTCTTCCAACACACATCAAATAACAATTTAACAAGCATCAGATTTGATTTCAATATGGTAATTTTCCTATTACTGTACCTCCTTCTCTGACTCTCAGATCTCGCACCTGCGCACCTGCACCGCTTCACTGCAGTCTTCAGGAGCAAGATCTAAGAGGCAGAGGAGGAGGTACGGTAATAGGATACAAGGGCGGGCCAGACAGGTAAAAGAAGTGTGTTTTTCTGGGCCCAGAGCCACTCTATCTCTTTTTTCCATAGCCCGGGCACCCTGGATGCCTGCAACTTGTTCCACCCTTCACTTACACCTTCCCGGTGAGGTGCCCCTTCACCTCACCTTCGGGACCGCATTAAGTCCACAAACCCTGATGAATTTATTTTCTTCTACCACACTTGTACAACGTCACCCTTAATGCTTTCATACAGTCGCTGCATACGGCAGGGATGCAGCCACTGCCATTTTTGAGCTTCCCCCCAGCATATGCGGCAACCACAGATTCTCCAATTCGGATTGGAAGTTTCAGCATACACTCTATAAAATAACTCCCAGCGTATAAGACAACTCCCAAATATAAGATGACCCCTGACTTTTGAGAAGGTTTTCTTGGATTAAAAAGTAGTCTTATATGCTAGAAAATACTGTACTTTTTGAACTACAGCTTCCTGACTTCTCCAGCCTAGGGGTTCTTAAAGTGTGCTCCATAGAGCCCTTGGGGCTCCAGAAAGTATACTGAAGGGCTCAGTGCATATACTGAGGGGCTCCTCCTCCTTCCTCTTAACCATCCAAGCTCGCACAGCAGGGCGTTTCCCTGCTCCTCCTCCCTTTCTTAGTGCGCTCTGCGGCATTCCCACCACCAGGGAGGAAGCAAGGGAGGGAATTAATGTGGGCCTGGAAAAGAAGGCATTGCATGAAGGGAAGGAGATGCTGCCAAGGCAGAAGTCAAGGCCTCTCTTGGGTTCCATGGTCAAGCCTCTTTCCTGCTCCCACCAGCAGTTGCAGCAGCTGCTGCAGAATTGTCCTCTCAGGGCACAGATCCTTTCCCCCTCTACCTTTCCTGCTTCCAAAAATGAACTAGCGGATGAAGAAAAAGACAAAGAAATGGGAAATGACATAAATACATGCTACATCTAAAGCATGCTAAAGTTGCTACCTCTAACACAGTCATATGAAGCCTAATTAAGACAAATGGCTATATATAGGTCAGTAGTGTCTGTTGACTGTTGCTATATCTCTGGATTTCAGTAAGTGTCTCATAATTTTACCTTTCAGTCTGGAAGCTGGACTTGAGATCTTTTGTATTCAAAGAGTGTAATCTATTACTGTACTACAGCACTTCCTTTTCATCATATTAGACTGATAAAGATCCAATCTTTCCAACTTTGCATTTCCCAGAAGAAGTGAGATAATTGTCTTACTTGCATTATTTGCACTCTATTGGCACAGTGAACTGAGCAACAGCCTGCACATTGACACCAATTTATTCAAGCCTTGGCAAGATGGCCAGGTGACAGGGAGAAAAAAGAGGTACAGCATTGAACAGAAATAATTAAGGGGAATGAGAGCAGAGTGGTATTTGGGGAAGAAAATAATTTCAAGAGAATAATTTACAAATTATCTAAGAAAATAAGATTGTGAGCCTGAAGATTTGGTGATCACATATTCATTTCACTTCACCACAACAAAACTGAGTATTGAAATTCCATACTAAACAACAGCAAAGAACTTTAAGGAATTCTATTTAGAATGGTTGAATGCTTCGGAGAAATAAAAAACCAGTTCTTGCAACTCAAGTAGGAGTGGTAGAATGATTTTCAATGATGGCCCTTCTATCAGAAATAGTAATTTCCAAGTGCTGGCAAATTCTGGTGCATGCTTCTTAACAATGTAATTCATTCATTCATTTACTCGTCCAAAGGAATCTTTCTTTTCTATCATTGCAAATTCTGGATAGGCTTCATAGACTTTCAACAATACTCTACAACCCCCATATCCATGGGACCGATGCCTATAGTTTAATTCAGTGTTTTTCAAACTTTTTTGAGCCGCGGCACATTTTTTTACGTTTACAAAATCCTGGGGCACACCACCAACCAAAATGACACAAAATGACACTCTAACACAGTAATACATATAGTTAATATGTTTGTAAATGTATTTATACACTCAGTGTGAAACCTGGGCCTGTTTCGATGAACACAACATAGATATCTGGCAGGAATGGCAGAAAGACACAAACTTCCCACACAGAACTCCCATAACCAAGAGAAAATGCTATAAGAGTTTGGTGGGTATTGACCTTGAGTTTTGGAGTTGTAGTTCACCTATATCCAGAGAGCACTGTGGACTCAAACAATGTTGGATCAGGACCAAACTTGGCATGAATACTCAATATGCCCAAATGTGAACACAGATGGAGTTTGAGGAAAATAGATCTTGACATTTGGGAGTTACAGTTTCTGGATTTATAGTCAACACACAATCAAAGAGCATCCTGAACTCTTGCAACATTGGAATTGAACCAAACTTGGCATATTGAACTCTCATTACCAACAGAAAGTACTGAAAGGGTTTGCTTGGTAATTGACCTTGAGTTTGGAAGTTGTCGTTCACTTACACCCAGAGAGCACTGTGGACTCAAACAATGTTATGCTATGTTGTTGTTTGTTTTCTATCCAGAATCACAATGTTGGAAGGAGGCTCACCACTTTAAGGCCCCTAAAACAGGCATGGGTACTTTGGACTTCAACTCCCACCATTCCTGACAGCCTGAGGCCCTTTCCTGCTTAAGCGGCCGAGGGGGGGAAAGGAAAAGGGCCTGAGGCTGCTAGGAATGATGGGAGTTGGAGTCCAAAACACCTGAAAGGTCCAAGTTTGCCCATGCCAGCTTTCGACAGAGACTTCTTCCTCCCGCTTCCCCTTCGTGCCCTTTCTTCCCCCTCCTGCCGAACACTTTTTCTTCTACACTGCTGCTTCTGCCGCCATTTTTATTTGAGGGGGCAGTGTGAGCGTGTTCAGGAGGGGAGGGGAGGGGAGGAGGGAGGAAGACATGAACCGTGCGGGTGCTACTGCGCAGACTTGCCCCAGAGCAAAGCGAGCAGAGCGAGGCTGGAAAGAAGGGAGTCCGAATGGAGAAGAAAAAGTGTTCGGCAGGAGGGGGAAGAAAGGGTATTGGACGTTCCAATTTCCCACGGCACACCTGATGATCGCTCAAGGCACACTAGTGTGCCACGGCACACTGGTTGGGAAACACTGGTTTCATTTACCCATATCCAACAAAATACATCCTCCCTTGGCATTTTCTAAGTCATCCAGTGCAACACTAAAGCATTTCTTTAACATAAGTGTTACATTTCAATGGGGTTCACTATTATCTGTAGTTCCACATCTCCACGTGCAATCCATAGATACATTGCTGTACCATACACATATTTGAAGACAACACTATTTTCATAAGCGTAACAGAATGACAGATCTATTAATCAATGTGTTTCTTGTCAGCAAGTTTGAACTCCAATATTACAATCCCACTCTTGCAAAAAAAAATAATATGAATCCTGATGTAATGATGTGCAGATGAAAGAATATTAATATTCAACAATAATGGCATTTGCATCTATGTAGTTATGAATCTGTTTCCATGATGATAACAATAGCAGATAACCCACTTGAGCAGATAACCAACTGCTCAATAAAAACAGTTATTGTAATGATATAAATAAAGTGAGAACTTTAGGTGTAATTATATGGTATCTCCTCGTCAGCTAGCAAATTAATGTGTTCTGGGACATTGGTTTTCTGATTTGTTCTTGTAGGTGTTTCATCTCCCCAAAGGCACAACCAGGATGGACAATGATTTGTAGAACTGAACTTTGATAATTACTGTTCTAGGATGTGCAGTATTTTAAGATATGCTTTCATCAGGGGAGCATACGATTCATGGTTGTTACATGCATTGTAATGCTACTACAGTTGTCCCTCCATATTTGTGCGTAAAGCATTGGCAGATTAGATTATTCGCCAATCATTGCATTTGTCGCCACCTCTACTGCAGCCATATATACATGGTTGAGAAAAACAAATTCAAGCATGTACACCCATATGAACACACACACACACTCCACACAGGTGGTCCTGACTGTAATTGTCCAGAAATCCCAGGCTTAGCAAAATACCTATTTGCTAGATAATAAAAGATTTTGTTACTCATCTTTGCCAGACACTAGTCTAAATAAACAGGAGAGTATTAACTACAGAAAGAATGTTAGACTGTAATGAAGCCCTGAAAAGCTATTAGATAAAGTGCTCAAAGGTATTGCTAATCCTACCACAGATTTGTGAGCTGGGTTATTGTTTTGATTTAACATTTCAGCATAAAATCAGTGTAACCCCCCCCCCCCCAAGTTGTTGATGAAGAAGTTTGAACTCTTCCAGTAACTCCAGTCTTCTTGGAATAGTTGATATTCATGTTGAGCTCTATAATCTCCCCTTTTTTTTGCTAACGAGCCTCCAAGAGATCCCTGCAGCTCAACTATAATTTTCTCAGCAGAGCTGTAGATTATTACTTAGGTTGCCTGCTATAATTTAAGAGTTGTCTCTACGTACACATTTGGAAACTCGTCTTACTTTCCAAATCCTAAACTTGTTGGTACAGTCTGGATCTAATGCCTGATGTGACCTGACAAAGGTCACATTTGAGCATGTTGTAGTAATTTGAGGGTTGGACTAGGACACATCATGACCAGGACTTGAATCTCCTCTCCATTACAAAAACCCATTGGATGACTTTGGGGAAATCATATTCATTCAGCCTCAGAGGAATGCATTATTTCAGAGGGATGCATGGGCAAGCTCCGTCTGAGTAAGTTGTGCCCTCCCAAAAACCCCACAATACATTGCCTCTAGGATCACCATAAGTCTGAAATTGAATGTACCACATCAAGAGAGAGAGGGCCCTCCCAAGCTGTCAGGGACTGGGACTCAAATGCTCGACCTAGGGTTGTAGGGGTTATAAGTGACTCAAACTCTGTGAAGGTGGAGAAGGGAGTGCCTCCCAAGTTACTGGTGATAGGAACTCTCCTAAAGACTCTACTGGAGACTCTATTTTTGGGCCTGTCAGGCCGTCACTACGCCTCCAATGCCGGTCGGTTGAGCCAGCTTTTACGCCGGCCCCGCACCATCCAGTTGGCCCTGTCCATGACCACACTCCATCGAGTTTTATTCTGCCCCTCTCTCTAGGGACCGGGTGAACCCCGGGTACCTAGTAGATGACTCTTTATAGTTTGTTTGTTATTGTTTGTGATGTGTAGAGTTGTTTACTGTTAACTGTATTATTCTGTTGTAAACCGCTACGAGCCTTCGGGGTGTGGCAGTATATAAATTCGAAAAATAAATAAATAAATAAGATGTTTTAAAGGCTGCATCTCACTTTACTGATTGTCATTTTCATCAAATTAGTCAATGTAAAAATCTTATCTACAGTGGTGATGATTAATAATAGAAGGCTATCATCCTATTTAGGGGAAGGAAATGCACGAGGAAAAGGAAGGATGTACGTATTACTAGCTTTATCAATTTCAACATTAAGTGGAAACTGGTACCTTCAATTGTTAATGGGGCTCTTGGTTTTCATCAAAACTTTAAAGGAGCTATCCAAAGTTTTGAACCTATTTTGGAGACATAGTTCAAAGACAGTAGTATTACTTTTCTTGTTGTTATTACCTCATTTCACTTTTGTCTCTAGCAATCAAAACAGCCTGTTTTCAAAGCATTTGGGGAATGCACACTTTGAAGCTCTGTTCATGCCCAACATATTAGCATGACTTTATTTCTGGCTGGCAAGACATTTCTAGAGAAATAGCAAAACACGCTTGGGACTAATGTTTCAAATCTGCAACAGATCTCCCAAATCGTATGGTTGATTTAATAGCTGTCTCCTAAATGGAGTATAATTATCTACATAAATATCAATACAATTACCATATATAAACCAAAACAATACTTAGAGCATATGCATCGATTGATGATCTGGAAGTCCATGTCGACCCTTCAAAACAGTATCGATATGTCTTTTTATAGAGAGAGCATTGTCACAACAATCCAAGTTTGTGCCGGTGGGGTCGACGCTTTCCGTTTTCGGTGCGTATCAAGGCAGATACAAAATGTTGAGTCCAAACGCCTCATGTATCCGCAGGTGTTTGTTTGGGAGATGCAAAGGCAGTATTGTCTTGTCTGCACTCGCCGTGCCAACAAATACTGTGTAGTAGCCAAGAAGATCCGCTGACAAAATAGTGGTTTAACAGAAGGAAATAATCCGTATTGATTCAGCCCATTTAGGATAAGGGTAAGACAAAAGGCTCCATGCTGGGAGGCCTAACGACATTATCTGTAGGCCTCAGTCGTTTTGCCGGAGGTCTGGCTTTTTCAAAGGCTATCCCTGGAGTGTAGTCTCCCAATCTTAACATTCAATATATCATGGTAAGATTTCTGTGATGTTTCGTTGAAACATTATATGATTTAGCCAGTTGGGCTTAGTCCCAAGTGTGTTTTGCTAGTACTCAGTTACACCAGCTTCCTACTGTGCACCAGTTATTTCTAGAGAAACGCCTATGTTGAGCATGCCTCTTCAGGATGTCAAGTCTATTGGAAAGGTTTATAAACATGGATGGCAATTGTATTTGTGAGACCTCCACAATGGGATCTCAAACCAACATCCAATGGTTCAACCTTATAGTGGTCTTTCATGAGGTCCTTTCATTATTAATCATCACCAAGGTAGATAAACAGGCAGGCATGGTACTATTCCATACACTGCATTGTAATGCATCACTACTTAGAAATATAATCTGAGTTTGTTCCCAAGAAAGTGTCTATAAATACTATTCTTCTTACAATCTCTTTTATCTTGGTTCTGTAGCATTTTCTCTAATGGGAACGAGTTTCTCCCCAATTAATTATATGCTAAAGAAAACCATTCAAACATCTTCATCCAATTAAGGTTCATATTCTATGTACAAACTTCCAGCTATCTCATCAGCCAAAAAATTATGTTTCTTGGTGGGTCAAGGGTGTGTGGCATTGCTATAGCAGACTGTGTTTTAGTAGGAAACACAAAATCAATATTTCCAAAGGGTCACACACTTTCTATTTAAAATCTCAGCTGCAATGCAGAGGGAGAAATAAAAGAAACCTGAGACCAATTCTCCTTAGTTTCCTAATAATAATCTAGACTAATTCCTTTCAGCTTCAAGCTTAATTCAACCCAGGATATGGTTATTATCTTACCAAACAGGAAACACCCTTAAATAATCATTACATATCAGTGAACTCACAAAGATCATTCCTTCCGTCTTCAAAGTACATAAAAGCCAATAACTAAATTCAAACCGAAAACATTGCTATCTCATTTCAAACCTAGAGTTACAGAAGACATTTTTTTAATGTTTCATCAAAATGTAAATTGACTATAAAAATTGTAATTTACAACACACATCTTATTTTTATTGCTTTTTGAGGGATAAGAAAGAAAGAAAAGCTGGTCAAGTGATAATTGGTCAAAAAAGATTGGAAACCAGTGATATAAGAGGAGCCCCAGTGGCGCAACGGATCAAACCCTTGTGAGCTCCCTCTGTCAGCTCCAGCTCCCCATGCGGGGGACATGAGAGAAGCCTCCCATAAGGATGGTAAAACATCAAAAACATCAGGGCATCCCCTGGGCAACATCCTTGCAGACGGCCAATTCTCTCACATCAAAAGCGACTTGCAGTTTCTCAAGTTGCTCCTGACACACACACACACACACACACACACACACACACACAAAGACTGACATAAGGGATGCTCAGCCTGTATCTCATTGATGTTTCTTGCAAAAAATATGTAAAATATAGACTACAAACACACTGAAACAAACATCTTTAAGAAATCTTGTATCTCCAGAACTATAAAATGAAATCCATTTTAAAGTTAGAAGTGTATATTGGTTTTGAATATCACTTACAGAGGTGAATATCAGAGTCTTTGAGATAAATTGTACAAGATGGAACAAGATTGCTTTTGGGTCTACGGGACAAGGGGGACTAATTTTAAAAAATCATGTCGACCTTCAATCCCCAATTAAGTCTTTTCAGTAAAGGTAATGCTATAACAAGATATTCTGCTCTCTTTTAGGTCCTTGTGACCATCCCCTTGTGCTGTACCGCTCCCAAGCCCCTGTTAACATACCCTGTTAACAAATGTGGTATTATTTTGCTCAACTTTGTTGAATGGTGCTGTGACAAATACGTTAATTTGCTGAGGGACACTAGTTTCAAGGCAGAGCTTTAGGGATATGCCTGTAGGTCCAACTGGGGAAAGGGAGAAAGAGAAAGAGAGATCTAAATAGAAGAGCTGGAAAGATTACATTTTAAATTATAAAGCATTTTGAATTATAACGTTAAGGAAAACATAATGATACTCTGCAAAGCTAAAGGTTGTTGGTGATGCCTGAAGTGTCTAAAGATATACATCATACAGCAGAAGGAAAAAATAGTAATGTTAGAGTCACAGGTCTACATTTTGTCAAGATGTCAGGTTTTGATGTTGCCAGACACTGGCAATAGACTTGATCTGGAGGAACTACAAATGTTTAGAGAAGTATTCTCTCTAGGAATCTCTAGCTCTTCCAATGGACTTTATGGTCATATTCTGGCCGTTGTTGACTACTGATGTTGACAACCTAGAAATTCCCAGTGAGACCATATTAATCAAATCCATGAATAAGCAAATCCACAAAAGTTAAACCCACAAATGTGAAGGGCCAACTGTACATCAGTTAGAGATGTTAAGCTGAAAATTGCAGAGGGGTCCCAATTCTTTACTCAAAAGTATTCCTCCGGAAGACAAAGCAGACAGTGGGGCTTAATCCCCTTCACTGACCAGGTCACCTTGGTTTAACATATCATCACACCCCTTTTGCCAGATATTTTAGTGACTTACAAAATAAAAAGCACAGGGAACCCAAACCAATCACTGATTTTTCAACCACTGTGTACATCTGATAGAACAGGGGTGCTCATTAGGTAGATCGCGATCTACTGGTAGATCGCATAGGGAGTCCTGGTAGATCTCAGGCAGGGCAGGAGGAAGGCTCAGTCCCGCCCCGCAGGCTCCCGACACGACACAGGTGGGTTATCTGAGGTCCTTTTCCACACAGTTGAATAAAATCCCATGTTATCGTCTTTGAATCAGATTATATGGCAGTGTGGACTCAGAAAACCCTGTTCAAAGCAGATCTTGTGTTATATGTTTCACATTTTTGTAGTGGGTAGGTAGATCATTTTGATTTGGTTGTTTTATAAGTAGCTCACATGCTGAAAAAGTGTGAGGACCCCTGTGATAGAATCATAGACGTCATGGACCATCCAGGGGTTGGAGGAGACCTCGTGGGCCATCCAGTCCAACCCTTGCCAAGAAGCAGGAAAATCTCATTCAAAGCATCCTGACAGATGGCCATCCAGCCTCTGTTTAAAAGCCTCCAAAGAAGGAGCCTCCACCACACTCTGGGGTAGAGAGTTCCACTGCTGAACAGCTCTCACAGTCTGCCTAATGTTCCTTTCCTGTAATTTGAAACCATTGTTCCATTGCGTCCTAGTCTCCAGGGCAGCAGAAAACAAGCTTGCTCTCTCCTCCCTATGACTTCCCCTCACATATTTATGTCTCCCTATGACTTCCCCTCACATGTTTATGCCATCATATCTCTCTCAGCCTTTTCTTCTGCAGGCTAAATATGCCCAGCTCTTTAAGCCACTCCACATAGGGCTTGTTCTCCAGAGCCTTGATAATTTTAGCAGCTCTCCTTTGGATGTTTGTACCTTCTCAACATAGTTTTATTCTCTTCATAAATAGCATATCTAATATATGCCACCGGGAATGTGGCGCAGCTGGCTAAGTGTCAGCTGCATAAAATCTCTCTGACCAGTAGGTCATGAGTTCAAGGCCTGCCCGGGTCGAGGTGGGTGCTCGACCTTTAAGTGTAGCCTGCTGTCGACCTTTGCAGCCCGAAAGACAGTTGCATCTGTCAAGTAGGAGATAAAGGCACCACATTAAGTGGGGAGGCAAATTTTGACTGAATTATGAGGCCATTAAAGAACTCCGGGAACGCTGAGGAATGCGGAAGGAACAACAAGGGTAGCTGGGAACACTGAGAGATGAGGAGTGCATCAGCTCCCCCTGGTGGCCAGAGTTTGCTTCTGTTCGTCTATATGTGTGTATGTGGAAACGGCAGGGATTGTCTGCTAAGTATGTGTACCTGTAATAAGCTGAGTCCCCCTCGGGGTGAGAAGAGCGGAATATAAATAAAGTAAATAAATAAATAAATACATAAATAAAATACACACACACACACAGAAGCCAATTTGTCAAGTTACTTATCACAGAAATTGGGATACACTAGTCGCAGTTACTTCTCCTTAATACAGGATGCAGTGCAGTGATTTTGAGGACCCGTACTGATGTGAAGGGTAGAATAGTTGTGCATGCCAGCTTAGTATCAATAGGGTAAAATGGGTGGCTTTTCCTCTATGATCTCATTATGGTCCCAGACATTTCTTGCCTTTATCAGTATTAGCAGGAAGCATGTTGCTGTTGGTAGCTAAAGTAAAATACAGTGAGTTGAGAGAGGAAAATGAGTTTTGATAGTGTACTGGAAGCAAGGAGGCTTCAAAAAGCTTTGTTTGCCAAATTCAAAGGCGACGTGACACGCAGCTTAGTGTTTCATGATGGGCTTCAGGAAATCATTACAATGTAGAAATGCACAAACTAACTAGACACTTTTATAGAAACCCAGAGAAGCACAGCTCAAACTAGCAACCCAAATACTCCTTGGTATAGAAGTCTGCAATTATACTTTCCTATTCTTCTTCAGGAATGCAGAGCCTGTAGAATTACATTATTTTTAAGTTACAAGTGCAATAACCGGATTGTAACACTTTGTGTCTCAATAGCTTCTTATCTCAAGCTCTTTTTTCCTCAAGTACTCATCACAGATGCTTTGTTTCTTTGATATTTCTTGCCACAAACAGTGCCCTTTGAGGAACTGGCATGCCATCAAGGAATACATTTCTGTTGAAAATAGGTCATTTGTTTCATTCACAATTTTCTTTACTTACAGGAAGCCTTTGTGAATTATGGAATATAATATAATAACCTCAAAACACTGAAGGATTTCAAGTCAAATTATTAGAGTTCAGCCGACTTCTGAAAGCCAAATCAGAAATATACTAATCAAATTTCACTAAAATAGATAAATTTATTGCACAAATGCTATTAATTACATTAACATGTGTGTGCATTTTTAAAATGCAATTTAGTGTAATTTTACAGGTTTTTTCCAGGAACAAATACCACATTTACATTTTTTCCTCCCCTTGACTACCGCCTCATCCATCTTTGCCTGAATTTTTCATTTTCACTTACAATGCAAGTGGTAGTGTGTTCAAGTGGCACGTAAGGAAGGGGGAAAAACAGAAGGAGGTCCATAGTGCAGTTTTTCTCAACCAGTGTGCCGTGGCACACTAGTGTGCCGTGACGGACCTCCTGCTGTGCCGCGAGAAAAGCTCTCTGCCCCCCTTCCTGCCGAACTCCTGCTGCTTGGGGATGCTGAAGCCGCGTGGAGGAGCCCCGCCCACTGAAGCCCGTTCATCACTCAGGCTCCTGAAGCTGGGGGGGGAGAGGCGGGGCGTGGTGCGGCCTGTAGGTGAGCTGAAGCTGGGGGCGGGGCATGGCGCGACCTGGCTCTGCCCCCCCCCCCGGCCGCCACTCCCAGCAGCTGCTCCAGCCTTGAGGGACAGTGCCAAACCAGAATTGTGCTGGCTCTGGCACCGCTGGCTTGGCACTGCCCCTCAAGGCTGGAGCAGCTGCTGGGAGAGGTGAAGCTGGGGGTAGGGGGCGGGGCATGGCGCAGCCTGGCTCCACCCCTCCCCGGCTTTGGAACTCCCAGCCGCTGCTCCCAGCAGGCCACCAACCCCCAACCGTTCTTTACTGTGTTAGAGTGTCATTTTGTGTCATTTTGGTTGGTGGTGTGCCCCCTGATTTTTTTAATGTTAAAAGTGTGCCGCGGCTCAAAAAAGGTTGGGAAATACTGCCATAGTGTATAGTCTGAATATAAGTTTTTTGTGGGTCAGGGAGTCCCCATTTCTGTTAATTTTGTTACCAGTTTTCCATTCTCATTCTGGCCATTGATCAGTTGGGTTGTTGTAAGTTTTTCGGGCTGTATGGCCATGTTCCAGAAGCATTCTCTCCTGACATTTCACCTGCATCTATGGCAGGGATCCTCACAACCTCTGAGGATGCCTGTCATAGATGTGTGCAAAAAGTCAGGAGAGAATTCTTCTGGAACATGGCCATACAGCCCGAAAAACTTACAACAAACCAGTGATTCCAGCCATGAAAGCCTTCGCCAATACATTGATCAGTTGTTTGTCAGCTGGTCTTTGTTTACTCATTAACCTGCTCTTTACCATTGTCATTTATATAACAAATATAAATAAATAAATAAATTTGGCTTGCTGGCTTCCATTTCTTTTATCTTTGCTCCTCCTTGCTGCTTATTAGGCTGTTCCTCTGACTGCCCATTAACTTATTTCCCGTTCTCTACGAAGAACGGGAGAAGAACGTTCTCCCGTTCTTCCCATCCATTGCAACCTCATCTTAAGGGCAATGTATCAGCTGTAGTTCAAACCCCACTGGGGTAGGGAGTTAACCTTTGTGTCTTCTTCCCACTCACTATACTTCAGGTTCAGTGTAACTTATTAGGCATTGGGCAGAGCAAGGTAATTTGATCACAGAAACTATTTGATTTGTTCCATAATATGCAAAGAAAGAAAGAAAGAAAGAAAGAAAGAAAGAAAGAAAAGCTGCCTAAGTACTTCTTCAGCAACAAGGCTGAGAAAGCAACTAACCTCCGATAGGGGTATTACAGGAAACCACGTAGATGTTTCTTGTATCTTCTATACCGGACAGTCCCTCAATAGGCCCTGGAATTGAGGAGGCACAGGCCCCACTATTACTATGGTTAGGACCGGTTATTGCACCTTACCCATTCCCCCCATGTCCTGTTTTTGGACTAGTCTTGATCCAGCCCTTTTAATTTATCTTGACCTAACTAATTTTTGCACAAAGAATTGGGTGGGATTGGTTTTTAATGTATTTGTGTTGTTTCGATAATTCTATGCTTATGTTTTGTGTACTCTGTATTTTGGTGTTTTGCTATTTGGAAATCGCCCTAAGTCCCCTTGGGGAGATAGAACAGTATATAAATAAATATGATGATGATGATTATTATCCTGAGATGGGAGAATTTATAATGACTGTCGGTTTTACTGATGGGTCTATGGACCGTAATAAATATTGCTGTTGTTGCAATCTGATTTTTTATTTTAACCTCCAATGTACCAGAGACTGGGACCACCTTTGTGCCCAATAACTACAAGTATTCTTTGCTTTCTTGAAAACTGGCAAGTTGGCGATGGTTTGTGGACCAGAGATTGACCTAGAAATTGACCACAGGCCATCACTTTAGCAGAGGCATGGGCAAACTTGTTTTGGACTTTAACTCCCACAATTCCTAAGAGCCTATAGGCTGTTAGGAATTGTGGAAGTTGAAGTCCAAAGTACCTGGAGGGCCCAAATTTGTCCACGCCTCCTTTAGCAGCACTGATTTAACCCATGGGTCATTTTTACATTGGCAACATCCAAATGCACATTAATTTCAGACGCAAAGTATGCTTCATTCAGCATATGCATTTGTTTTGTATGACAAACAATGTATTTTCAAAGACACCTTTGAACACAGCATGGACTAAAACAGACATATAGTGAATACTGTAAACATCTGTCCTTGTAGATAGCACTAGAGAAGACCTCAGCTGTAGTCATGGCCATTTATTTTCCACGTATAGTTATGGTAAACCACAGATTCCATTTTTAGCTCACACGCAGACACAGCAACAGACACAGCGCTGTTTCTATAAGCTGGGTAGCTCAGTACTCTGAGGGATCAGAGGGACATGGTTTTGTTAGCATGATATGTTTATCTAGAATTGTCATGCTCTGCGTAACTCTGGCTGCTCCTGAGCATGTTCAATGGTATTGCAGTGGCAGAGTATGTAAATACTTGCCAGAATGCAAACTGGTTGTATAGGACAGGAAATTTCAGTAGGTGTTGCTTGTCACATAGCTAGTTGACAACCAACATTTGCTCTTTTACAAAGGTACAGGAACCCTCTCTAGTTTTCACTCTGATGGTCTTAGGACTTTATCCCATGCTGCCTCCCTTCCCAATATCTAAACACTTAGAATCCATTGGCACAATGCAGGGGCACTTCCTGTCAGTGCCCATCATGCTTCACTATGGAAATGTTTGAAATAGTACAAAAAAGATGAAAAAAATGGGGAGGGGGGTCATGTCAGGAGCGACTTGAGAAACTGCAAGTTGCTTCTAGTGTAAGAGACTTGGCTGTCTGCAAGGATGTTGCGCAGGGGCTGCTTGGATGTTTTCCCATCTTGTGTGAGTCTTCTCTCATGTGCTCGCACGAGAAGCTGTAGCTGACAGATGGGACCTCACCCCACTCCCCGGATTCAAATTGCTGACCTTTTAGCCAGCAGTCCTGCTGGCACAAGAGTTTAACCCATTGTGCCACCGGGGGTTCCAGGAAAAGATAGACAGAGATTGTCTTCTGGACTCAAAAACCAGAATATAACTGGAGGAAACATTTTTTAAAAACCATATAGGATGGGAGTTGTCAAATTTGCTCATGTTGAATTGCTTCAGTGACATTGAGTAAGAGGCATTCCTGTGCGTGGTCCCCTACCAAGCATTGACATTTCTCTCCCAAAATCCTGCTTCATGATCCTGCCATGGTAATTTTTAAAAAATTAATGCAACCATTTGAAATACCAAAATTTCAGAATATCTTTGTTTTTCCTGTCTGAACTGCTAGCTTTTAAATTTTCAGACTCCTACAATGGAGAGTCCTGAGATTGGGAGGAAGCCCCAGTATCCCCAGAGTGGTGTCGCTTTAAGATCAGTGCCTCATGTCTATTCCAGAGCAGCAAGATTGGAAGGAGGGGAAAGCCCAATATACTCAGAGTTTTTCCCCCAAGGTTTTTTTAATGGAGTTAGAGGGAACTTCACTTGCTTGTGTGATAAATCTGAAAATGGATGATTTGGGGAGAAAGATCAAGAAAGAATAACATGTGATAATAAATGACAAATGGAACTATGTGCTTCGTAATGGTACAGGACTAAAAGCTACTGTAATGTGATGCCCCCTCCAGTAGGATAAAGTCCTTAATGAACACTGTACACCTGTCTATTGATATTCCTTATTCTACAGAACTTATTATTATTATTATTTACATCATTTATATTCCGCCCTTTTCACCCCGCAGGGGACTCAGAGCGGATCACAATGCACATATACAGGCAAACATTCAATGCCATAGACATACAACATATATAGACAGACAACGAGCTACACAATTGTTCAAAAGCTCACCCCGACCCAGGCAGACCTCGAACTCAGGACCTTCTAGTCAGTAGAGATCTTATGCAGCTGACTCCCAGCCAGCTGCACCACCTTCCCGGCAGCTGCACACCTCTCCAAGAAAATAGGAGCTTTGATACAACTCAACTGCTAGCTCTACAGAGAGTAGACCCACTGAATCAATTGCTGACTGGTAAGTCAATACTTATGTGTATGTAAATACCAGAAATTCACTGAACCTATATTGAGACTAGCAAAAGAGTTCCAAGTCTAGAGAGTTACCTATCAATTCATACAGTCTTATACCCAAAATCTATCAAGAAAACATGTACATGACAGAGATAAGAGTCCATTTTTGGTTCATTTCCTGTGAAACAGGAATACAGGGATGAATCCAAAGGGGAAAAAGGGCAAGAGAACTCTGAATAGGGGAACTCTTTGCAAGCTCACTTATAAAAGCATTGCTGAGGTACAAGGGCCAACTATTTTATTTCCTTCCCATATTTGTTAGGACAACTTTTCAAATATGGGAGATAAATAAAATGGTTGGTCCTTATACTTCAGCAATGTTTACATTTAGCAGCAAAAGCTCTCCTAAATTTCACTTAGGGGTCTCTATGAAAAGCTGTATTACTGAGCTACTGGTTCTGTACACTTGGTACTTCAGTTCTGTATCATAGAAGTCTGAATAATCCTTTCAATATATATGCAGTTTCAAAAAAAGTGACAACTTCCCAGACCAGGGATAAAATGCAGAAAGAATTGCATGAAAGGAATAACTAGATTCTTGAAAATATTTTCTGACCTCAATTTTTTCCTCTCCTCTATCAATTGGGAGCTCTTGCTGGTAACCAAACACCAAACTTGCCAACAGAAATAGGCCTCAGACAAGGTAGGTTTGTAGCAAAGAAACTGCCCCCCCCCAACCCTAAAAGGCCCCCAATACAGCAAGTCAAAAAACCTCCATTTTCCCAGTATCCTCCGGGCTGCCAACGACTCTCCCAGCCTCTACATTCTGACAACATGATTGGCTACCAATAAGGGTGGATTTGCATAACTCCTGTACTGGCCAGTCAACATGAACATTCCGACCCATAATAAACTGTCAGAGGAGGATAAGGCAAAGGGCTGAGGCACAAACACAAACACCCAATTCACTTCCCACAGAAAATTTACACCCCTACAAATCACAGACCACGCCCAAAATTGACAGTAAGGCTTCATTAACTTAATTTCCCTGACTAGGCCTCACTTAATGGAATGCTGTTTACGCTCTGAATTGACAGTAAGGCTTCATTAACTTGTTTCTCCCGACTAGCCCTCAGCTCATTGGACATTGTGTATGGCCTGAATTGACAGTAAGGCTTCATTAACTTGCTGTTTCTGACTAGGCCTCAGCTCATGGGACATTGTGTATGGCCTGAATTTACAGTAACCTACCTTGCCACACAGAGCCCTTATGACCCATGCTACATTCTACTACAGTTTGGAGGAGGGTGGACCATGGATTATGGGACTTGAAGTACCTCCATGGATAATGGGATTTGTAGTACTTCAAAACTCATCATTCCCCACAGACCACTGTGTCCCAGAACCAAGACCGATAAAGACCAAACTTGGCAAACAATGCCCCCCATGACCCACACTCCATCCGACTGCAGATTAGAGGAGGACACACCATGGATAATGGGATTTCAAGTACCTCCACTCACTTCCAAAGTACCCCACACACACACACATCAACCTCTACATCAACACAGCAGACGGAAAGACAAAAAACATTGTATATCCACAAGCTATGCAGAACGCCAGCAACACCACACAACAACAACTCCACAGGACTCTAACATCCCACCCACCAAAACAACCCACAACAACACAGCCATGACCCCAACAACACCATAACTAACACAACTCCAACCCTTACATACTCAGACTTCATCGCATCTCCAAAATAGGGCACAGCAACGCATGCCGGGTACAGCTAGTAATTCCATATAATTGAGCCATGGCAATTAAAGTGATGTCCGACTGTATTCCTTCTAAGGTGTAGGCATTTAGATGTAGTCCTAATCCAAGTTACTAAAACTCTGCTATTTTAGTGTTTTTTGTGTCCAAAGTACAGAATTAATGTGCATTTCTGCTCATATTGCATGGCTTCCAATTTGGCACCCGATGAATCCTTTGTCATCTCACTTTTTTGGCTGCTTTTAAAACGTCCCAACTTCTCTCTCCCACTTTCCCCCTTTGTCTTCAGCTTGCTTCAAGTGCTGCAGCAAGTTCAAAATGCAAAAGTAGTTTCCCCATGAAAACTCTACATCTAGAAAGGGAAATTCCAGGAGTGAATTTCCCTTTCTAGATGTAGGTTTTTCTCACTTACTGTTGTCTCACCCCCGTTCTTTACTACAAGTCATTTGTAAGTCAGATGTCTGTAACTCTGGGACTGCCTGTAATATAAACTTCGCAGTCTTCACCACTAGTTTCTCACACAGCTGTGATCACAGTTTTCAAACCATTCAGTTTAAAAGGATGTGCCAAAAGCTTCTTAGCTAGCTGAGGATGTTAATTTTGGAGAGGAGTTTGTCTCAAACACAATAGCTTGATTTCCTTCCTTTATCGCAAAATCAGCTTTGATTAAGAGAGCTGTGTCCTTTCACTTGCACATAAATAAATGGGATCTGTGTCAAAATATCTACCATTACCAAAATAAAAAACCCAACCCTAAACTGACTTGAAATCTTTTAAATAACTTTTTAAAGGCATAGATCAACAGCCTAAACACTTACTTCCATCTTCTTTAGAATTTTCCTTTGAAAATATGGAGACAGGGAACTATTAAGTGGACGCACTCGGTGTCCAGAAAGCCCCCATTGTCCAAGATATATTCTGAAGAGCTTTGCATAACTTCTATGATAAAATAACAGAAGAAAGATGAAAAGCCTGAAGGAAGTACTGTAACTGGAAACGGCAGTTATACAATTCAAAAGCAGTTGAAAATGAATATTTTGGATCAAATACTCCATTTCCCATTTTTAAAATACATGGATAGGAGCAAAATCATTGGATGAAGCTTTTCCAATAACTACAATGTCATGCTTTATACCAGTGTTTCTCAACTGCTGTGACGCAGCACACTAGTGTGCCGTGATAGACCTCCTGCTGTGCCGCGGGAAAAGCTCTCTGCCCCCCTTCCTTCCCCTCCTCCTGCCGAACTCCTGCTGCTTGGAGGAGGAGGAGGAAGGGCCGGGCGGTGGCGAAGAAAATGAAGAAGGGGCTGGGGCGCTGCCTCCTTCGGCCGTTTCCCCAGCCAGCCTCCAATGCACCATGACTCCCGCCATGACTCTCGCCCCTTGCTTGAAGCTGCGCGGAGGAGGAGCCCCGCCCACTGAAGCCCGTTCACCACTCATGCTCCTCCTCTGGGGGATAGCTGAAGCCGGGGGGGAGGGGGCAGGGCATGGCGCTGCCTGCCTCTGCCCCCTCCCCCCACTTCGGTACTCCCAGCAGCTGCTCCAGCCTTGAGGGGGCAATGCCAAGCCAGCATTGTGCTGGCTCTACCACTGCTGGCTTGGCATTGCCCCCTCAAGGCTGGAGAAGCTGTGAGATAGCTGAAGCCAGGGGAGGGGTGGGGCATGGTGCGGCTGGTTCCGCCCCCTCCCCCTGGTTTTGGCTTTCCCAGCAGCTGCTCCAGCCTTGAGGGGGCAATGCCAAGCCAGCATTGTGCTGGCTCTGCCACTGCTGGCTTGGCACTGCCCCCTCAAGGCTGGAGAAGCTGTGGGACAGCTGAAGCCGGGGGGAGGGGGTGGGGCATGGTGCGGCCTGGCGCGGCCTGGCTCCACCCCCCCCCCCCGGCTTCGGCACTCCCAGCAACTGCTCCCAGCAGGCAAACATCCCCCAGCCGTTCTTTACTGTGTTAGTGTCATTTTGTGTCATTTTGGTTTGTGGTGTGCCCCCGGATTTTTTTAATGTTAAAAGTGTGCCGAGCCTCAAAAAAGGTTGGGAAACACTGCTCTATACAACTGACAGCTGTAACATGAGAAGGCAGAAATGTGAATCATGTAGCTCTCCATATATTTTTAAAATGGCAAACCTAGTAGTTGGCCCAAAATATTCATTGCTAGCTCCTTTTGAACTGTGTAACTGCAGTTTCCAATTACAGTGCTTCCTTTAGATTGCATTTCCCAAAATTCCCGAGACTATGTTTCCCAAAATGCATTGCTTAAATTGCTTTACAGTGTTAATTTGGTGCTTTTTGTGGTCAAATTTGTTTTAACAATGATGTTTTGCTGCTTTGACCACGATTTTTAAGTGGAAAGGCAGGACAAATATTAAAATACCACCACCACCACCAACAATAATGTGATATATCTGTATGTTTTGGTCTTCAAGATGACTCAAGGTTACCCAGTGGCTTTCTGTGGTTGAGTAGGGAGTTGAACCTTGATCACCCAGAGTTCTAGCTAACATTCAAATCACAACATCATCTTAAATTAATGTAATACTGGCAGTCCCAGAGATACAAACATCTGCCTTACAAATGATTCATAGTTAAGAACAGGGTGAAACAAAAGGAAGTTAAGAGAAATCTGCTCTTCAAAAGGGAAATTCACTCCTGAAAGAGTTATCATTGGGGAAAGTTATCTCAACTAAAGCTTTCTCTCCAATCCTTGTTTCTACAACAAGCCAAATTTTCAAAATCCAATTATCACAGGGACAGAAAGTGAGCTAAAATCTCAGAACAGGAGTGTTAACCCTTCCCTATGCTATCCAAAGTATGTATGTATGTATGTATGTGTATGCATGCATGCATGCATGCATGCATGTGTATTTCTATCTATCTATCTCTTAAAATGTACCTGTTTTGATGCACATGCAAATTCAACTTAAGAACAAACCTACAGCCTATCTTGTTCATAACGTGGGGACGCTGTAAAGGAGTGCAAATGTCTAAACAAGGATAGGCAATCCTCTGCCCTCCAGGTGTTCCAGACCATAGTTCCTATATGCTTCAGCCAGTGATTACTGGAGTTATAGTTCAGACATATAGTTCAAACATATGGGGGAAGCCAGTAAAAAATACCAATGCCTATGCATATAACTGGACTACAACATTTTGCGACCTGAACAAAAGATCTCCCACCTGCTTTCTATTCCCATAAATGGAGCTCTGTCTTCTGACAGAAAGTGTGGCTTAGCAGGGGGAGGTTGATGGGGTAGCCATTCTTCAGCATATACTACTGAAAGCAGCTACTTCACCTGCATAATAGTTGGACAGGTCAGCCCTGTTTGTTGCTGTTGTGGGTCTTCAAGTTGCTTCTGACATAGGTTTTAAATCTTGGCACTTTTCATGATTGTGACCAGGGAAGGGGTAAAAACCACTTTAAAAAGTCATTGTTGAATACTGGTCAAGACTACTAGACTAAAATCTCAGTCTTGCAGATTTTAAACCAATACTCAGATGTACCCTGGAGATGGCGATATTACTATGTGGTTGTCCTAAACAAAAACAGACTTTCTTTTAGGGCTGGAGAGTAGGTGAGAAAGGAGAGGTGATAGATTTAAATGGGAGAATTAAAAATGCACAACTTTTCTGTAGATATATTTATATGAGTGAAAGCAGAAACCAATTCATTTTAGGTTAAAGCACTGAAAACCAAAACAACAATAACAAGAATTTGATAAAGTTCCAAGTTCTTTTCATACTCTACGCACATTAAAACAAAGGCAAGAAAGCAAAACACTACTAACTCAAGGGACATGGAAACACCCAGCCATTCCCAAAATAGGAAGAGATCAGATAATCACAGCTGGAACTTGCATGGGATCCTGCTCTGCTTGCAAACTGTGGCCAAACAATGCAGAACTCTCATGTGCGGTACTGAAAACAACGGGGTCAGGAAGTCCATTCCTTGACTAAAAATACTATGAGAAAAAGACCCAAAGCAGACACAGCTCACCACCATTTTCCAATGGCAAAGTTTAAACAACTGGGAAAAAGGGCAGTTTCTTTGAAATAGAAAGGCCTGTTTTCAAAACAGTATGAAATTGAGGTGCTCCCAGGAGACATGAGAGCTGGCTTTTGACAACCTAGGAAGATGGAACATTGTGCAGAACCCATGACCCTCCAGATCTTTTTGGACACTAAAAATTATATGCCCCAACCGTTATGGCCAATGGTCAGGATGGTGGTGCTACACATTTCCTAGTAGTAAAGTATAATAGTTGAATTCATTTAAAGCCAACTTTCAAATTTATTATGAATTATGGTGTCTATGGTAGTCCATGTACAGTATATTATGATAGAGTCCATGGTGTTGTCTTCTTGAGTTCCATGACAGTCTATTTATTTATTTCCACCATTTCTACCCCGCTTCTTCTCAACCCCCGAGGGGGGGACTCAGAGCGGCCTATAGTCTATAGTTTGTGCTTTAAGGATCTTCAGCACAAATCTAAATTATGTTGACATTATGCACTCTGTAGCTTCCTCTTCTGAATCCCTTATGAAGAGGCGAGGGATGAGGACAATGCCATCTTTTCAGCCAAAAGGGATAAATACGCACACACACACATACACACACACAAAGGCAGCATCTTGGGATACTTCTCCATTCTTCCTGAAATCGCAAGCTTGAGCCTCTGTGAATTATTTCTAGTTATATACATTTATGCTTTTATTTGCTTTTTTCCAGGTGCTTCAGAGCTAGCACAAGTAGAGGTAAGTTTTGGGAGAAAAATTCCCCAAATCCAGGTGGATTGGGGGGGGGGGGGGTTGGAGAGGGGCCAGGAATGACCCCCCTCCCCCCTCCTGAGAAACTGGAAATTTTGTCCTCTGTAGTAAGATGCCTGGTATACTTAACTTATTTGGGATTGGTTGCTCTCAGCTTCAATGCACCTGCTTACTTGTTGTACATGGTACACTCAGAAAGTTGTATGTGGATTTGTGAGAGGAAGGACATTGCAATAAGGAACTCACATATTCTCTTTCTCATTCTCTTGATATACCCATGCTCTCTATAAGGAATCACATGTCAAATAGGGAAGAAATATTTCTATCCAGCATTAAACTATTATTTTGATTAAAATTTGGCTTACTTAGTCATTTAGTTACATGTGAATGGTAATACTGTATATAGTAGACCTATTTTAGCAACTTGCTGAGGACTAGTAACTCTCTTAGCAGCATTCATCCAAGTAGGTCTTTCATGGATTCAGATGCCTGATATCCACATTCAACCCACCTGCCAGCTTTGTTCATATGGCCTAACCAGCCCTGGTGTCTATGAATTGAGCTCAAGTATTTGAAAAGAAGCTTCTGCTCATGCACAGGAATTCCACATGATCAGGGCTCCCAACTTCAAGGATATCCCAGTGGCATAGAGTTCAAGGGGCAAAGGCATGTGATCACACGTAGTGGCTATTCCTCAGATGTCCCCATCGAACCTACAACACCAGTGGGGCAGGACCAGTTGGTGACTTCAAAGAGTTCTATGCCAATCTTTATGAGTTATCCAAAGCACTGAACTCATTGTTAGGTCAGGGTTCAGCACCTTGGATAGCTCATATAAAGGTTGGTATAGCAGGAGAGGATTACAAAGAAGCCACTAAAAGCCATGAGGAAGGGGTGGCTCACCTACACAACCAGTGGTTTTGTTACAGTCCTATTCTGCAATTGTCACATGAGCCTCCCTCTTCACATATGTAAAATAAGGAACCTATGTCATTTGTAGTTATAATTCAGAGTTATAATTAGATAATTTAGATATACACAGCTTGAGCATCTCTTACATGAAATTCCAAAATTCAAAACTGAACATATGGATGATTGACATAGTTATACCTTTGCCTTATTATTATGTTTATTATTATTATTATGTTTATTTACATGCCACATTTTAATTCCATAAGGAGACTCAATGTGGCTAACATTAAAGCATTACAATACAATTTAAAATATACAAATATTAAAATAGTATTAAATGTCATTAATATTTAAAAAAACAACTTGGATGTTTCAGCAAGTATTTGATAATGATTAGCCCCATTTATAAATGCCCAGTCCATAGTTAACCAGATAGGACTTTTCTATCTTTACCCTACCCAATTCCATGGCCCTAAAGTTTGCTGCTTGCACTTTCCCATGCTCAGTCCTTTTGATTGCCGGATCATGCCCGTTTTAGTAGCCCTGGTTCCTGATCTGGATTTGAGTATTGATTAAATGGAGTTTTAATGCTAATGTTTTATACTTTTATGTTTATTTACTTTGCATTTACCTGGACAAATGCTCCATTTTATTATGTTCTTATTTCAATTGTGTTTTTGTTTGATGGATTGTTTATTGTCTTATTGGTCCCATGTAAGCCCTTTGGGGAGATGGTATAAGAATAAAGTTATAATTATTATAATTCAGATTAAATCCATACAAATATATAAAACCAGAGCATTCCCTGGCATGATCTTAAAGACCTTCTTTTTTAAATCCTGCTTGAATAAAAAGGTTTTAGCCTGCCACCGGAAGGACAACATTCAGGCTTCCCTGGGCAGGGAGTTCCAGAGTTGAGGGGCCCCCACTGAAAAGGCTCTCTCTCTCTCTCTCATCCCACCAAGCTTGAGATAGAGGTGGGGTCAAGAGAAAGGCTTCTCCTGAAGATCTCAGGGCCTGGGCAAGTTCGTATATGGAGACACAGTGGGCCAAATAGCATGAACCTGAACTGTCTAGGGCAGTGGTTCTCAACCTGTGGGTCCCTAAATGTTTTGGCCTTCAAATACCAGAAATCGTAACAGCTGGTAAACTGGCTGGGATCTGGGGATCCACAGGTTGAGAACCACTGGTCTAGGGCTTTAAAGGTCATTTACGGTTCTGGCCCAACTTACTTGTCAGAACGTATCTCCCCTTATGTTCCACCTCGAAATTTGCGATCTTCTGGGGAGGCCCTGCTAGATCCCACCTCCGTGGCAAATACGTTTGGTGAGGATGAGAAACAGGTTTGGTGAGGATGAGAAACTTGCACCCCAGTGAAATAAGATCAACTTCTTCCCTCCTTTCCTTTAGAAAAAAGCTAAAGACGTGGCTGTGGGACCAGGCGTTTGGTTGATGTGGAGCAGCGGATGGACAATTTGCATAGGATAGGGTTGGGTTGGCGGACTGTAGATTGGCTGACAGCCTACGAATATGGAACGGGGATTATGGGGGATTTGATATGTAACTGTTTTTAATCTGCTTTGTTGTATTTTTTGATATATTGTTCTGTTCTTGTATGCGGCATTGAATTGTTGCCTTCTCTGAGCCACCCTGAGTCCCCCTTCGGGGGTAGAGAAGGGCAGGTTAGAAATGAAATGAAATAAATAAATAAACACTTTGAATTGTGCCTGGAAACAGAGTGGCAGCCAGTGGAGCTGGACTGCCTTCTGATAGTCCTGTATACACAAACGTCAGTTTTAATTATTTTGTGCATAAAATATTATATAACATTACCTTCATGCTATGTGAAATGCATAGACATTTTATATTTAGACCTGGGTTCCCCCTCCAAGACACACACACACACAGGCATTCCCAAATTCAGAAAAATCCAAAATAACTCTGGTCCCAAGAATTTTGGATAAGGGATATTCAATCTGTAATATAATTTAAGGAACCATTCCTTCCCGTTCTGTTTTCCCCACCAGCTTTTGCCTAATTTGCTGTGAGTCTAAAAAAGAAATGGAAGGAAGCAAGAATTAGGTTTGCAGTCCAACACTCCTTGGAGGAAAGGTGGAATAATAGTTGCGCTCACATAAAAGGAAAGGCAGAAAACAAAGAGTCCATATTAAGTGCCATAGTCTCTTCTGAGGTTAGGAGCTAATCCGTCACATTTCTCTCACATAGAAAAAGATGAAACAAATCACATTCTAATCTTTAAATTACATGAAATACAATTTTTTCACAAAGCAGAAATCTGTCCCCGCACCCTCGGCCCAAGCTGCTAACCAACAGCCCAGGAGGTTTTATCCTGCATAGAAACAATACCTTTTGAATAAGACTTTGGAACAAAGCAATCTTAAAAGGCACTTTACTATTTGATCTTCACTGTGTTTTTACTCTCCATTTTGCTTGTTTTACTTTTGCTGATGCACGATGGGAAAGTAGGCCAATTAGCACAGATTTTTACATTGGGAAGGAGTTTCTCTGCCCACGCCCAAATTGGTTAATATTTTATAAATGCTTCTGTTTTCCCAAGAGACAAGAAAGAAGGAAAACTCTACGGTGCCTGTTCTTTTAGCTTCTTCTACATAGCACTTCCCCCTCCACAATGTGTCCTCTGAAGGTTTTTCCCAGATTTTCTCTTAACTAAACAGTGAAAGCCAGAATGTCTTTTCCTCTTGGGGCCTTTTCACACTACACAACTGCATCACTATTATTCCACTTCGGCTACCATGGTTCTATCTTATCAAATTTTGAGATCTGCATTTTAGGGAAGGGTGTGAATAGATGCTCAGGCATCAAAACTCACTGGGCAAACTTGGGCAAATTTTCTCTTAATAATCTTGCCAAGAAAATCCTTTAACTGGTAGAGTCACCATAGGGAGCCCATTACAGGTAGTCCCTGACTTACAAACATCTGACTGACAAATGACTCATAGTTAAGAACAGGGATGAGATAATAGGAAGGGAGAGAAATCTACCCCTAGGGAGGAATAGTCACTCCTGAAAGATTTACAGGAGAGGTGAATCAAAGGGAACAATGTAGCATAAATGTAAATATCAAGCAAGATAAATTCTCAGGTTCCAACATAAACATTTATCAATGGTATTCAAAGTAATTCAAACAATATCTGTTATCACAACATAGCATACATGCTGTCTTTATACTATTTGTATTGATATACAGCAGATACGGGCGGTAAACTCACATGCAAGTGAGTGGACGTCGTAAAGCGGCGGAAAGGAGTTCCTGCGTCATCCAAAGGGGACACAGTCCCGGATGTCTCCCAAATAATAACAAAGTTGCACTTTTAGAAACAATAATGAAGTCCCATATAGAGACACCAGTCTATATAATAATTATGTACTCTTGGGAAGACATTCCATGGTCGACGAAAATAATGCACGCGCTTCGTTTCGCCCGGAGGGGCTTCCTCAGGACCAGTGGGCGTGGCCAGGTAGCGATGTTTGCAGACGTCAGAAGACAGGAACCGCACTGAGATACAATATACAAATGCATTTCTAAGTATCTACTATAGATTCAGAGTGGGTAACAGCCCAGGGCAATGGAAAAAATAGCATATAAAGGTACATGAAGAGTACATACCTATGCATGGGGAAACACGGGCACCGCAAGTGCTGTCAATATCGCTGGGATATCGGGCAGGAGGCGCAAGGGAGCAAAAGAGCCAGGTTTAAGTAAGGATTATACAGGTGTTTCTACACAAGAAGTTCACTGATTGATAATTGATTGTTTAACCCTTGAGGTTCCTCGCATTGTAAATTGACTATCCATTTATTTTCAAGCTGCAGGAGCAATTGTTTAACATTTTGATGTGGTTTTGGATGAACCTTCTCTAATACCAATACTTTAAAGTTGTCGTGGGAGGGATTATGGGCTTTAAAGTGTGTGTATAGTATGGAGTTATCACAGCCCGTTCGGAAACGTGATCTGTGTTCACAAATTCTTGTCCGGAGTTCCCTGGTGGTCTCCCCGACATAAAGGCCCCCGCAGCAGCCACAGGATAAACAATATACTAAATTCTTTGAGTTGCACGTTGCCCATGAGTAGATCTTATAGGTTTTATGATTATATGGACTTGTAATGTATGTAGAGGTGGAGATGTGTTTGCATATACTGCATTTTCCACATGATTTTGTACCTTTGGAAAGGGGATTGGTGGGCAGGGGGTCCATAGTGTAATCCCTCGTGTGGACTAGTATGTCTTTTAAGTTTTGGGTTCTTTTGAATGCAATTAAAGGAGGTCTTTCCAGGCCAGGAATGGAACTAACCAAGGGCCAGAAGTTTGTCACGATCTTTTTATTTTTTTGTGAATGGGGGGTCAGGGTAAGGGGCCAGATAATATTGGTGGGGGATGTTTTAGACTGGGATTTAAGGAGAGTTTCTCTGGGGGTGGTATTGACTCTTTTCAGAGCGTTATCTAATACTTTGGGGGGATACCCTCTTTGTCTTAGGTTATTTACAAAAATGTTGGCATCTTTATTGAAATGATGGTCTAGAGAGGAATTCCTTTTGAGTCTTAATAGAGATGAATAAGGTAGGTTATTTTTTAAAGGGTAAGGATGAAATGAGGAGTAGTGTAGGAGGGAATTGGTATTAGTAGGCTTAGTATAATTTTTGGTCCTAATGTGTCCCTCATGGGCAAATACTGTCAAATCTAGGAAATTCACCTCCTTACTACTGGATTGAAATGAAAATTGTATTTTAGGGTGCCAAGTATTGCACCACTGCATAAATTGATCTGGGCTAATGCCTCCATCTAATAAAATTATGACATCATCTATATACCTGTAGTACCGTTTGATGTGTTTGAAAAAGGGGTAGTGTATATCTGTGGTGAGGAATTCCTGTTCTAGAGCTCCCACATATAAGTTGGCCGCCGTTGGGGCAAAAGATTGCCCCATTGAAATGCCCCCTATCTGTAGAAAAAAGTCATTGTTATATGTAAAATAATTATAATCGAAAATTAAATCAATGAGCTCCATCAAATATGGGGATGATGGGAAATGCGGTAGTGGACGGGAGTCCAAAGTATTGTGTAGTACATGCCTGGCTTCTGTAAGTGGTACATTGGTGTACAAAGATGCAATGTCCGCAGATTTGAGAATATCTGTGGGTAGGATAGGGGTACCATCAATTTTATTTATGAGATCCCTGGTATCTTGTATATATGATGGAAGTTTGTGGACAAATGGTTGGAGTATATTATCCAAGAAGATAACCAGGGGTTGTAGTAAACTGTTAGTAGCAGCTACGATGGGCCTTCCTACAGGAGGCCTGGTGGATTTATGCATTTTTGGAAGTAAATAAAAATATGGTGTAGAAGGATAACGATTAAACAAAAATTCAGCTTCTTTATTAGTTATTTGGTTGCTCAGCAAGCCGTCTTGTATTGTATTGAAGATGGTGCCAGAAAATTTAGTGGTAGGATCCTGCGGTAACTTCCTATAGTGTTCGGCATTGCTGAGTTGTCTAGTAGCCTCTACATGGTAATGGGCCCTTTCCCATATAACTATAGAGCCCCCTTTGTCAGCTGGCTTGATAATCACCTGGGGGTGATTGCCTAATTCTTTAAGTCTTTTCATATCTCTACTGGATAGATTAGAATGTCTTTGGTCATGATAATGATTAATGGATTGTACCTGGGTTAATACAGTCTGTTCAAAAACTCTAATTTTGTCAGAGACAATGGGGGGAATGAAGGAACTGGGAACCCTAATTTTGGATATAGATATAGGTGTATCATCAGTTTTATCTTTGAAATGTTCTTTTAGTCTAATGGTGCGAAAAAGGGTAGCTAGATCTTTTCGGATATTAATCTGGGAACAGTTGGGGGTATGCACAAAAGAAAGACCTTTATTTAACAATTCAACATCATGGTTAGACAAGACTAGACTCGAAAGATTAACAACTAGGTTACCCGCTTTCGACCTTTGCCCCTTTGAAAATTTTGTCTTGGAGGGAGTGGGTCAGAAGTGCCCTCCTTGTTTTTCTGGCTCCTTAATGCATATTTATTGCTGTTGCTAGAATTGGCAGAGGAGTCTGAAAAAGCACCTGCTTCGTCAGTGTTGTTTGAGGCGAGGGACTCTCTAGATGTAAAACGGACTTGTTTGTATCCCATTCTAAAGTTGGGTTGAAATGCCCATCTGAAGATTTTGTTATTGGCAAAGTCCGTTTCATCTCTAGTGAACTTGGAAATCTTATATTTCTTTATGTCAGCATGCAGCTGTTCACACTGGGTTTTTATAGATTCCAGATCACAAGAGGGGATAGAGATCTCTGGTTTATACTAGTCCACACGAGGGATTACACTATGGACCCCCTACCCACCAATCCCCTTTCCAAAGGTACAAAATCATGTGGAAAATGCAGTATATGCAAACACATCTCCACCTCTACATACATTACAAGTCCGTATAATCATAAAACCTATAAGATCTACTCATGGGCAACGTGCAACTCAAAGAATTTAGTATATTGTTTATCCTGTGGCTGCTGCGGGGGCCTTTATGTCGGGGAGACCACCAGTGAACTCCGGACAAGAATTTGTGAACACAGATCACGTTTCCGAACGGGCTGTGATAACTCCATACTATACACACACTTTAAAGCCCATAATCCCTCCCACGACAACTTTAAAGTATTGGTATTAGAGAAGGCTCATCCAAAACCACATCAAAATGTTAAACAATTGCTCCTGCAGCTTGAAAATAAATGGATAGTCAATTTACAATGTGAGGAACCTCAAGGGTTAAACAATCAATTATCAATCAGTGAACTTCTTGTGTAGAAACACCTGTATAATCCTTACTTAAACCTGGCTCTTTCGCACCCTTGCGCCTCCTGCCCGATATCCCAGCGATATTGACAGCACTTGCGGTGCCCGTGTTTCCCCATGTATAGGTATGTACTCTTCATGTACCTTTATATGCTATTTTTTCCATTGCCCTGGGCTGTTACCCACTCTGAATCTATAGTAGATACTTAGAAATGCATTTGTATATTGTATCTCAGTGCGGTTCCTGTCTTCTGACGTCTGCAAACATCGCTACCTGGCCACGCCCACTGGTCCTGAGGAAGCCCCTCCGGGCGAAACGAAGCGCGCATTATTTTAAGTCGACCATGGAATGTCTTCCCAAGAGTACATAATTATTATATAGACTGGTGTCTCTATATGGGACTTCATTATTGTTTCTAAAAGTGCAACTTTGTTATTATTTGGGAGACATCCGGGACTGTGTCCCCTTTGGATGACGCAGAGGAACTCCTTTCCGCCGCTTTATGACGTCCACTCACTTGCATGTGAGTTTACCGCCCGTATCTGCTGTATATCAATACAAATAGTATAAAGACAGCATGTATGCTATGTTGTGATAACAGATATTGTTTGAATTACTTTGAATACCATTGATAAATGTTTATGTTGGAACCTGAGAATTTATCTTGCTTGATATTTACATTTATGCTACATTGTTCCCTTTGATTCACCTCTCCTGTATGCTATTGGTGGGTCAGCCCACCTCCATTGTTTATTTGTACTCCTGAAAGATTTATCATAGGGAAAAGATGTCTCTACTGAAGCTCTATTACCAGTTTCCACAACAAATACATTTTTCAAAACTGAAATATCACAGGGGACGAAAGTGAGGCGAAATCTTTTGAACAGGGGCACAGACAGTGGAACAAATACCATAGGGGTGTTAACCCTTCACTATGCTATCCATGCATATGTATACATACACACATACATACGAGGGTTGAATGAAAAGTAATGCCTCCACATTCATAACTCCTCAATAGATGGCATGTGGCAGGTACTGGCTTGTTTAGTAGTCTCCCCTCTACAGTTCCATTTTGGCAGGAAGCCTTATCAGTGAATGGTTGTGTTGTTAAAGTGCAAAGTATGGAACCCTGCACAGACGGTCGGTCAATGCGACTTAAGCAACGTGCAGTCATTGAATTCTTGACAGCAGAAAGTGTCACCCCAAAGGAGATTCATCAGAGAATGCAAGCTGTTTATGGTGATTGTGTTGATCTGAGTACTGTACGTCATTGGGCGAGTAAATTTAAAGATGTTGAGGTGGAACATCTGACTTGCATGACAAACAAAGAGTTAGACTTCTTGTGACAGCAACCACCAAGTTTCACAAGCAAAAGGTTGACAGATTGATTCAGGATGATCATCATATCACTCAGAGAGAAATTTCAATCATAATCGGCATTTCACAAGAAAATGTGGGTAACATTATTGCTTTGCTTGGCTATCGGAAGATCTGTGCACAATGGATACACAGCAGAACTTCAGAGACTGGATCTCACCACCGTACGGCATCCTCCATACAGTTCAGATTTAGCACCGGCTGACTTCCATCTGTTACCAATAATGAAAGAAGATCTGTGGGGACATCATTATGCTTCTGATAAAGATGTTGAGAGAACTGTGAGATGGTGGTTGTGGAAACAGAGTGTCGACTTTTTCCATGAAGGCTTCAGAAAACTTGTTCATCGTTGGCAGAAATGTATCCAATTGTCTGGTGATTATGTGGAAAAGTGAATAGTGGTAGTTAAAGAGCACATTCTGAGGATTATTTCTGCATTTGATTTATTAAAATATTCCCATCCAAACCCAAGTAATGAAGGTGGAGGCATTACTTTTCATTCAACCCTTGTGTGTGTGTGTTTTTGTGTGTGTATCTGGAGTTAAACTTAAAAATGCCCCTGTCCCGACTTGCCAGCAAATTCAACTTAACAACAATTCTACAGAATTTATATTGTTTGTAACTTAGGGACTGCCTGTATAGTGGTTTGAGCATTCAGCTCTGGAGAACGGTGTTTGAATCCATGCGTAACCATTGTGGGACCTTACAAGCTACATTATCTCAATCCCATAATACACCAAAGACAATCACCTTCTGAACAAATCTTGACACGATAACACCGTGATAGGTCTGTGAAAGAGTTGCCATAAGTCAGAAATAACTTAGAGGCACACAACAACAAGAAGTAGGGCCACGATCCATCAGAGTTAACTTGAAGGCACATAACAATTTCAGCCACAGACCTCTAGTGCCTCACCAAACTACAAACCCTAGTTTTCACAGAATGGTGCCATGGAAGTCACCGGTGGAATGCAGTACTGTAATTCTAAAGTCTGAAAGGGCCCTGGATTGATTCATTTGACTTATCATTTGCATTCAAAGCACAACTATGTGTCAACTGTGCAATGTTCAAGCATTGTTACAGTTGTTTGGTAAGTGGTGTGCACTCTCACATCACCTCTCAAAGAAAATGGTGAAGTTCAGTGGGAGAGACTGAATCATCAGTGACTAGTTTTATAAGTAAGGAAATCCCCTTCCAAGGTGTATGCTTCCCAAATAAAATGCCTTGAAGACAAAAAGGCCTCGGCCAAAAATAATCCCTTGCAGTTGCTGATGTTGTAGAGTTTGAACACTTGCCTATTACAACATTGCATATCCATTTCATCTTGTGTGTGTATTTTTAACATGTACTTGGATATCCTTACTCTAGCTCAGATATCTGAGGTGCTGAGGGCCATTGGCACAACCTTACTATGGTGGAGTGATGGAAAGGATGACAGTGGGCTGATTAAGGATTAACAGATGATCCCTTCTTCCAGGGATCACATCTGGCCAGTTGAATTTTGCATTGTCTATATAAGACTTTCCATTACCAGGTCCAATGAATTTGGACTGACTGCCCAAAGGACTAACCCACCATTTACTGATTTACACAGAAAAGAAATCAAAAGGCAAGCAAAGCTGCAGCTTTAGATGTGGAACACTTTATGGAGGCCCAACCAATGTCTAGCAGATCATCAACTCTTCAACACAACTTTGATATTGGAAAAATTATTAGTGGAGAAAAAGGCAGAGTATTGGTTGTTGTCCCCCGTCCCGTCCCCCCCCCCCCCCCGGTGGTGCAGCTGCTGATCGAAAGGTTGGTGGTTCAAATCGGAGGAGTAGGGTGAGCTCCTGTTGTTAAGCCCAGCTTTTGCCAACCTATCAGTTCGAAAACATGCAAATGTGAGTAGATCAATAGGTACCGCCTTGGCAGGAAGGTAGTGGCACTTCATGCAGTCATGCTGGCCACATGACCTTGGAGGTGTCCATGGACAACACTGGCTCTTTGGCTTAGAAATGGGGATGAGCCCCACCCCCCAGAGTCGGATACGACTAGACTTAATGTCAGGGGAAACCTTTACCTTTACTATTGGTCAGTGATATCTGACATCTGCACAGCTGGTACAATGTGTACACTACTAGGAGTCTGACAAGTGCTATTATAAAGCAGATATTATGTAGGTTATATTACATGGAATCAATTTATTTGCTTTTCCTAGCAGTTCATAACATGATTTATAACCTGATTCTGTCATTGAACTTGAAGCAAAAATACAGCCTTGTCCTATATTTTATTCAGAAGCACAAAATACTCCTGAATAAAGAATTGCAGTCTATCTTTCCAATGTTCATTATGTTATGCAGACAGCATAAGCTAATACCCAAAAGGTATAATACACATTTCTGACTCTGAGAACCACATCCAGTATTGGCTGGGGGAGGCATAGATTGCACATGCGTGCATGCACCCAAATTCCCTACACGTGTGCTCTTTTGTGGGTCTCATCCACCACAACCACATACATATACCTTAGTAAAGGGGTGTCAAATTCATTTCCACCAAGGGCCAAATCAGCCTTATGGTTGCCTTCAAAAGGCAGATGAATCAATGGATGGAGAATCCGTGGATACAGAGGGCCAAATATATTTTTAAATAGTTTTCAGTGCTTTTTAGTTTTTACTCAATTTGAGTCCCCAGATGTTATTGAAAGACAGCTCCCATCACTTTTGATTATCTGCCATGTGGACAGGGCATAATGGGAATTGCAACTCAACAGCACTTGTGGCTTTGAGACTGGGGAAAGGTTAAAGGACAATTTAAAGTCAGACAACATATCCACAAGCATAGTATTTAAATTTAAATTTAAACCCAATTATCTTGACTAAACAGATCGAACTGAAGACATTCAAATGTTACTGCTCTACTTATGATGCCTAATGATGAGGAGTACAAGAGTTGTAATCCAGCATCTGGAGGGCCACATAAAATGACATATTGGGCAGCACTTGGCCCACGGGCCTTGAGTTGGGCATGTACTTTAATATGTAGTAGATCAGCATTTCTCAACCTGGGGGTTGGGATCCCTAGAGGGGTCGCGAGGGGGTGTCAAAGGGGTCGCGAAAGACCATCAGAAAACACAGTATTTTCTGTTGGTCATGGGGGGTTCTGTGTGGGAAGTTTGGCCCAGTTCTATCATTTGTAGGGTTCATAATGCTCTTTGATTGTAGGTGAACTGTAAATCTCAGCAACTACAACTCTCAAATGTCAAGGTCTCTTTTCCCCAAACTCCACCAGTGTTTACATTTAGGCAGATTGAGTATCCATGCCAAGTTTGGTCCAGATCCATCATTGTTTGAGTCCACAGTGCTCTCTGGATATAGGTGAACTACAACTCCAAAACTCAAGGTCAATCCCCACCAAACCCTTCCAGTATTTTCTGTTGGTCATGGGCGTTCTGTGTGCCAAGACTGGTTCAATTCCATTGCTGGTGCAGTTCAGAATGCTCTTTGATTGTACGTGAACTATAAATCCCTGCAACTACAACTCCCAAATGGCAAAATCAATCTCCCCCAACCCCACCAGTATTCAAATTTGGGTGTACCAGGTATTTGTACCCAATTTGGTCTGGTGAATGAAAATACATCCTGTATATCAGATATTGTTACGATTCATAACAATAGCAAAATTACAATTGTGAAGTAGAAACAAAAATAATTTTATGGTTGGGGGTCCCCATAACAGGAGGAACTGTATTAAGGGGTCATGACATTAGGAAGGCTGAGAACCACTGTAGCAGATGGAAAAGTTTGTCTTTAACCTTGCATATCTATGGACTGCAGAAAGATGATGACATACGAAAGACTGACTTATCACACTGTGATCCCCAGATCTCCACTGGATTAAAGCTCAAACGCATCCCAATCCTAGGCATATACTGGATTAAGGTCTTACACATAAACAATATAGTGAATTAAGAGCTACTGCTCTTGGATTTGCTTTGAGAGCAGCATGCAGCCAATTCTTTGTTTCTCCAGCCACCAAGACTGAAATTAGAGGGAAGTGCCAAGTGTCCTGTGTTAAGAACAGTTGTGACCTGCTGTTACTGTACATTTCGACCATCAGATGATCAAAACTAGCTAATGGTTACAAACAGCTGGGTCTGAGTCATTTTTGTAGAAGGGGGGGGGGATCATAATAATATAAATTTCCTTTCTGGATTTCTTAGCAGCTGTTTTCAATGACAGATTCACTTCCAGCAGTTTCACATGGCACTCTTGATCGGGGGGTTGCCAAGGGAGGATGAATTGTTTCACAAATTGTAAGTATCCGAATGACCACATCTAGGTGGCCATTTGTCTTAATGATTCTTAATGCAAAAGCCAAGATGTAATAACAACCTTTTAAAAAACTTTACATGGGCCTATTTGCTCTTCCCTTTGCGTAAAGATGCAACAAATCAGGAAGTCAACCATTGACTATTGTTTCAGGGCCATATAAAGTGAGAAACTATGGTTAACAGTTTTGGAATATTTCAGAATGTGAAACAAATAACCAGATATGGTTGAATATCCTGGCTTTGAAAACTGTTCATCATGGTTTCCTGATTTGCATGAAATGAAAGATGATAGTTTATGGAAAATTTCCCAACGGTGTTCGGTACTGCCAATTGTGTTGGCTACAATGAATGGAACAAAGAGGTTGTTTGTCTGTCTCAAAATGTTGCTTGCCTCTTGACTTTTTGAAACAATCTAATCACTTTAATCAGATTTCCTATTTGAAAATAACATCCATATAGGATGGAAATTATGTATAATTTAGTCAACAACTGGATGCCAACACTTACAATATTGTCCATTCTATGGAACTTTAAAAGTGGAAATTGCTGGGTTGCTGTGAGTTTTCTGGGCTGTGTGGCCATGTTCCCTAAGCGTTTTCTCCTGACATTTTACCTGCATCTTTGGCAGGCATTCTCATTGGTTGTGAGGTATGTTGTAAACTATGCAAGTGGGGTTTGTGTATCTGTGGAATGTGGAGGGTGGGAGAAAGAACTTATCAGCTTGAGGCAAGGGTGAATGTTTCAATTGGCCACCTTGATTAGCCTTTTAGTTTCAAGGTCTGGCTGTTTACTGACTGGGAGAATCCTTTGTTGGGAGGTGTTAGCTGGTCCTGATTAATTCATGTCTGGAATTCCTCTGTTATCTGAGTGTTTTTCTTTATTGTCTTGATTTTAGAGTTTTTAAATACTGGTAGCCAGATTTTGTTCGTTTTCATGGTTTCCTCCTTTCTGTCGAAATTGTCCACATGCTTGTGAATTTCAACTGCTTCTCTGTGCAGTCTGACATGGTAATTGTTAGAGTGGTTCAGAATTTCTGTCTTCTCAAATAATATGCTGTGTCCAGGTTGGTTCATCAAGAGTTCTGTTATGGCTGATTTCTCTGAAATTGCCTTTTATGGGAAAGCCAGTACTTTCAAAGTTACTTTTTAAAAGGTAATTCATTACGTGGCATATTACAAAGTTCCTCTAGCTCAGCTTATTACCATTAACAATACATATTTTAGTAATGATGTCTTACTCATTCCACCTGTTTCTTCACTATCTTTTAAAAATCATTTCTTCATTATCTTAAAATTAAATTTATAATGACTTAAAATGGAAATGGGTCTATGTGGCTCTCTAGACATTGCTGAACTGGAAGTCTCAGCATTCCCTGCCAAAATCTGTTGACTAGGCCTATAGGGAGCTGCAATGTTACAACACCTGGAGGACTACAGAGTGCCTATCCCAAACTTAAACTACAGTTGACCCTCCAAATTTGCAGATTAAATTTTTGCAGATTTGATTATTTGCATTTTTGCACCGGGAGTGTGGCGTAGCGGCAGGGTGTCAGCTGCATAAGATCTCTACTGACCAGAAGGTCATGAGTTTGAGGTCTGCCCGGGTCGAGGTGGGCTCTCGACCTATTGTGTAGACTGTTGTCAACCTTTGCAACCCGAAAGACAGTTGCATCTGTCAAGTAGGAAATTAAGGCACCACTTAGTGGGGAGGCTAAATTTAACTAATTTACAAGGCCATAAAAAGATCTCCAGGGAACATGCTGAGGAATGAAGGAGTGCGACAGCTCCCCCTTGTGGCCAGATGTTAAATTGCCTCTGTCTGTCTTGTGTTTTGTGTGTCTAAATGTAATGTGTACACTGTAATCCGCCCTGAGTCCCCTGCGGGGTGAGAAGGGCGGAATATAAATGAAGTAAATAAATAAATAAATAAATTTGCTAAATATGTTCTCTCTAGGAGTCTCTAAGATCCCATCTTCACTCCAATATAATGCAGTTTAAAACTACATTATATGGTCAGTGCAGGCACATATAATGCACTCCAATGCAGTTAAATCGGGCAGATGACGTCTAGTTCTTCCAAGATGCCTCTCATGGTATACTGGTAACTCATTACCTATAAGGCCCCATTTACAATGCCTTATAATGCAATTCCAACTTGTATTATATAGTCAGTCTAGACTTCTATAATGTGTTTTGACTACATTTAACAACATACATTGACCATATAATGCATTAAATTTTTAAAAATACAATCAGGGTGAAAACGCAACACTTTAAATGCCTCCCTTCCCACAATTTGGATATATAAGAAAATAAGATAATCTTTTCTCTACATCATACTTTAAACAAAATATGTTTTGCAAATTCCTTTATCTTAAAAGATACCACAAATTTTAGGCTAACAGGTATTTAAGATAAAAAGAAGTGATATCCAATTGTAATTACACCATGATAAAAATACAGGAAGAAACAACTAACAGCAACCCGGAGGCTGTGTGTGTGCATGTATGTGCATAATATGTATGCACATATAGATTAAGCAACACAAAATCTCTACCAACATTGATTTTTCTTACCAAGTAAGCCCTATGTCAGAATTGGTTGGGTGCCAACTGGAAGTCACATAACTAAAAGATACATATATTGTTTGATTCCCAGGAAAGAAAATGTCAAAATAATAAAGGGTCTTATTTATGTTGCTGTGTCAACGAGACCAAGACGATGAGTTACATTTTGTGAGGAAGAATTGGGAAGTTTGCATGCCATCGCACAAAAACCAAATCCAACCCGAGAGAGCTGGAATGTGGAAGAGAGTTTGAAGAGAAACGAAAGTTCATTTGCCATGCATCTTATTTATCCCTTCTATTGTGCCATCTGTCTTCAACCTTTGCCTTCGACTAACCCACTCAGACATTCCATTTTACAATTCCTTCCAATTATGTTTGGAGACTGGTATTTATCCCTGCCCAGTTTTCAGAATCAGTGGCATCCTTTCTTACATGCAAACTGCCAGGCATCAATTTCAGATTATGAGTGCTTTTCAGAAGGACCATTGTTTTCTCCCATAAGGAACTCTACAGACCACATCTTCAGAACAGATAGCCAGCCCCCTTTGTTTCAAGTGCCACTGAATCCTACACAGCTACCAAGTTGTTCTCACACTGTTCAAGGGTGTAGATATATCTCCAACACCATTATCATTCATCCCTTTCTCTATTCTAATTAACATTGCACATTAACTCGCTGTGAACTTGTCTACACAAGGCAAAAGCTTGAAGTCAAAGTGAATGGAAGCCTGTCTGTCTTCATGACACATAGCTACTAGGGGTGGTTGATCCATAAAATTTTTGATTCTAAACTCGGCGGGGGGGGGGGGGATTTCCATTGCTGGGTCGTTATAGAAATTATTTCGAATTTTTTAAAATAAATTTTGTAATTGAAACGTTATTAATAACGAATTTTCATTATTATTCCTTAGGCCAGCTGGGAGGCTACTGAATGGAGAGCTTCCTCTCCTCTAATCCCTCCCTCCCTCCCTCCCAGGTCAGAAGCACTCCCCTCTTCCCTCCTCTCCCCCCCCCCCCCAGCTCAAAAGCAGTCGCGCTTGACGAAGTATAGATGTTAGCAGGGGAGGAGGTGCGGACGCCCCTCCTTCCCTCCCAAGATTTAAATCGCGAAAAGGCTTGGCGCGGATTAGATCTTGGGAGGGAAGCAGGAGCGGACGCCCCTCCTCCCCTCCCAACATCTAAACCGCGCTTCCCTTCTTCCTTGTCTCGCTTTATTGGCATGCAGGGAAGGAAGAGGGGACCCCCTCCCCTTTTCCTTCCCTGAATGTGAATAAAGCGAGACAGGCTTGTTTCGCTTTATTGGCATGCAGGGAAGGAAGAGGGGACCCCCTCCCCTCTTCCTTCCCTGAATGCCAATAAAGCGCAACGCCTCAAAGCGCCACCGTCTCCACCGCCATTGCCATAACCCAAAGAAGGAGAGCGATGTTTTGGCCTTCAACTCCCAGAAATCCTAACAGCTGGTAAAGTGGCTGGGATTTCTGGGAGTTGTAGGCCAAAACACCTGGGACCCAGTCTCCTCTTGCGAGTTGAGATCTGAGAGGGGGAAAAACAACCTAATAACGTGACCTTTAGAAAAATGGCGACCCCGGGTTCGGTTTTGAAATTTCTCTTCCGGGTTGGACCCCGAGGGTCGATATATGGTAGAAATATACGAAAATATGAAAAATAACTGATTTCAAAGTAATTTAAACCGGAGATATCCAGCCCTAATAGCTACCTCTGGTGAATATCACAGGTTTGTTTGTTTATTTGCTCGCTTAGGTAAAGATAAAGGATTTTCCCTGACATTAAGTAGGTTTTCCCCTGACATTAAGTCCAGTCGTGTCCAACTCTCCATTTCTAAGCTGAAGAGCTAGTATTGTCCATAGACACCTCCAAGGTCCTGTGGCTGGCGTGACTCCATGAAGCGCTGTTACCTTCCCGCCAGAGCGGTACCTATTGATCTACTCACATCTGCATGTTCTTGAACTGCTAGGTTGGCAGTGGGAGCTCATGCCGCTCCCCGAATTCGAACCTGCGACCTTTCGGTCAGCAAGTTCAGCACTGTGCCACTGCTTAGAACAGGGTTTGTCCTGCTTTGGACAAAGTCAGAGAATACTCTGGAGTTTACTGGAAACTCTGGAGTATCCTGAAGCTTTGGAACAGTCTGGATAGCACGATCAAGTCCAATTCAGCCCGATCTGCTATCCACTGGTGCCATCACCCTTTCCCTGCAGTCAGTGGTGCAGGACAGGGGATGGATCAGGCCTGTGTTGCCACCAGTCACTCCTAACCAGTCACGAAGCTCTGTTTGAACATCATGGGAACCTCTACTGATATCAAAATGGGGTGCCCACTGCCCACTAAACTGCCCAATATGAGCTTTGTGACATACCCAGTTTTCTATACTTTCCTATATATTTTGTTAGATGTTCCATCCTGGTCATGGCAATTATTTAGTTTTTATTTATTTTTTTCTTATATGCCATATCGTCCTCCTCCTGTCCGCATAATGGGACTCTGATATGAAAACATTCTAACCACAGGGCTGCCAAGCAGGTTGGTGCAATCAGCATGGGTTTAATCAGCGGACTCCATACTATTGAAGATAACCGTGTTTTTCCAATGAAGATGTGTGTGCCTGCTGTTCTTTTGGCCCTAAAGAAGGTGGTGGTCGTTTTGATCTGAAAATGGGATTTTTCAATCCTGCTAAGGAAGGAGATTATTTTAATCTTTTGCACTACACAGAAACATGCCTCATACTGTCAGTTGCAACAGATGAAAAGGCAGAATTTTTCAAACAGAACAAACAGCATTTAGGCAACACAAACAGTTAATTTGACAATGTAGGCTTCCAGCTGTCATCGGAACACCGGGAAGCCTTCTACTGTATGCTGGAGCCTAATGAGGTTCTAAAATGCAGCTGAGTAATTCCAATGGGAAAAGGGTAGAAGTCACACATGACTTGGGACATTTACGACTGAAATGAGACAGTGTGAGAAAATGAACTTTAAAGACCCTCGCCCCCTCAGCAATGAAGCAACAGATCAATGCCATCTCTTATTCCAAATAAGAGGTTACTAGGTTAGATTCAAATGTGAACCTCAGTTCACTGTAGGTATGAGTCATGTGTGACATTATATTAGAAGTTAGTTATGTGGCTGCAAGCCCTTTTTCTATGTTAAGTCCTAATTGGTTTGCGTGTTCTGCCCAAAAGATCAATAGACAGTCTGAGTAGATGAGTATTTTCTGGCCATCTTATGAAAGAGTTGAGTGTGATCTTGTTGTTTATGAATCTTTCTACTGAAGAGTTTCTGCATTGTGACATTTTTTGGAGCAATTAAAAATCCCCCACTAACTAAATTCCTTCTTCCTTAGAATATACAACTTCGTCAGATTGGTTTTGTAACTGAGTAACTTTGCGGGACACTCTGGTCCATCCTATGTTCGGACATCAGCCAGCACGCCAACAACTTAAATCAAGAAATAGTTTTCTACGATCTACAGAGACACTCGCTGGAACACCTCAGCAAGCAAGAGTCCAAAAGTGGCAGGCTAAAAGCCAGAACCTCAATCAATGGCTGATACCAAATGAGAGACTCTCTCCTAGGCACACAGAAAACTGGGCGACTTGGACGGCACTGAGCAGACTGCGCTCTGGCACCACGAGATGCAGAGTCAACCTTAAGAAATTGGGCTACAAAGTGGAATCCATGACATGCGAGTGTGGAGAAAAGCAAACCACAGACCACCTACTACAATGCAAACTGAGCCCTGCTACGTGCACAATGGAGGACCTTCTGATAGCAACACCAGAGGCACTCCAAGTGGCCAGTTACTGGTCAAAGGACATTTAACAGAATGCTAAGTTTGCAAACTTTGTGTTTCTTTTTTATTTTGTTTTTTAATGCAATGCAAGTGTTTGATTCCCTCCTGACACGATAAATAAATAAAATAAGTGGGACACCACAGAGTATCAGTAAAGAAGGAATACTGGAAAACTGCAACAAGTCACTAGCCATACCCAGAGCTTTGTAAAGTATGTTGTGACAGCCAGCCCATTATCCACAGCCAACGTAACTGGAGTTTCAGGTATTGTAGTCCAAAAGGTATATTTGCCAAGCTTTGGCACAGTCATGACAACACATATGGAAGATTTTTTATTATTTATTAATGGTATCGCATACATGCACCATCCCAATTTACAAGATATAATGTCACATTGCATTAGGTGATGATAAAGTTACTGAAAACGGGATTATGAAGCGGATTGCAGCAGCAGTTATTCAACATGAATGTGGCTGTATTCACAACAGTCTGCTATTTCTTCTTATTATCTTGTTAAGTACCATCAAGTCAGTGAGCCTATGTGTTGGAGAGCTCCAAGAGCCCTATTAAGGTTTTGCGAATTTCCTAGTTCAGTGGCAAGGAATGAAATATTATCCTAAAGATCTCAAGAAATATAACAGCAGTGTATATATGGTAGAGACTAGGGGCAGTTGACACAGCGATAAAGTCCGCTTCAACCTGGATTGAAAAAACTCATGTCAGGGCAGACACTAGTCCGCACACCAGCAGCAAAAGACTGCGCTTTTGTGGCTGGGTGTCCAGATGCAGTTCCAGAACCTTCCGGGAGAACACACAGACACCCTAGTCCCTCCCTAACCCGCCCTCCCCAAAAAACCTTTTAAAAATAAAAGAACTTACCTGGCCGAGCTCTCCTGGTGCATAGGAATGACTTGCCAAGGAAGGGGGGGGGGGCAGGAGCGATTTTCTTCCTCCCCTTTTATCCTGGAGGGTCATTCCTATGCGCCAGGAGAGCTCCGGCACCATGCTAATGAAGGACAGGTAAGGTTTTTTTAATTTAAAAAGGTTTTTTGGGGGGGGCGTTGGTGTCCTCACAATTTTCTGGACTAATTTAGTCCAGAAAAATGCGGGGCTATTGTCTGGACTGTCCCCATAAAATTCCAGAACAGTCCGTTTGTACCACGCCTTCCAAGAAGGTGCAGAATAAACCCATTAACAAATTAATGCACAACAAATGAGTGTTTTCTTGGTTTGTGGTGAATGAATTCATTATTCTGTAGGACATCATCTGGAAGGCCTGCTTTAAAATGGCTGTCTGGATGCGCCCTAGCAAGCATCGGACCTGGTGAAATGTCATAATGGGGTTGATGATGGATATTTTGAAATGACTTCAAAGTTGCCAGGAACAATAATCTATGGCAGGGGTGCTCACACTTTTTCAGCATGCGAGCTACTCTTAAAGCAAACAAGTCCAAAAGATCTACCTGCCCCCGCCGCCGTGTGCTCTCGTGCGCTCCCGCCGCCATGCGCTCCCGCCACTGTGCGTGCTCCTGCTGCTGTTTTTTGCCCACGCAGTGCTTCTCCCGCCTGTGGGGCATTGCAAGAAGGAGAAAGCAAGCCTGAGGCGGGCATCCAGAGGAGCGCTCCGCCCTGCCTGTCTCGCCGGCAACGGAGGCTGCACAGCTGCTTCTGGACGAGAGAGAGAAGCAGGGCGCTCCCTCCAGAGGCCCCGCCTCGTGCTTCCTTCTTCCTGCAATGCCCCGCAGGCGAAAGAAGCACCGTGAGAGCGGAAGCCAGCAGCAGGCGCACGCGTGCACGCAGGGTGTGCGCGCGCATGGCAGGAGCACCCCGTCTGGCCGGAGAGGCCTGAAGATCACCTGGAAGAGGGCTGAAGATCTACTAGTAGCTCCCAAGCTACCTAATGAGCACCCCTGATCTATGGATTCAAGTCTATTTGTAGAAATATTTTTTTAGGAACATACATAATGTTACCATTGTTGTGGATTACACCCAGTTTTTATTAGAGTTGATACATCAGTATGGCTTAAAGACTGCATCCTACAACTTGAGATTTTGTTTGGAGTATTTATCCTTGTTTTCTACAGAATGGGACTGTCCCATTAAGGTTTGTATTTGCCTGTTTATTTATGTATAAATTCTGGTTATACCTCATTTTGTGATGCCCCATCTTCTTTGCATAGAAACATTGCTCTGTCCTATATGAGTTTTTCTTTCTTTCTAATTGATTATTAGCATATTTTGATAGTATTCTACTTGATTATATTCAGAATGTTTTATGCAATGAATATGCTTTCTTTAATGTGCTTTCTTGACATCATGGGACCATAGTAGAAACTAAAACACAATGATTTCCCCTTGTCTGTGGTGCATGTGCTACTTTGACCTAGAGTTGTGTTCTTGCTTTACAGAGCAATGAACCTACAGTATAACTGCTCAAATGGAAGTATTGTAAATTCAAAAGATATTTCAAATAGCAATCCCTCACCAAATGATTAATTCACCTTAAAGTAAAGATAAAGGTTTCCCCTTGACATTAAGTCTAGTTGTGTCCTACTCTGGAGGGTGGTGCCCATCTCCATTTCTAAGCAGCAGAGCCGGCATTGTTTATAGACACCTCCAAGTTCTTGTGCATGGAGTGCCATTACCTTGCCGCCAAAGTGGTACCTATTGATTTACTCACATTTGCATGTTTTCGAATGGCTAGGTTGGCAGAAGCTGGGCCTAACAGCAAGAGCTCACCCCACTGCCCGGATTCGAACTGCCAACCTTTCGGTCAGCAATTTCAGCAGCTCAGCAGTTTAACATGATATCCCACTGGAGGGCCCTAATTCACCTTTATCTACATAGAGATAAATTCCAATCACGCTGATTCATAACTCTCGAATTCACCTTATCTATACAGAGTTATGAATCAGGGTAATTGGAATTTACCTGCTCTACAAATCTTATGGTTACACATCTTTTACAAAAACACCTCTAATTCAGCATGTGTATGAATCATTGAAGGCAGCCAAGTGAGTGGCTTTCATCCAGGCCTGAAATGTCCCAAGATTAACTAGGATGGGGACATTTTTCCTCTTAGAATTATCTGGTGCATTCAAAGAAGGAAACTTCAGTTTCTTGTTCATAAATACCAGCAATTATGGTAGCATTTCACATCCTGTCTAATAAAAATCCCCTTGTACTTGAGCAGTGGGTACATCCTGCCTCATCAAATTCTCCTCTGAGATTTCAGATAGATATGGCTTTGTTCGTTTTCTTTTCAAAAGAAGCTATTTGTGGTGTATCCTAAAGCCTTTCTGTAGTAATAGATTATTCTTTTCCACCGTTAAATATGTCTTTTGTATTGTCAATGGGTCAATGACACAAACAGCTTTCTCTTTCTTTTGTATTCGCCAACAGTAGGATGTTGATTAGTTGCATTTATACCCCCATCTTCCCTCCTGTCACTTTGTGGCTCCCTTTCATGATTTTATCCCTACAGCAACCCCTTCGAGCAGATGAATCAGAGATAATAGTTATTTCAAGGCCACCCAGTGAATATTATGGCTCAGTGGGAATGAGAGCACAGGCCTTCTGTGTTCCAGTCCAGCACTCTTAACAGCAACAACAATTTCCATATAATATTTAAGAAAAATCAGTAAAGTTGGCCCTCCGCATTTACAGGTTTGACTTTTGTGGATTTTATTAAAATGTTCTCTCTAGGACTCTTTGGGCCCTTCCACACAGCCCTATATCCCAGAATATCAAGAGAGAAAATCCCACAATATTTGCTTTGAACTGGGTTATCTGAGTCCACACTGCCATATATTCCAGTTAAAAGCAGATAATGTGAGATTTTCTGCCTTGATATTCTGGGATATAGGGCTATGTGGAATGGCCCTCTATGTCCTCAGGATGACTCAGGGCCCTTCCACACAGCTGAATAAAATCCCACATCTTCTGCTTTGAACTGGAATATATGTGGACTCAGATAACCCAGTACAAAGCAGATATTGTGGGATTTTCTGCCTTGATATTCTGGCTTATATGACTATGTGGAAGGGCCCTCATTGGTCAACTTCCTGCAGAAAGTGACGACAGATACTCTGGAAGACATAGGCCCTCTTCTACACTTCCATATAATCCAGATTATCAAAGCAGATAGTCCATATTATCTGCTTTGGACTGGATTATATGAGTCTACACTGCCATTTAATCAAGTTAAAAGTAGATAATCTGGATATTATATTGCAGTGTAGAAGGGGCCACAGAGATGCCAAGTGAGAACACCTTTCTAGAAATCTCCAGTGTATCCTCCCGTGTGCTTCTATAGTTAGCTTCCAGTGGAAGTTTCCAACAGAGTCATGCTGGAAGTCTTTGAAATTCCTACAGGTGTTTTCTTAGGTTAAAAACAATTCATTTATTTCACCTTTACAGGGGTATTCTTAACCCAAGCAAATGTGGAAGGCTGGCTGGACAGAACACGTAGGCTCCCTTTCCCTTTCACACTTCCACTTCTTCTTCTTCTGATTATTATTATTACTATTACTATTATTATTATTATTATCCTACCCTCTCTTCCCAAAGAGACTCAGGGGGTTTCCCAAAGTATAACAAAAATGGCAAACATTTAATGCCAAGAGCTAACAAACAACAATCAAGACCAAACTTAAAATAAAATAAATATATTTTGGCCTTCCTCTGTCTGTGATTCGGAAACTCAAGCTGGTGCAGAATGCTGCAGCCCGACTCCTCGGCAAGCTGTCACATCACGCCAATTCTGCGCGAACTGCATTGGCTACCTGTAGAATGCCGGATCACCTTCAAAGTGTTAAGGCCTTACATGGTCTGGGGCCAGTGTACCTGCGGGACCGCCTCATCCCGTATCATCCCACCAGATCTCTGCGCTCTGAAGAGCATAACCTCCTGGTTGTTCCTAGTCCAAACACATTTCGCCTGACTGCAACCCGTTGCCGGGCTTTTTCGATCGTGGCTCCAACACTTTGGAACTCATTGCCCGCCGATGTTCATGCTATTCAGAACATCCTCCCATTTAGGAAAGCCTGCAAGGCTCTGTTGTTTCAGCAGGCTTTCGGGGTTGGATGAATTGCAGTCTTCTTTTGCGTATCGCCATCTTGTATTATCTTTGGTTGCCACAGTGTTTTTAGGTCACAGTGCAGCCTAGTGTGCCTTTTAATCTGTTGTTTTAATTGTGGTTTTAACTTTCACTGTATTTGGCTGTTTTTATGAACATGTTGTGAGCCGCCCCGAGCCATTGGGAAGGGCGGCAAACAAATATGAATAAATAAATAAATAAATATAACTTACAACAACTGAACTTAACCAAGGAAACTAAATAAACATAATTTAACACAAAAGGTCAGACCAATTAAAACACAATACATTAAATGTATAATATGGTATATCTCAACAGCGGGCTGAGGCAGATATCTGATGTCAAGGCGAGAAAGTGTGTAAACTATGCTAATCGTTCTCCTCTCCATAAACTAGATTGCACAGGTAGATTTTTAAAAGCTTTTCAAGGGAGAGGAGAGAGGGAGCTATTTTTAGTTCTTTAGGGAAGGAGTTCCAGAGGTGGGGAGCAGCCACGGAGAAGACCCTCTCTCTCCACCAAACATTACACAACTATTAGTGGTGGTTCCCAGTAACCACTGCACAATTAGAGCAAAATAATTCTATTTAAATAGCCGCGTTCTATAAAATCCTGGAATTTGGAGTTTAGGACTGAATATACAGAATTCTCAGAAAGAGATGGTCTTCGTGCTTCACCAAAGTATACATTATAAACTCCTGATTCCATAGAATGTTGCCATGGCAGTTAATAAAGTGGAATATACAGTAGTACCATAACTGTGCAGTGTGAAAGAGCCGTTGTATAGCATTATGCAATTAATATTTCTGGTATCAAGGACATAGAATATATACTACAAGCATACCAAGTTATTATGTGGATAGTGGGGAGAAAAGAGCTTTGTATGCCACCTTGAGACACTCGAGGAAAGAAACAAAAGACCATTTCACACACACAATTGTAGCATAATGATTCTACTTGAACTGCCATGGCAACTCCCCAAGGAATCCTAGGATTTGCACTTTCAGGAGGGGAATTCAGAATTTTCAAGCAGAAAACTCCAAGGGCAGTGTTTCCAAACCTTTGTTTTTCCAGGTGTTTTGGACTTCAGCCCCCAGAATCCCTGATCATGAGTCAAAGCAGCTGCAGCTTCTGGGAGTTGATCCAAAAACCTTAGAGGACTAAAATTTGGGAATCACTGTTTGAATGCCTCACTGAACTACAAACAAGAAGATTCCAAAGGATGCAGTTATGACAATTAAAATGAGGCCATAGTGCTACAGTGTATGACATTGATTAGAAAACATGCCAAAGCCCTTTACTAATAAATAATGCTACTATATGAAGGTTCATACTATATGGCAGTGTTTCCCAACCAGTGTGCCTTGAGCTTTGTAGCATACTCCATGCGTGTTCTCCAGCAATTGATGTTCAAATATGTGTACATTATCAGAGAGCACTGTGGACTCAAACAATGTTGGATCAGGACCAAACTTGGCATGAATACTAGAAAATAGACCTTGACATTTGGGAGTTACAGTTTCTGGGATTTATAGTTTTATACAATCAAAGAGCATCCTGAACTCTTGCAACAATGGAATTGAACCAAACTTGGCATATTGAACACTCATTACCAACAGAAAGTACTGAAAGGGTTTGCTTGGGAATTGACCTTGAGTTTGGAAGTTGTAGTTCACCTACAACTCTTATAGTATTTTCTCTTGGTTATCGGAGTTGTGTGTGGGAAGTTTGTGTCTTTCTGCCATTCCTGCCAGGATATCTATGTTGTGTTCATTGAAACAAATTTCACACTGAGTGTATAAATACATTTTAAAACATATTAACTATATGTATTACTGTGTTAGAGTGTCATTTTGTGTCATTTTGGTTGGTGGTGTGCCCCAGGATTTTGTAAATGCAAAAAATGTGCCGCAGCTCAAAAAAGGTTGAAAAACACTGCTATATGGCACATTATTTTGTAACAAATGACACTGTGCAATGTCTAGCGCACAGAACTAAGATTTATTCCTTATCCAATAGGCTCTCATTCAGTGACAACGAGCAAGCCTCGGGCCCTAATTGTTGAAAAAGAAAGTCATAAGCACAGTAGTTCTCATTTTAGCTTTTACAAAAGTGAATGGGATAACAAAATGTGCGTTCTGAGCCTTCACAACCACCTACAGCTCTGCCTTTGAATCACATAAAAGCCTAACAATGAAACAATATAATACTAATGAATATTGTATGATTTCTGAACTGCAGATTAAAAAGAGCCATAAGCATAATTTAAGAACAAGCTTCTACATCACATTCCTTCTTTCCCAAGAAGGGTCACAATACAGTTCATTAAGAATTCTCCTTCTTCTGGTGAAATAGATTTAAAAAGCTGAATTCCTATACAATGCATGCAAAGTCATTTCAAGAGCTTCCTGAACATTACTTTCCTCAAGCAGCTCCTTGACATGACACAGTGCTTCAGCTACCTGTTTCTGTAGTTGTGCTTTGAAATTTCCAGCTAATAATAACCCAATGCTGAATTTATTATCGGATCTTCTTGGAAAGATTTATTCAGATGGGATTTGTACAAGGTCACCCAGTGGATTTCCACATCGGAGCTGAGATTTGAACCCAGACTCTCAGAGTCCTAGTTCAACATCCACATCACACTGACACTCTACTTTAAGTTTTCTAGCCATACAGGATACTGCCACTACCATAGTTTTTTTCACTGTCACTACATACAATCATTGAATCATACAGTTGGGAAAGGCCATTAGATGATCCAATAGCCTGCTCAACTCAGGATCTCCAACAAGAGCAATGGTTCTCAACCTGTGGGTCCCCAGATGTTTTGGCCTTCAACTCCCAGAAATCCTAACAGCTGGTAAATTGACTGGAATTTCTGGGAGTTGTAGTCCAAAACACCTGGGGACTCACAGGTTGAGAACCACTGCACCAGAGCATCTGACACAGGTAGCTGCTCAACCTCTTTATGAAGATGTCCAGAGAAGACCCCACCACCACTTCACTGGACCATTGCTATCATTGTCAAACTGTTCTGTCAAAAAGATCCTTCTAGTGTACCATCAAAATATATTCCATTATCACTTAAAACCATTAGACCTCATTCTACTCTCTGAGGCAGCACAGAACAAGCCTGTTGCATGTCACTCCTCAATCTTCTCTCCATCAAGTTGAACACACACTTCTTCAACCTTTACTCAAATGTCATTCTCTTGTCATTCTCATTGCCCTTCTTTGAATTCTTTCAAACTTGTCTATGTCAATCTTAAATTGAGATGCTCAGAACTGAATGCAATACTTCAGATGAGACCTAGCCAACGCAGAATATAGTAGTAGTACTACTTCTCTAAAATTTAAAACTATGCCTATTAATGGAGGCTAAGACAGCATATGCTGCAACATCACACCACTGGGGTTTAGTTCCACTTCTCCTTGTGAATACCAAAATCTATGGATGTTTAAGTCTTATTATATACAATGGTGTGGTTGTATTATATATCCCTTATATAAAATTGCAAGTCCATGTTTGCTTTTTGGATTTAAAAAAATATTTTCTAGCCATGGATGGTTGAATTCATGGATACAAACTCTGTGGATACAGAGGGCCACCCGTGCTCTTCTTTGGCCTATACCACAATCATGAGTTCTAAAGTATTTAATGCAGGGGTCAGGAACCTACGGCTCGGGAGCCAGATGTGGCTCTTTTCATGATTGCATCTGGCTCTCCAGAGCAGCCCAGGCCTCTGTTTCCCAGCATGCAGCGGGGAGGAGTGACACATTCTCCGTTCTCCCTCTTCCTTCCTTTCTTTCTCCCTTCACCCTTTCCTTCTTCTTCTCTCCTTCCTTTTCTCTCCCTCTCTCCCCTTCCTTCATTCCTCCATTCTCCCTCTTCCTTTCTCTTCCTTCCTTTCTCCCCTTCACCCTTTCCTTCTCTTTCCTTTTCTCTCCCTCTCCCCTCCCTTCTTTCCTTCCTTCTCCCTCCCCCCTTCCTCCCTCCCTCTTCTATTCTTTTTCCCCGAGTTTTCCTTTCCTTCTCCTTCCTTTCTTTTCACTTCCCTCTCTCCCCCTTCTTTCTTTTCGTTTCCCTTCATTATTTAAGTTTTTCCTCACTCCCTTTCCTTTCTCCCCCCCACCCTTTCCTCCCTTCCCATTTCCTTTCTTTTCCATAGTTTGTTCTTCTTCTCTTTCTTCCTCTCCCCCTCCTTCCTTCATTTCCTCTGTCTTTCTTTCTTTCCCTCTTCCTTCCGTCTTCTCTTTCTTACAGAGTCCTGAGCATGCCTTTTACTGAGCCAGGTCTGAAATATCTAGTCATTCTGCCGGGGGAATCCTTTTCTCATAGTATGTACGTATCGACTCACATTTAGTTGAATTTAGTCTTAAAATATCTATTATATAAATGGGTTCATGTCATGTGATGTATACCTCAAACAAAGAAACCATACAACGCAAAAACACAATACTTGCCAACAGAAATAGGCCTCAAGCAAGGTACGTTTGTAGCAAAGAAACTTTCCCCCCCAAAACCTAAAAGGCCCCCAAAACAACGAATAAAAATAAAACTACATTTACCAGCATCCTCCGGGGCAGCCAAAGACTCACCCAGCCTCTACATTCTGAACAACATGATTGGCTGCCAATAAGGACGGATTTGCATAACTGCTGAAATGGCCAGCCAACATGAAAATTCCGAACCATAATAAACTGCCAAAACAGAATAAGGAAAAGGCAAATCCCCAACACAAACACCCAAATCACTTCCAACCGAAAATTTACACCCCAAAAAAACACAGACCATGCCCAAAATGGACAGTAAGGCTTCATCAACTTGATTTCCCTAACTAGCCCTCACTTACTGGGAAGCTGTTTACGCTCTGAATTGACAGTAAGACTTCATTAACTTGATTCTCCCTCAGCTCATGGGACAGCCCTCAGCTCATTGGACATTGTGTATGGCCTGAATTGACAGCAAGGCTTCATTAACTTGCTGTTCCTAACACAGGAACGCCTCAGCTCATGGGACATTGTGTATGGCCCGCCCACAGAACTTGCTGTCTCACAAGAACCCCCAACATAACCTTCCCACTTATATACTACCGGTCCCGCATCACAGAGCATTAACACATTTCTACCATGCATGATGGGACTTGATTAGTACCACCATGGAAAACGGGTATTTGTAGTACTTTAGCAAAACCCATCATTCCCCAATCACAGACCACTGTGGCGCAGAACCAAGACCAATAAAGACCTGAACTTGGCACACCATGCCCCCATGACCCACACTCCATCCAACTGCAGTTTAGAGGAGGGCACACCGTGGATGATTGAACTTTCTCGCATCTCCTAAAAAGGGCACAGCAACGCGTGCCGGGTACAGCTAGTATTATATATATTATATGGCTCTCACTGAAATAAATTTCCAAATATTTTGCTTTCATGGCTCTCTGAGTCAAAAAGGTTCCTAATGCTTTAATTCCAGTGACCAACTCATCCCTTTTGGTTAGGAAAACATTCAGGCTTGCTGATTTTCTTGTTCTTTCCTCCGCCTTTTGAAAGTGGAAATTACCTGCAAGGCATATCAGGAATTTATCGAAGAACCTGTACTTAGCAATATTAGTATCCCAGCAGTTATCAGAATAATCCTTCATAACAACCTGTTCTTGCTTCTTTGACATTTATGATTTATTTTATTGAAAAAAGCATAATCTACCACCTTGTCATGTTTTAGTGGCCCACAGTATATTTCTATCACAATGTTGTCTTTATGTCTTTCTCCATTTAAGTATACTTAAATATCCCATTTTGATCACTCACCTGGATGTTTATACAATTGATTTCCTTTGAGATTTAAAGCTACAGCTTTCTTTTCTGGTGCATTCTTCAGCATATCTATTCAGATATAAGTCTCATTGTGTTTAATAAAGCTTCCTTCCAGGTAAACGTGTATATAGATGGCAATGTAAACTTGGATTTAATGTCTTGTTTCTGGGAGAACTTAAGTTTGATATTTGGATCAATTCTATTTAATATTCGTATACATCTTTCTCACTACTCACTTATTTTAGTACCATTGATCATTTATTTATCGTGTCAGATGTGAATGGAGGACACAATTATAGTGTATAGAAAAAACCACAAACAAAGTTAAAAACTTGGTAATATACTAAATGTCCTTGGACCAGAAGCTGGTCACTTGGAGTGCCTCTGGTATTGCTGTAAGAATGTCCTCCATTGTGCATGTGGCAGGGCTCAGATTACATTGCAGTAAGTGATCTGTTGTTTGCTCTTCTCCACATTCACATGTAGTGGACTCCACTTTGTAGCCCCATTTCTTAAGATTGGCTTTGCATCTCGTGGTTTCAGAGCACAGTCTGTTCAGTGCTTTCCAAGTCACCCAGTCTTCTGTGTGCCCAGGAGGGAGTTTCTCATCTGGTATCAACCAGTGATTGAGGTTCTATGTTTTAACCTCCCACTTTTGGACTCCTGCTTGCTGAGGTGTTCCTGCGAGTATTTCTGTAGATCAGTGGTTCTCAACCTGTGGGTTCCCAGATGTTTTGGCCTTCAACTCCCAGAAATCCTAACCGCTGGTAGACTGGCTGGGATTTCTGGGAGTTGTAGGCCAAAACACATAGAGATCCACATTTATTTATTATTTACATCATTTTTACCCTGCTCTTCTCACCCCTGCAGGGGGACTCAGAGCAGCTAACAATGGCAACGATTCCCTCTCGGCATTACTTCGTGAACAAAGATTCAGGAAGGACTCATCCCACGCTTTCTACAAGCGCGTTGATGACTAAAAAGGCCAATCTGAGATAGGCAAGTTCGGTTGCAGAAAGCACAGCAGAAAGTCTCCTTGGGTGATGTTGTTTCCAAGTTGCGGTTCTTTCTGCGTTGTCGTTTCTCTTCTAGACACATTCGTCGTGTTTTCTCGAAAGACGCCGCAGCATTGTGGATAGTGTGTCTCCATGCCTCCCGATGTGAGGCCAGGGTGGACCATTGTTGGTGATCAATCTGGCCGAGCCTGAGATGTTGTTTCAGGGAGTCCTTATATCTCTTTTTGGGGGCTCCTCTCTTGCGCTGACCCGTGGCGAGTTCACCATAGAGTAGTATCTTTGGGAGGTGGTGGTCCTCCATCCTAGAGACGACGTGCCCTGCCCAGCGCAGCTGTGTTCTCAATAGCATGGCCTCAATTACTGGTGATCCCTGCTTGCGCAAGGACAGCAACATTCGTCACATAGTCGGTCCAGTGTATATTTAGGATTGTGCGAAGACAGAGCTGATGAAAGCGTTCGAGGAGTCATAGGGGTTGGCGATAGGTGACCCATGTTTCAGACCCATGGAGGAGAATAGACAGTACGATAGCTCTGTACACACTGATTTTGGTGCTTTGCCTCAGGTGCTTGTTGCTCCAGACTCTTTTGTGAAGCCTTCCAAATGCACTATATGCCTTTGATAATCTGTAATCTATCTCTTTGTCAATCTTTGTCATTCAATGCCGCAATAAATTACAATCATAACAAGATTTAAAAAAACAAGATACAGTAGATTAAAACAACATTAGTTAAACCGTCATAGAGCCTTTTCCAATTACAACAATCATCTGGTCTGATTCAATGTTCAGGTGCCATTATATCCATTAGCCAAAAGCCTGGTTCCACAACCACGTCTTCAGACCCACAGGTTGAGAATCACTGCTGTAGATCTTGGGAAGCTCTTTCTTGATTTAAGGTGTTGGCTTGCTGGCTGATATCTGAACAAAGGATGGGTTGGAGATGTCAATGCCTTGGTCCTTTCATTACAAGCTGCTACTTCCGGATGAATGTCAGGTGGTGCAATACTGGCTAAACAGTATAATTTTTCCACTGGTGTGGGGCATAGACATTCTGTGATGATGCAGCATGCCTCATTAAGAGCCACATCCACTGTTTTAACGTGGTGGGAAGTATTTCACACTGGGCATGCATACGCAGCAGCAGAGTAGCAAAGCACAAGGGTGGATGTCTTCACTCTGTCTGATCACCAGGTTATTCCAATCATCTTTCGTATGATATTATTGAAGCCTCCCTTCAAGATAGTAACACATCTGGGCGTTCTCTGGGCAACGTCTTTGTAGACGGTTGATTCTCTCACACCAGAAGCAACTTACAGCATGCAATCAAAGACACAAACAAACCAACTGACCTTTTCAGGACCAACTATGACAATAATCTTAATCAACATTGAAGGCATGTCAGCTGCCAAAAAACAGCTGATTTATGAACCGTGCCAAGATTATTGATAATACAATTAAGTGATGAACCAGAATGCCTTATCAGTAACATAAGGCATAAGGATTTGGAACAACAAAAGTCCTGAAATCTCATTCTTGATCTTGCTGAAGGAACATTAAGACAACCGTTGGTCTTTTTGGCGTTTCCTCTAAATCTTGGCCAAGAAGACAGTTGTGTTTATTGAGAGAAACAAGAACATATGTTGTAAAGAAAATGAGTCCAACAAAAACTCAGACTAGCATGGGAATGAAATTTAATGGCTAGATCTGCATGATTGGCTAGAGGCCTGCTTAGAGATTCATTTTTAAAAGTTAGAGCATATTTGCCATTATGCGAATCCGTCAACAGATTACCAGTGATTAGTAAGAACTCGATTTACAAATAGTACAGTAGGGTCTCACTTATCCAACATAAATGGGCCAGCAGAACGTTGGATAAGCAAAAATGTTGGATAATAGGAAGGGATTAAGGAGAAGCCTATTAAATGTCAAATTATGTTATGATTTTACAAATTAAGTGCCAAAACATCATGTTTCACAACAAATTGACAGAAAAAGCAGTTCAATACTCAGTAACATTATGTGGTAATTACTGTATTTACGAATTTAGCACCAAAACAGACAAGGGCTCTTTCTTTCTCCCACCCTGGACATTATTCTGGGCAGGAGGCAGACTGTGTTGAATAATACCAAACATTGGATAAGTGAAGGTTGGATAAGCGAGACTCTACTGTACCTGCTTTTGAAGGAAAGTGATATGCTCTCTATTTTGAAGCCTAAGATTAACCAGGCAGCATACTAGCTTTCCAATTTCATTGACAAAGTAATATTCGATTTTTCAAAAAAGAAACAAGACATTTCATCTCTATTTTGGTGTGAGTCTAAACTATATGCATGCACAAAAAAGTGCACAATGGCTCTATAACTATTAGGGTGTTTCCAAAATGGATGAAAGCTGTACAAATGTGTACTTATCACTTTTCACTGTCTACCACATACTGCTTTGAACAACAGGTCAGGAAAAGTATATTGTTTGTAAAAGCTAAAGGAGAACAAAGTACCCAAACATCTGGAAAAACAGTGTAATTTAAAGCAAGATCAAAGCAGGAAAGATATACAGGTTAGGAATCCATAAAAAATAAACACACACATTAAGACTCCAATTCTATTCATTCTCATTTGGGAGTAGATGCTACCAAAACTAAACCAGATTAGAACTTAAGAATGTCTTGCAAATATTGTTTCTGTTGGAAATGATTAACTAAAATATTTTTTTCATCTCAATCTACAGTCTGTTTGCAGGCAAAGTCATATAAAAATGGGACGATCATGTTTTCTGCTGGTCCAGAACATAAACCAAAGATGTCAAATTACACAAAAGAGATTCCACCTAAAAACTAATAATAATAATAATAATCTTTATTTATAACCCGCCCCCATCTCCCCAATGGGGACTCGGGGTGGCTCACATGAGGCCAAGCCCAAACAACAAATAACAATAAAATCAAATCAAAAACTAAGGAGAACATCTACATTGTGAAATTTGCTTCACAGCAGACTATATTGTTTTGGATGGAATTGGACTATCCTCCTATGGAGGATTTTAAACAGGTGAATGGGAATTTTTCAGGAGTTTTTCAGTTGTATATTCCTGCATGCCAGAGAGTTGAGCTACCATAATTGAGTTAATAACTATGACTTGAAAGTTTTGCTGTTAGATCAGTAGTTTGAACCAATGCATTACCTTCAAGATTATTCAGGGTATTTCACCTGCAAGTTAATCTTATTTGGCAGCTCCTATTATTTAATTGTCACATGCATTTATTACTGTTTTTCCAAGGAGCTGAAGATACTCAATATAACGTTTTATCCTTCCAACAACCTTTTGAAGTAGGTAAGGCTGAGAATTAGTAATTGCTCCAAGCAGGGCCGTAGCCAGGATTTTGATTTGGGGAGGGCTGAGTTTGATTCGGGAGGGGCTGAGTCTGAGCAAGAGAGGGAATACCCTACCTTTTGTATTGTTATCCTAATAACCCCATGAATGTGGGATATAATGAGCATGGTGATCAGATCATGATATGAATAAACATAACAGTTTAAATAATGTACCACTAAGGCCTTCTCGCGGACCACCCTGAGAATTTGGGGGGGGGGGGGCTAAAGCCCCCTAAGCCCCCCCCCCCCAGGCTACATGCCTGGCTCCAAGAATATCAAATGAGTTTCACAGACAAACGGAGATCTGAACTCAGGATTTCCCAGTCTTAGGGCAACATTCTAACCATAGTACCATGCAAACTCACTTAAAAACATTGTTTTTAAATCTCACTTTCCGGAATGCACACTGAAGTCCCATTTTGATAAACATGTTTCTGTATTAGTAGAAATTAGTAAAACTGTATTGTGTGGATATATCTGTCGATGCTATGATGGGGTTTTCTGGAGAACGCTTAGATCCAAAGAGGGGAATTTTTTAACTGTGCCTAGTGTCAAGCAGTTCCGGCTCACTTCAACGCGAAGAAGGGCGTTTTCAATCATCGCCCCAGTCCTCTGGAATGCGTTACCCCCAGAGGTTAGGGCCTTGCGCAATCTGTTGGCTTTCCGGAAGGCCTGTAAGGCGTTCCTATTCCAACAGGCCTTTGAGCTGTGATATGCCATCTTTTAAGATTGTGTTTTCTTCTCATAATTGTTTTCTCTGTTTTAATGCTGTGGTTGATGTGTTTTTATTGCAATGTCTATTGTAAGCCGCCCCGAGCCACTGGGAGTGGCGGCTAATAAATCTGATAAATAAATAAATAAAAATAACCGTGATTTATCAAAGATCATCCAGTTTGTTTCTTGGCAAAGTGGGACAGTAAATCCTGGTTTCCAAGATCACAATCCAGCATTCAAACTGCTGCACCATACTACATAGTTAAACCACATTTATTAGTGTAGCCCAATTTATCCATACCTGGGAGAAGGAAGTCTTGTTGTATTCAATGAGTTTACTCCCAGGAGGACAAGATATAAAGGATTCCACTTGAAAGCAAGGTGTTACCTGTGGAATGGCTTGCACCCTTAGATACGAAATTACTCTTTTATTATGTGCTATACAAGTTTCTAACTATAAATAGCGCCCTTTCCCATGCAAATGCATTTTCAAACGGTTCAGTGACAAATTTAGGAAAGCTATTAAAATCTATGCTAAACCTTGCAATAGCCCCACTTACAAACACTCCACTCTGTAAAGTAAAGGTTCCTCTTTATGGGGGGTGGAGATTCATGTGAAAACATGTACTGATAATGTACACATATTTGAACATCAATTGCTGGAGAACACGCATGGGAGGATGCTACAAAGCTCATGGGTGTATTTGCACTACACAATTACTGCTGTTTGATTCCACTTTAATTGCTATGGTTTAATTGTACAGGACCACGGCAGCTATAGTTTGATAGCATCCTTTCTTTGTGATATTTAGTGCACTGCCAGAATGCATGAAAGCTCTCCGGAAGAGACTTCTAAGCACCCCCATCAAACTACAAAACCCAGAATTTCTTGAGATGGTGTCACAGCAATTAAATTGGCATGAAAGCAATAATCTTGTAGTCTTACTTGTGGGCTACCTAGAGCAGAGGTTCTCAACCTTCCTAATGCCTCGAACCCTTAATACAGTTCCTCATGTTGTGGTGACCCCTCAAGCCATAAAATTATTTTTCTTGCTACTTCACAATGTAAGTTTGCTACTTTTACGCATCGTAATGTAAATATCTGATATGCAGGATGTATTTTCATTCATTGGGCCAAATTAGGCACACATACGTTCAAATTTGAATACTGCTGGGGTTGTGGGGGATTGATTTTGTTATTTGGGAGTTGCAGTTGCTGGGATTTATAGTTTACCTGCAATCAAAGAGCATTCTGAACTCCACCAATGATGGAATTGAACCAAACTTGGCACACAGAACTCCCATGACCAACAGAAAATACTGGAAGGGTTTGGTGGGCATTGACCTTGAGTTTGGGAGTTGTAGTTCACTTACATCCAGAGAGCAGTGTGGACTCAAACAATGATGGATCTGGACCAAACTTGGCATGAATACTCCATATGCCCAAATGTGAATACTGGTGGAGTTTGGGGAAAATAGACCCCGACATTTGGGAGTTGTAGTTGCTGGGATTTATAGTTCACCCACAATCAAAGAATATTCTGAACCCCACCAACGATAGAATTGGGCCAAACTTCCCACACAGAACCCCACATGACCAAGACACAATACTGTGTTTTCTGATGGTATTTTGTGACCCCTCTGACACCCACCTGTGACCCCTCTGGAGGTCTCAACCCCCAGGTTGAGAAACACTGACCTAGAGCAATAATACCGTTAGCCTTCCATATTCATGGATTGTGGTGTCAACCATCAAATTTCCAGAAAACAGACTTTGATGTTGCCATTTTATATAAGGGACACCATTTGATTACACCATTGTACATAACAGGACTTGAGTATCCATAGATTTTGGTATCCATGGAAAGTGCTGGAACAAGGGTCCACTGTACGGAAGCCGGATAAAAGATTGAGAATGGCAGCTTCTCGCCATCTATTAAATTCTTTTTTTGCTGGATCTACACTGTCATATAATCCAGTATCTGATCTCAGATTATCTACTTTGATCTGGATTATAGGAATTTACACTGCCATATAATCCAGTTCAAAGAAGATAATCTGGGATCAGAAACTGGATTATATGGCAGTGTAGAAGGGATCTTTGACTAAACATCCCTGAATCTTCAGTGTAAACCAGTGGCCATATTGGCTAGAAGATTCTGGTGGCTTTGGCTAACATCTCTTCCAAATAACTCTACAAAACTCTGGGAATGTTAGGACCTCTAGTATCCTGATACATGTCCCAAATTAAAAAAAAGGTCTGACCCTGCTCCCCCAAATCTAAAAAATGGAATACATTGTCCAAACAAATTAAGAAACTACAAATAGGTTTGATTCATGCATGTGCAAACCTCTTGGGAAGAAGCTCACATTTTTCTGGCATAGGCTGTGCATAACTGTGGTTACTTAGCCGCCCACAAAAATGGAGGGGATGGGGTGCAGCCAAGTAGAGCATAGGAAGCTGAACATGACAGTTTTTGGTTCATCCACAGTTTACATGGAAACTTCATCAAGCTGAAAAGTAGCTTGAGCAGAATTCTGAGCTGAGCTGAGTAAAAACCATCCAAAAATTGAAAAATGTGGAATAAGAAATGGATTTCACTCCAATACCTTCACCCCCATCTACTCTGTTGAGAATTAAGTTTTATAGCCAGACTGGCGGGTGCATTCTTGACAAACAAACATGCTTCTGGTATAATGGGTATTAAAAATTTCATTAAATTCACTACAAAGCTTGGAAGAGTTACTTGTTGAACTGCAGCTTCCATACTCATTGGTCAGGGGTTAGAGGATACTAGAAGTTGTCTGAAAATCCAACTTTTTACTGTGAGATGGAGTACAGCAGGAAAATCTTCTTGGGGATATTTGCTTTGATGGCCAGATTGTCTATGAACAGCGAGCCTACTTCCACAAGAGTCATTCATTTCTTCCTGTACATTATCTTCACCCTGTACTTTATCATCATAGCAAAACTGAAAAAGGTTAACTTGGGGAAAATAACTGATCCTAGTTTGTTCAGTGAATGAGTTCATGAATAAACACTTGCAAGCTACCCTGTGTCCATAACCTGCTTGACTCCAGATATTATGAGTAGGGTAAATTTTGCTTTCTGATTTGAAGTGGATTGTATAAACTTTATTTCAGCAACCCCAAATCTGGCACATATACCCTATCAGCAACAGCTATTATGTTTTGACTAGTAATGGTCGTATATTATGTCCTCCCCTTATCCACAGAGTTAATAGACGTGGTTTCAGTTACCCACACTCCAAAAATATTAACCCCAGAAGGTTTTGTAGGCTTCTCTAAGTACTTCAGTATAATTGTATGGTATGCTTCTGGCCCAACTATACAGCAGGTACTTACAGGACTTTTTTTTTTTTAGTCAGGAGTGACTTGAGAAACTGCAAATCGCTTTCTTGTGTGAGAGAATTGGCCATCTGCAAGGACGTTGCGCAGGGCACGCCCAGATGTTTTGATGTTTTAGCATCCTTGTGAGAAGCTTTTCTCTTGTGCCCACATGAGGAGGTGGAGCTGACAGAGGGAGCTCATCCGCGTTCTCCCCAGACTCGAACCTCCGACTTATCAATCTTCAATCCTGCCAGTCAAGGGCTTAACCCATTGCACCATCGAGGTCTAATACCAATGGTTTCTTCTACTTGCATTTGACAAAATATGTCCTCTAGGGATTTTCTAGGTTTTCCCAGGGCAACTCTATGGCAACTCGCAGCAGAAATTCATTTCAACAGAGTTTGCTATTATTCATGGTTTTCTGTTTCTATAGTAAGTTCTGCAGGGTGTCCCCCTTGGATATAGGGGCTGTACTGTAGTCATTATCCACAGTTTTGGATATCTACAAGGTGTCTTGTCTTGGAACATATCCCCTATAGCAGGGCTGCCCAGGAAGTCGATCGCGATCGACCAGTCGATCCCGGGACCAAAGGAGGTCGATCCCAGCCGGATGGGGTGCTTCTCAGAGGGGGCGGAGCCAGGCTGCACCAAGCCCTGCCCCCTTCCCCCAGCTTTGGCACTCCCAGCAGCTTCTCCAGGCTTGAGGATGGCAATGCCAAGCCAGCCTTGTGCTAGCTATGCCACCACTGGCTTGGCACTGTCATCCTCAAGCCTGGAGAAGCTGCTGGGAGCTCCAAAGCCAGAGGGGAAGGGGCGGGGCTTGGCGGGGCTTGGCGCGGCCTGGCTCCACCCCCCTCTGGCTTCCGCTCTACCAGCAGCTTCTCCAGGCTTGAGGATGGCAATGCCAATCCAGTGGTGGCATAGCTAGCACAAGGCTGGCTTGGCACTGCCATCCTCAAGCTTGGAAAAGCTGCTGGTAGAGCTGAAGCCAGAGGGGGGCAGAGCCAGGCCACGCCAAGCCCCGCCCCTGCCCCCCCTCTCTCCAGCCGTGAGGAGGTAGGTAGTTCTTTCTGACTTGGTTTTATTATAAGTAGCTCGCATGCTGAAAAAGTGTGGGCACCCCTGCCCTATAAATACATGAGCTGTGCTCTAGTTGATATCCAACACATCTCAAGGATGCCATGCTGGGTGAGGCTGATAAAGTTGTTATGGGATAATCTATAATATATAATTAATGATGGAATGATTCAGATTCTGGATTGATTCAAATAGCCTTGTCTAAACTGGTGCTCACCAAACTGCTAACGTAACCAGGCATGCTGGCTGGGACTCACTGCAACTAAAGTTAAAAAGTTAAACATTTGAAAAGAATCTAGTGCTAAATGTAAAGACTTGTCATTCCTTTTCATCCGTTCTGAACACTGGAAAGAAGAACAAGCTAGCAGGTGGTAGTTATCGGAAAATGTTTCAAAGGAGTCCTTTCTGTTTATTGTAATAGTATTGTACTGTTTGCTTTGTCAAAGTTTCTTCTGGGATCTCTCAACTGTGATAAGGGAATCTTTTTAAAATTGCTCTGGGGAAAACAGAAAACACAGCACTTGAAAATGGAGAAAGTTGATCAGCACACCAAAGTATGGAAACGCTTCCTCCCATGAAAACAATGTTTTGAATACATACCGTTTCATAATCCCCATTTGGTAGGAAATGAGGAAAGCAGGGCAGTACAACATACAAAGCGCAGAACAGCTTTCCATTGTGATTCAGACAATGTAGTTTGGCCTTTTACACAAAACCCTCAGCTCTAATTTGTCTTATGATTCGCCTTCTCAGGCTAGCAAACAAGTAATATTCTTTACAGCCTGAAGAAACAAATCAAAGCAAAGTTTTAAAGTCACCTTTGTTGTGGTGATACATCTGATGGCCAAAGCTAATCTTCATGTTTGAATTGTGTGACTGTTGGGTTTGCTTGGAATTCAAAAAGTACAGTATGATCCCCATGTCATTGGAGGGTATGTTTCCAGACTTTCTATGGATGTTTGTTTGTTTATTTATTTATTGGATTTATACACCGGCACTCCCAGAGGCTCGGGGCGGTTTACAACATAATGTGTCAGAACACAAATAGGTAAAATACAATAAAACAGTAAAACACAATAAAAACACCATAAAACACAGACGGGAATCATAAGCATTCAAAAGCCTGCCTAAATAAGTGTGTCTTACATGCTCTGCGAAAGGCATTCAAATTTCGCAGAGCTCGTGTCTCTGGAGGCAGCGCGTTCCACAATATTGAGGCGATAATGGAGAAGGCTCTTCGCTTGGTTGATGTCAAATGAAAGGATTTTACACTGGGAATGTTTAGAAGATTCAGGTCTTGTCTATATGCAAAACTATAGATAATTGAAGTGAAGGACTTCTAGCCCAGGATAACAGAGTTGTGCTAAAAGACCTAGAAAATGCCGAGAGAGGAGATATTTTGCCAGACGTCAATGAATGAAAACGCAGGTATCAGTCCCGTCAACACTGTACAGTGAACAGATTCAGACTTTTATTATTTTGAATTCAGAATTCACCTTAAATACAAGTTGTACTTCTGATTCTGTGCAACATAGATACAGAGATACCTAAATCCAACTGCTAGCCCCACCCAGAGCAGATCCAGTAAATTGGTTGGACTGAAACAAGCATTAACTTCTCAGTCCACAATTCATTCAGTGGATCTATTCTAATCAAAATTAGCTATTGGATTTTATTCATAACTAGCTGAGGACCCGGCGGTGCCCGGGTTATTTGAGGAAGGCATTGTGTGCCAAGGTTGGTCCGTATCAGTTGTTCATTTGGCTTGCAGTGGTTTCGGGAAGTGAGTGAAGGATTATGGACCATGGACCATAATCCATGGTCCATCCTCCTCCAAATTGCAATGTAGGGGGTTCTGTGTGCCAAATTTGGTCTTGATCAGTCATTGAATAAGGGTCGCAGCAGTCTCAGGAAGTGAGTGTAGGTACTTCAAATCCCATCATCCGTGGTCCATCCTCCTGAAAACTTCACCAGGGTGTAAAGTGGGTCATGGGGGCTCTATGTGCCAAGTTTGGTCTTGATCAGTCACTGGATGAGAGTCGCAGTGGTCTCAGGAAGTGAGTAAAGGTACTGCAAGTCCCATCATCCATAATCCGTCCTCCCCCAAACTGCACCAGAATGTTGAGTTGGCCATGGGGGCACTCTTTGCCAAGTTTTGTATTTATTGGTAATTGGATGAGTGTCGCTGTTGTCTCAGGAAGTGGAGGTACTTCAAGTACCATCATCCATGGTCCATCCTACTCGAAGCTGTACCAGCATGTAGTGTAGGTCATGGGAGCTCTGTGTGCCAAGTTTGGCCTTGTTCTGTCATTGTTGGGGGCCTTACTGTGAATTCAAGCTAAGGCCTAGTCTCGAAAATCAAGTTGAGGAAGCCTTACTGTCAATTCAGGCTGAGGCCTAGTTTGTAAAATCAGCTAAAGGAAGCCTTTTTGTAAAGAACTCTGTCTGGCACCTTTGAGATTTGGGATGTTGGAATGCTGGCCTATCCATGCCCCCGCCTCCCTCAAACTGCACCAAGACGTAAAGTGGGTCTTGGGGGTTCTGTGTGCCAAGTTTGGTGATGTTGTCTCATTGTTGGGCGCTGCAAAGTGTTTTGGACTGAAACTCCCACCATGCCTGACTGCCTCAGGCCTTTTCCTTACCCCCCTCTGGCACTTTTGAGTCTCGGAATGTTCGTGTTGGCTGGTCAATGGGAGTTGTTTATGCAAATAATCCCACAGTGGGACCCAATCAGAAAGCTGCCACATATCCTTCCGCCCTCCGGACACATACAAACATTCCGCTTTATAAAGGTATAGAGATAGAGATAGCTTTCTTCATGCTTACTCTAAGACATAGCCCCTCAGTCTGGTCAGGAAGGGAAAAACATAAAAGGATTATTTCTCCTTCATTCCCTGTGCTCATCCCTTTCCCTTCCTTTCACAAGCCCTGCGCTGGATCTACAGACCTACTGCTGGGAGGCAGGAAGCTGGGACAGTTTTTGCATGCCACCTGAACACACTTTTGCAACAGCATCAAAATTAGCAATGCTAAAATGCCCATCACACTGGAGCTCAGCATGACAGAGTTACATGGAAATATATGTTACACTGAGCCACATCACAGCTCAATATGTGGACTAGATGTACGCCTTCCCAGATTTTGGATATGAATCTTCCCTAGTCTATAGTATTCCTGAGCCATTGGTATTCAATAGGTTTCTCACATCCAATAATAATAATAATAATAATAATAATAATAATATATTTATTTATATTCTGCTCTTCTCACCCCAAAGGGGACTCAGAGCAGATTACAGGTACACATACATAGCAGACAATCCCTGCCATTTCCACATACAGCATATAGACGAACAGAGGCAAACTCTGGTCACCAGGGGGAGCTGACGCACTCCTCATCTCTCAGGGTTCCCAGCGTCCCTTTTTGTTCCTTCTGCAGTCCTCAGCATTCCTGGAGTTCTTTAATGGCCTCATAATTCAGTCAAAATTTGTCTCCCCACTTAATGTGGTACCTTTATCTCCTACTTGACATATGCAACTGTCTTTCGGGCTGCAAAGGTCGACAGCAGGCTACACTTAAAGGTCGAGCACCCACCTCGACCCGGGCAGGCCTCAAACTCATGACCTACTGGTCAGAGAGATCTTATGCAGCTGACACTTGGCCAGCTGCGCCACATTCCCGGTGCAAAGATTCCAGTTTCTGAACATATACAAATCTGTTTGTCTGTCTGTCTCTGTTTTAATCTTATACACACACACACACACACACATATCCAGGCTCCTATATCTCTCCACTTCTTCTGTTTCTCATTCACTTACTCATTCCCACAGTCTAACACAAATGAAACTAAGGGTGGACAGAAGCACATCTCCAGATGTTGTTGGATTACAACTCTCTTTTGTCCTTGCCAGGATAGTCATTGGTAAAGGAACCTGGGAGCTTCATCCCCATAACATCTGGAGAGCCACATCTCCCTCCCCCTTGAAAAAGGCCAGGGCTTTGATCCTCCATATGTTTCGGACTTCAACTTCCAAAACCCTATCTGGTGTGGCCAACAGGAATTCTGAGAGCGAAAGTCTTAAACATCTGGAGAACCAAGGTTTGGGAAACAGTGCTCTAGAATAAGTGAGTGTTTGGAAAGATTGTGCTCATCTCCTTCACATTCCCTTTTCTCTTGCCTATTGACTTACCCTGAACCGTAAACATCTCCCATCTTCCCTATGTTTCAGCTTCTTCTCTTAGCCCGCTAGATCTAATACCTTGCTTGTTATTTCCCTGTTTATATTTCTCTACATTTATTCAACTGTTCTATCACTTGTACAGAGGTTTTGGCTAAGAAGTCACTTGGAAACATGGACCTCTATATTTTTAAAGGAGGACTTCCCTTGTTAAACCAAGAAATCATCTGAACAAAACGGAAGGAGAGTGAGGCTCAGTTTGCAAAACAACATTTAAAACTTCTGTTCAATCCAAAACAATGCTGCAGAGTTGTAGGATGGTGTTATATGCCATCAACATAGGGAGGAAAATAAGTAGGGGCACAAAACGATTTTGTCAAACTATGGTGTATTGCGCGTTGATATAGTCTTAATTAAACTATGATAAGCATTTCCAAATTAACATTTATACATAAAATTAAGTATGTAGCACAGAGGGTTAAACCGCTCAGCTACTGAACTTACTAACTAAAAGGTTGGGGGCTTCTTAGAGGCACCGGGAATGTGGCGCAGCTGGCTGGGAGTCAGCTGCGTAAGATCTCCACTGACCAGAAGGTCATGAGTTTGAGGCCTGCCTGGGTCGGGGTGAGCTCTCGACCAATCGTTGTCTGTCTATATATGTTGTTTGTCTATGGCATTGAATATTTGCCTGTATATGTGCATTGTGATCCGCCCTGAGTCCCATGCGGGGTGAGAAGGGCGGAATATAAATGATGTAAATAAATAAATAAAGATTGCCAGTTCGAATCCGGGAGTGGCGTGAGCTCCCGCTATTAGCTCCATCTTCTGCCAACCTAGCAGTTCGAAAACATGCAGATGTGAGTAGATCAATAGGTACCGCTCTAGTGAGAAAGTAACGGTGCTCCATTCAGTTGTGCTGACCACATGACCTTAGAGTTATCTACGGACAACGCCGGCTCTTCGGCTTAGAAATGGAGATGAGCACCAACCCCCAGAGTCAGGTATGACTGGACTTAATGCCATGGGAAAACCTTTACCTACATTAAATTAGCATACATAAATTTGATGCTGCTAGATCCTCTAAGAAGCATATCTTAACGCACATGACCAATTCAGTGCTTGCTTTATCATTCAAAACCATCCATGTGGTTCATATTCCACTTATAAGCTAGGGAAATTCCCATAAGGTGCCACAATACAAGCTTATTTTCCTGGGGTAGGGGAGGTTTGCCGTTGGGTGGAGAAATCACACAACAGTGTCTTCAGTGCAGCTTCACATGAAAGGCAATGGCTGCAAACTAGTAATAGATGCAAAGATTTAGAAATATCATTTGCAAGCTGTGTCTAGAACTGCCTTGTAAAAGCAAACTCACACACTCTGATAAGCATCAATTTTTAAAGTCTGACCTATATAAAAATATTTTACTACGTGTACATAGCCTGATTTGTTTGCTTCATGGGAATCACAGTCTGGCCCATTAAACAAGCAGTTTTGCCTTTAGGCAGTGTTATTTGTAACAGGATCGTATTATTATGTTACCATACACCAAACCATCATCAGATGTGCTATCAATGGAATCCTACCCAAAAGGCAATAGGTGGGGGGGAGATATCCCAGTAGATACAGACCCTTTGTGTTCTAAACATTAAGCCAAATGCTGACAGTTTTCCCATGTTTCCACAGCACAGCTTCAAAAGGAACCTACTGATAATAGACACTTGCATACTTTCCAGCATTTCACAGATGAAAAACAGGACAAATGTGGTCAAGTAACATCAGGCTGTGGTCAAGATGGCAGAATTTATTATAGAGAAAAAAACTGACAATATAGAAGAGGCTGCAGTTCATATTGGACCCAAACTCTCCTTCAGATAGCAGTATCATACTATCCAATATCTCATAGATCAGTGTTTTTCACCCTTTTTTGAGCCGCGGCACATTTTTTACATTTACAAAATCCTGGGGCACACCACCAACCAAAATGACACAAAATGACACTCTAACACAGTAATATATATAGTTAATATGTTTTTAAATGTATTTATACACTCAGTGTGAAACCTGGACCTGTTTCGATGAATACAACATAGATATCCAGGCAAGAGTTTGGTGGGCATTGACCTTGGGTTTTGGAGTTGTAGTTCACCTATATCCAGAGAGCACTGTGGACGGAAACAATGTTGGATCAGGACTGAACTTGGCATGAATACTCAATATGCCCAAATGTGAACACAGATGGAGCTTGGGGAAAATAGACTTTGACTTTGGGAGTTACAGTTTCTGGGATTTATAGTTAACACACAATCAAAGAGCATCCTGATCTCTTACCAACCAGAAAGTACTGAAGTCTCATTACCAACCAGAAAGTACTGAAAGGGTTTGCTTGGGAATTGAACTTGAGTTTGGAAGTTGTAGTTCACCAACACCCAGAGAGCACCGTGGATTCAAACAATGTTATATTATGTTGCTGTTTGTTTTCTATCCAGAATCACAATGTTCGAAGGGGGCTCACCACTTTAAGGTCCCTAAAACAGGCATGGGAAAACTTCGGCCCTCTGGGTTCTTTGGACTTCAATTCCCACCATTCCCAACAGCCTGAGGACCTTTCCTGTTTAAGTGGCTGAGGGGAAAAAGAAAAAGGGCCTGAGGCTGCTGGGAATGGTGGCAGTTGGAGTTCAAAACACCTGGAAGGTCCAAGTTTGCCCGTGCCAGCTTTCGACAGAGACCTCTTCCTCCCCCTTCGCGGCCTTTCTTCCCCCTCCTGCCGAACACTTACATTTTCTTCTACATTGCCGCTTCTGCTGCCATTTTGATCCGAGGGGGCGGCATGAGCATGTTCAGGAGGGGAGGGGGAGGGAGGAAGGCATGACCCGTGCGGGCGCTACTGCACAGACTTGTCCCAGAGCAAAGCGAGTCAAATCGAGCAGAGCGAGGCTGGGAAGAAGGGAGCCCGAGTGGAGAAGAAAAAGTGTTCAGCAGGAGGGGGAAGAAAGGGTATTGGAGGTTCCAATTTCCCACGGCACACCTGATGATTGCTTACGGCACACTAGTGTGCCATGGCACACTGGTTGGGAAACACTGTCATAGATGAAAACCAGGACACATCGGCAAGTAACATCAGAGTGGCAAAAGTGATTAATAGGAAAGTTCAGACAAGTTAAAAGAGACTGCAGCACTGCTTTTGCCTGAGCCTATAGGGAAAAGCAGTATTCCATCCCCTGCTCTCTTCTTTTTCCTGGGGAATCGAGTACAAACTACTTCTGAACCTAATTTGCACCAGTGGAAATAAAATAAGAACAGATGCTAAGAAGTATAACTGATTGCGTGCAGTTTTATCCAAAACCTTATGGAGGTTCAACTGCCACGGTAGACCAGGCTTTCCTAAGACAGGATTGCTAGCCTTTGGTCATTTTTTCTTTAACAGCAGGAACTCTGAAAAAATGTATTGGTCAAAAAGCTGATTCATGTAGATTCTGGGTGGATATGTATGCTAATACTACAGCCATAGAGAGTGTGCTCTGGCACCACGAGATGCAGAGCTAACCTTACGAAATGGGGCTACAAAGAGGAGTCAACAACATGCAAGTGTGGAGAAGAGCAAAGCACAGACCACTTACTACAATGCAACCTGGGACCTGCCACATGAACAATGGAGGACCTTCTCACAGTGACACCAGAGGCACTCCAAGTGGCCAGCTTCTGATCAAAGCACATTTAGCATAATGCCAACTTTTAAACTTTGTGTTTTTTAAATACATTATAACCGTATCCATAATTTGCTTCTGACACGATAAATAAATAAATAGCCATAAAGAACTGAAGCAGCCTCAACTGGATTGCTTGAGAACTTGGATTCAAAATTCTGAAAATGTTCCAAAGCTGGTATAGATTTTTGAAATCCAGTACTCTTGCCAAATATTGATCAAGGTAAATAGCCATGGTACATAAGCAAATATGAGGATATTGGTTTCGGCCAGAATCCTCTTGGGGTTATCACTCTAGAAGAAGAAGAAGTCTTTATTGATTAGCCCACTGGCCGTATCAAAAAGTTTGACATACACATACAGTACAACATAAGTTAAAATAAGCAAGCAGTTAACACGATTAAAACTTGATTCAGTTAAAAAATAGTTTAAAATATCAGCCTTAAAATGTCAAGGTAAAATTACATAGGCCTACCACAAAAGTTTAAAATGAAGGTTAAAACAAAGTTTAAAATAGACCAGGTATTGCACAATCTCAATCCCGTTCAGATATCTGCGTCACCCCTACAGTTTACCCCAATCTCCTCCAAATACGCAGTTCTCAGTTGCATTGCTTTATGTAAAAAAAAAGGGGGGGGGGGCATTTGGTGTGCTATCTTAGCATTCTGGCCAGCCATTAAGAATGTAGTTTTAATATGGGGGTCCCAGTGAGTCTTCTGTGTAATGAATGGTCCGAGGTATTGATTTCTCTCTTTCTTGTACAAGATACAACTAAACAGTACATGTAACTCTAGAAGGTTATACAAGTGAATTCACTTTCTTCTTCAGGATCAGATTTTCTGCTTGAATATTCTGGCAGAACGTCGTGCTCTGTCAACTTCAAACACAATCTCAACCATTGTCTCACACTGTTTACACAATGGCCATTTTAATATACAGTGTTTTGGAACAGTAAATTAACAAATGAATGGTGGGTTGGAGCAGTAATTTACCCCACAATCTAAATTACTTAATTTCTCCCACATCAAATAACTCAAATGTAGATACAATCTGTGACCACCCCTATACCAATAAAGTCATTATAATTTTGCTTCTATTTATTCATTTATTCATTTATTTATTTATTTATAACTTTTATATCCCGATCTTCTCTAACCGCCATAGAGGGACTCAGACCGGCTAACAGCAAAAAGTCAATGCTAACAATAAAAACACTTTAAAACATCATACATAAACAATCCATTAAAAATACATATTAGATAAAATGCATATAAACTATTCGTCATGTCCAACTCGGTCTACACATGGTGGTTAATAACTTTAGTCAATAGCCGGTCTCAGCTGTCACTCTACAAATGCCTTGTTCCACAACCAAGATTTCACTAGCTTCCTAAAGGCCAGGGTGGAGGGGGCAGATCTGATTTTATACTAGTAAAGGTAAAGGTTTCCTCTTAACTTTAAGACTAGTTGCATCCTACTCTGGGGGGGGCAGCATGACTGCATGGAGCACAGTTACCTATTGATCTATTTACATTTGCATGTTTTTGAACTGCTAGGTTGGCAGAAGCTGGGACTATCAATGGGAGCTCACCCTATCCCGCGGATTCAACCCGCTGACCTTCTGGTCAACAAGTTCAGCAACTTAGTGGTTTACTTATTTATTATTTCGATTTGCTAAACCGCCCTTCCCGAGGCTCAGGGCGGTTTCCAAACATATAAAACATCAAATTTTAAAAACATCCTAAAAAATATCCTAAAATACCATAACACAATCCTGACCAAATCACAGTCACCTAAAAACATAAAATCACGCAAATCAGAGCAAGGCTGATTCCCAATAAAAGACAATGGCAATGGTTTAACCACTGTGCCACCAGGGGGGGGGCTACTACTACTGTACTCTCTACTACTTCTCTATATTGTATGTATATCCCTATCCTGTGCTATCTTAGAAAACCTATTGCCTAATTCTGTGCAGAAAAAAGCCCCAATATGTTTAATTGGATATGTTGTCAGCAACTGAGTGCAGGATTGCAGTTTCAGAGCAGTATATGTAACAGTTTGTATGCTAGTTTTCTATCCAAGGATTAATGAAATCCATTGTTGCCTCCAGCAACAGGTGTTCTCAGTCCAGCTATATTGGGATCCCAATTCTCTCTCACAAATCCACACAGCAAAAGTTTACAATTTAATCTGCATACATTAAACTAACAAGTAAAAACACAATGTGAATAGGAAGAGGCCTTATAACAAGCTATTGTGTATCCATCCCTGTGTCTATGCAGGCTGAACAAAACATACCTCGAATCTGCTGTGAGCAGTTGACATGGCATATGGTCAGTTCTGCAGCAGAATCGCTATTCCAGCCATTAATCCAGCACAGGCAACTCCGGAGTGACCCCCAGTGTCAGGGCCGTAGCCAGGATTTTGATTTGGGAGGAGTTGAATTTGATGGGGGGGGGGGGGGGGAATCTGAATGGGAGATGATCTACCCTAGCAAACCTTTTGTATTGTTATCCCAATACCCCCATGTATATGAGATATATTGAGCATGGTGATCAGATCATGATATGAATACACATAACAGTTTAAATAATGTACCAGTAAGGCCTTCTCGCAGACCACCCTGAGGATTTCGGGGGGCTGAAGCCCCCCAAGTCCCCCTGGCTACAAGTCTGCCCAGTGTTTGCAAGTGTGGACAGCTGGATCAGGCTGGATCTGGGGTGACCCAATGTCTACATGTCAAAGAAAAGACCCACTGAAAGGTGAAACAGCAATGGCCCTTGGAGTACGGTTGCCTGGCAGCCATGTGAACTCAGAAGAATTTTAGGGGCACTTTCACACCCGTTCATGTGGACCCCAGCCCCTTACCCACCTGTGGTGTATCTGGGGCAGCTTCAGAGTATTTCGCCTGGTATAAATGCAGCCTAAGTTACTGTTATCTTTCTGGACAATCAGTTTCCCTCCAGGCTTAGACTTCATGAAAGGTGAGAGCGTCAACCTTTAGCATACAAACAATGTGTACTACCATTAGGACAAAGCCTTTCCCCAACAAAAGAGAATTTAGAGTATTAAGGCACCAACAGGGGTTTTCTCCAAAAACAGAAAATACCAAAGTGGTTTGATTTGGTACTTAAAAGATTTGCTGTATGTCCCTTTTGGTGGGAGGCAATTTTCTATATGAAGCACCAAGAGCTCACCCCACCTTCTAGTTTCCAATAGAAGGGATTTTAGCACAGGGGCTCAGATATAATCTTGAACAGAGAACTTCTTAGAGGAAGCACACATTCATTTTAGATGTATCAGTCATAAGTAGAAGATAGGATGCTGGGCAGATTATATTGAGAAATCTGGCTTCTCCAAAAGATTGATTATATGATGAAACGGAATAGTGAAGTAACAAAAGGACAGCTCCATGGCATCACTGGATTAGAAAAACATTCAATGATCTTAACAATGCATTGTGTGTGTAAATGAAAGTACTGGGTTTTTTTCCTCAAAGTAGATTCACTGGCATTTATCTGGGAAGCCTCACCCCACAGAAGACAGCAAAAATTCCCAGCATCTTCCTGTAGCTGATGCTACATGCAAATGAAACCACATTGCCCAATGAGGTAAGTAAGAAATTGCCTTCTGTTGTGCACTTGTAGAAGGTAGTGAATGCACTGTGTGATGCTACAAAAATGGAGGCTTGTTTCAGTTTGTGTCGAGATAGAAACATTTTCCAGTCTTTCCTTTCCACAAGCTAACATGATACAATTTAAGTGTGCTGCTGTTTTTGAACTATGTCTACCTACAACACCATGTTTTAAAAAATGAAAGAAGAGGAGGCTGCCAGCGGAATCCTCTTTTTCCTTTAAAGTTGATGCACCAATTTCTACTTCTTTTCCATTTCTTTCTCTAGATGCCAACAGACTGACTTTAACCATGCTATCCAGTGTATCCACCCTTCAGCTTTGCTCTATACCAGCGTTTCTCAACCTGGGGATCAGGACCCCTTCGGGGATCATTAGGGGGTTTCAGAGGGGTCGCCAAAGACCATCAGTATTTTCTGTTAGTCATGGGGGTTCTCTGTGGGAAGTTTAGCCAAATTCTATTGTTGGTGGGTTCAGAATGTAGGTGAACTATAAATCCAAACAACTACAACAACCAAATGTTAAGGTCTATTTCCCCCCCAAACTCCAGCAGTGTTCACATTTGGGCATGTTGAGTATTTGTGCCAAGTTTGGTACAGATCCATCATTTTTTAAGTCCATAGTGCTCTGGGTGTGAGTGAACTACAACTCCAAAACTCAAGGTCAATGCCCACCAAACCCTTCCAGCATTTTCTGTTCGTCATGCGAGTTCTATGTGCCAAGTTTGGTTCAATGCCATTGTTGGTGGAGTGCTGAATGCTCTTTAATTGTTGGTGAACTATAAATATCAGCAACTACAACTCCCAAATGACAAAATCAATTCCCTCCCAATTCAAATTTTGGGCATATAGGGTATTTGTGCCAAATTTGGTCCAGTGAATGAAAATACAGATATTTATATTACGATTCATAACAGTAACTGAATTACAGTTTTGAAGTAGCAACAAAAATAATTTTATGGTTGGTGGTCACCACAACGTGAGGAACTGTATTAAGGGGAAGCGGGATTAGTAAGATTGGGAAACATTGTTCTATACTCTCCAAATATCCAATCAGAAATCCATGTTGGTCCTTTGCTGTTCTTCCTGAATGCTTGTTTACTCTTTTGCGGGACAAACAGATGTGTGCCATAGCATTGTGGTCTAAATTAGCCTATTGTTTCAGGTATTGTGGACAACCTTGTCCACATTGTATTGTATTTCAGGTATTGTGGACAACCCTGTTTTGGGGGCACAGGGGACAATTGCTTTGGGCCTCTGACATATGCATGGAGGGGGCATATCAATATTGTTGTCAATTCTTTTCATTTGGAACCTTACTAACCCAAACTCCGCAAACCTAATAGGGGGAAAAATCACAACTGGTGGCATCTTAAACATCAGTTTGAACAAACATCTCTAACAAGATGCTGCTCTGTTGCTCTAGCACCACCATTCTTCTTCTTGTCAGTGATTTCTTGACATCTTTGCCTGATGAACAAGCCAATGAGCTTCAAAAGTCAACAAAATCATTGCGTACCTTTTGGGTGGCCTAATAAAGGAACCACTGAAATCTGCATTTTAGATTTTGTTGTACTTTACATTTGCCAGTGTCCTTTTGTCACAGCAGCATGAGCAAAATGTTTACACCTACAAGCTATCCAATCCAACCATGCTCCGACAACTATACTTACATGCCTCCCATTTTCCTCCAAGGAACCAAAGGCAGTTTACGTGATAGCCCTGCTGCTCTCCATTTTGTTCTCATAACAACCTTGGGTGAAAGTTTAGATTTGAGTGACAATGGTTGACTCAATGACTTAGATCAGCCCCCTCCCTCTAGGCCTTCAGAAGGAAAGTGAAAATGTGCCTCTGGAGAAGAATTGCAGTGCAATAATAGATATGGAATATGTGCAATGACCATTGGAACGGCCCTGGACTACTATTTTGGATGGCATGATTTTAATATTGAATGTAATGTTTTTAAAATGTTTAATATGCATTAATTTTAATTTTTAATCTTAATTTTAATTTAAATGTCATTAGAATTGTTTTTTGTTTCTAAGGCATTGAATAATTGCCAATATGTAAGCTGCCTTGAGTCCTCTTCGAGGTTGAGAAAGGCGGGGTATACATAGAGCAGGGGTGCTCACACTTTTTCAGCTTGTGAGCTACTCTTAAAGCAACCAAATCCAAAAGATCTACCTGCCCCCGCCGCTGCGCGCTCTTACCGCCACACGCTCTTGCCACCGCGCGTGCTCCTGCTGCTGTTTTCCGCCCGCGCAGCGCTTCTTCCGCCTGCGGGGCATTGCAGGAAAGAGGAGGCACGAGGTGGGGCATCCAGAGGAAGCGCTCCGCCCTGCCTGTCTCGCCGGCAACAGAGGCTGCACAGCTGCTTCTGGACGAGAGAGAGGCAGGGCGCTCCCTCCAGAGGCCCCGCCTCATGCTTCCTTCTTCCTGTAATGCCTCGCAGGCGAAAGAAGCACCGCGAGAGTGGAAGCCAGCAGCAGTAGAGCGTGTGCACGCGCATGGCAGGAGCGCCCCATTCGGCTGGTGAGGCCCGAAGATCACCTGGAAGAGGGTCGAAGATCTACTAGTAGCTCCCGAGCTACCTAATGAGCACCCCTGAGCAGTGACAATTTGGATACTCTGAAAAACCACTACCACACTGACTTCAGGAAGAAGTCTCAAATTGCCATTGTGTCCCAAGTCTACAAGGGCCTTTAAAAAGACTTGAAACCATAGTATACACTCAACTACTCTCCCAGTTCGTTCTTGGCCAAGGTTGGGGAGAAGGTGCCACACTATCTGTTGAATCAAGTGTGTGTGTGTGTGTGTGTGTGTATTCTTAAATTAGTGCTGCTTCCTAATGCTCATTATAGTTTTTCATCCTGTAGTGACACCTAACCGATCCATCTTGTTATCTGTTTATCTGACTTGCAAGACACAATCATTCCAAATGAGGCAAATAAAACGCCATTCTTTGGGATACTTGAAATGGATCACCTTGCTTCCTCCTCAGGTAAGAGCACACCCTTGTTTTGTTTTCTTATCCAACATATTTTCAACCTGTTTAGCATTTTCCCAACACTTTTCTTCCTTCACATGACAAATTTCAGCTGTTATCTTTCAACCATCACCTTTTCAAAACAAGAATTTACATACTCCGCAAGAGAGGCTGACTCAGATGAAAGAATCCCATAGATTTCATAGCATAATGAATGAATAAGTTGGTTTTGGTAGTAAGAGAATTAGTTGCTAGTCAGGACTTTTAAGGAGATAAAGGACCTCAAAATGTGACACCTGCTACTGTGGATATGACTCAAGCATTAAGGAACTGCATTTCGGCAAACTCTAACCAGTTTGCTTTTCACTGCTTATGGCAGTGTTTCCCAACCAGTGTGCCGTGGCACACTAGTGCGCCGTGAGCGATCAGCAGGTGTGCTGTGGGAAATTGGCACTCTTCCCCCTCCTAGCAGCTCTTTCTCCCTCTTTCCCTCCCCAAAGATCCTCCCCGAGGCAAAGGAAGGGCTCTGCCGAATGCCAGGGCCAGGCCCGCCTTGAGGAAGCCTTCAGGAGCCTCGACTCAGCATGGCTCCAACTCACGCTCAGGGCTGCTTCAGCCTCTCGATACGTTTCATAGATCTGTGTGGCCTCTTTCGCTGCCTCCCTCCTCCCTCCACAAAAGCAGAGCACTGGGCGGAAGTGATTGAGTCGGCATTTTTGCGTTGGCTTGGATTTATCGCGAGAACAAAGCCGGAAGCTCCATGTCGGTGAATTGGGCAGTGAGCAAACCTGGGAGCATCGGGAGGCTGAAGCATTCACAGGTTTCCAAGAAACAAATTGAGATTCTCTGCTTGGGAATGTTTTTTTTATATACTATTTTACTGGATTTTTCGAGAGTTGCCTCCCCCCCCCCCTCAAGGAACTGTTTATAACAGCTTCATGACATCCATAGTTAACTGGAAGCAAGTTTCACTCAGGGTGACATTTCACAAGGGTCTGGAGAACAAGCCCTATGAGGAGCAGCTTGAAAAGCTGGGCATGTTTAGCCTGAAGAAGAGAAGGCTGAGAGAAGACATGATAGCCATGTATAAGTATGTGAGAGGAAGTCATATATATGTTGTGTTCATCGAAACAGGCCCAGGTTTCACACTGCGTGTATAAATACATTTAAAAACATATTAACTATATGTATTACTGTGTTAGAGTGTCATTTTGGTTGGTGGTGTGCCCTAGAATTTTGTAAATGTAAAAAATGTGCCGCGGCTCAAAAAAGGTTGAAAAACACTGACTCATGGTATATTGACTTGTTTCACTCTTTCCCAACTGATAAATATTTAGCTTCAAAAACATAAGTTCAAATAATTTTTCTAGCCTTGATAATAACACTACTCTGTTCTTCAGCCTGCACAATTTGAATATTTAGGCCAAGAACCTTGCAAATCCCCCTTCCCCCAAATTTCAAGGGCAGTTTATAATTCAACCAGCACTAAAGCCAATTTCACCACTTTAAATGTAAATTAGGACAATCGTGGAAAAGTCATATATAAGTATGTCACCACACAGAGTTCTTGACTGAAAGCTGTTCAGAGAATGGAATAAAACAATTAGGTAAGAAAGGTTGAGATGGGTCAGAAGCAACAGTGGAGAACGGGCCAATTTCCAACAGTGCCCCCTTACTTCACCCAGAAAAGTTCAATCTAACTGAGGATGTTTTCAATTCACATGGAAATTAGGACTAATTATGTGAACACATCTGGGAGAGTGTGCTACTACTGTTCCATTTCAGAAGGTGGCGACCCCAACCAAAAGGGAAGCTACACTGATATACCTCACTTAATGAAATAGCTGCTTCTTTATGAAAATATTTGGCAGCAGAGGAAGAAATAACATGGATAGGTTCCTAAACTTCAAAAGAAGAGGAACAGGTCAACACGCTTCAGCAACATTTTTATTCAAAACAATATGCATATGTAAAATGAAATAACCAGATCAGGTAACTTTTCCATAAGCAACCAAAAACATATTGAAACGTCCTAGGAACCACTAGAAAGCTTCTTCCTTTTTAAAGGCAGTTCTTAGTTGTCTGAGTGTCATGGCCCTCCAAAGTGTAGTGGCAGTGACTGTAGAGCCCTATTCTTGACCTGCATGTTCTTCCACTGTGAGGACATCGGTTTCCAGGTGGGAGGCGGTTCTGGTCAGGTTTGGCTTGTTGTGCCTTCCTCTTGACGCTTTTCTTCCTTTTGCCCTCCATTTGTGCCTCTTTGAATTATGCTTCATTGCTGGTCACAGCTGATCTCCAGCTAGAGAGCTCAAAGGCCAGGGCTTCCCAGTTCTTGGTGTCTATGCCACAGTTCTTAAAATTAGCTTTAAGCCCATATTTAAATCTCTTTTCCTGTATACCAACATTTTGTGTTCCGTTCTTGAGTATAGTAACTGCTTTGGGGGACAGTGATCAGGCATTCTGACAATGTGGCCAATCCAACGGAGTTGATGGCATAGGAGCATTGTTTCAATGCTAGTGGTCTTTGCTTCTTCCAGTACGCTGACATTTATCCACCTGTCTTTCCAAGAGATTTGCAGGATTTTGTGAAGGCACCGCTGATCGAATAGTTCCATGAGTTGAGTATGATGTCTGTAGACAGTCCACGTTTTGCAGGCATATAACAGGGTTGGGAAGACAATAGCTTTATAAACAAACACCTTGGTATCCTTACAGATGTCCCAATCTTCAAACACTCTCTGCTTCATTTGAAAAAATGCTGCACAATGCTTCTTCCACAATGCATCCAAGCATGATTTCCCCCACTCTTTTCCCATTTTGGTGGTCAAGCTTGTAGATCTATGCTGCATTTTTAGCATGGTGAGGCAGTCATCAAAAGGGTAAGCAGATTTCTGTGGCTCAGGGATCATGTCCCTTTCATTATTTCTTTATTCATTAAGACTTTAGTTGTGATCTTTGTACTTCGGAACAGACAACACTACTGGGCCACTGAAGTCTCTCATAAACTTAAACTTTGTGGGTTTCCTGGAAAACCACAACACATCCATGCAGAAAATACAAAGTGGTTTTGTTGGCTTGGCCCAGAAGAGGATACAGTCTGGAGGCGTTGGTTGTGGCTCAGTTCTGGAACTGGAATGTGGCTTGTCATCATACCAATGCAAGCTTCTATCTTTGGAGTCCAACTAAATATGTTATGCTACATCATTAAAACCTAAGAAGAATTGCTTTTGGAAAAAGAGGTTTTAAGAAAAATAAGGAAAGGAGTGTTATATAAGAAGAATGTATTTTAAACCTGAAAACTATAAATGGCTTTTAGGACTGTGACTTTAAAACAGTATCCATAGGAAAGTCACATAGTTCTACATAAAATAGCCACAGGAAGAGCTATATGAAGGAGCAAAAGGAAGCAAATATGATCTGTTTTGGTCAAAAGTTTGGGAAAGTTACTTTTTCAAATACAGAATTTGGCATCCCAGAATTTGATACACAAATATAACTTTCCAACGTTCAGTGTCTTGCCCGCACTTGGGCTGAAATAACAACTATCAGTGCAGCTCTTTGGGCTGTCTTTTAGATCAGTGTTTCCCAACCTGTTTTGAGCCGCGGCACACTTTTAACATAAAAAAATCCGGGGGCACACCACCAACCAAAATGACACAAAATGACACTCTTAACACAGTAAAGAACGCCTCGGGGATGGTGGCCTGCTGGGAGCAGCTGCTGGGAGTGTCAAAGCCGGGGAGGGGGCGGAGCCAGGACATGCCCCACCCCCTCCCCCGGCTTCAGCTCTCCCACAGCTTCTCCAGCCTTGAGGGGACAATGCCAAGCCAGCGGTGGCAGAGCCAGCACAACGCTGGCTTGGCACTGTCCCCTCAAGGCTGGAGAAGCTGTGGGAGAGCGGAAGCTTGGGTGAGGGGCGGAGCCAGGCCATGCCCCGCCCCTCCGGTTTTCACTCTCTCACAGCTTCTCTAGCCTTGAGGGGGCAATGCCAAGCCAGCGGTGGCAGAGCCAGCACAACGCTGGCTTGGCACTGTCCCCTCAAGGCTGGAGAAGCTGTGGGAGAGCGGAAGCTGGGGTGAGGGGGCGGAGCCAGGCCATGCCCCGCCCCTCCCCCGGTTTTCACTCTCCCACAGCTTCTCTAGCCTTGAGGGGGCAATGCCAAGCCAGCGGTCGCAGAGCCAGCACAATGCTGGCTTGGCACTGTCCCCTCAAGGCTGGAGAAGCTGTGGGAGAGCAGAAGCCGAGGGGGGAGGAGGGGGCAGAGCCAGGCCGTGCCATGCTCCGCCCCCTCCCCCCGGCTTCCTCCTCCACGCGGCTTCAGCGAGCGAGGGGCGAGAGTCATGGTGGGAGTCATGACAGATTGGAGGCTGGCTGGGGAAACGGCCGAAGGAGGCGGCGCTCCAGCCCCTTCTTCTCTTTCTTCACCACTGCCCGGCCCTTCCTCCTCCTCCCCCAAGCAGCAGGAGTTCGGCAGGAGGAGGGGGGAAGGAAGGGGGGCAGAGAGATTTTCTCTTTTTCTTTACCTTCCTTTTTCTTTACAGCTGAATCAGGGAAGCAGTATTCTTTCATTTAACTGTTTAGTTAATTGAACATCTCTACGCCAGAGGAAGAGAATTTCTAAACTGTGTCATGCTATTCTCCGAGGACTGACCCCCTCTAACAAATAGGTCAAGCAATTCTCTGCTTTCGTTGAGCAAAGGCTATTGAATTTCTCCCTGCTTTTGATAGATAAAGGAACTGGTGATTTACAAATTAATCAACAAAGGGATTCTATATTTTCAAAAACAAAGGAATCAAACTGTTCTGTCTTCCTTCTTCCTAGCAATTCCTAAGGGCAATTCCAAGGGGAAGAAGAAACCACAAGCTACAATAAAGTAGATTTCACCTTAACATATGAAAAAAACCCTCCTGATGATAAAGAGCTGTTTGATAGTGGAATACACTGCCTCACTGTAGAGTATCCTTCTCTGGAAGTTTTTCAACTGAGGCTGGGTGACCAACTGTCAGGAGTGCTTGGACTGTGAATTCCTGCATAACCAAAGGTTGAACTGGGTGGCCTTGAGGTCTCTTCCAACTCTATGATTCACTGTATGACATGCTTGGTGTCCATGTTAATGTCTGAAAGATGTTCCTCTCCCATTCCATCTCAAGATTGTGATTATGAAGACAAAATAATAATTTCAGCATCAATTTAGCTTCTCCTGTCCCATCTGACCTCTGTAGTAGGTCACTGATGAAGAGACCTGGAAACGCAAAGGATCTGTGCCCTTTTATTTGGTTTAGTAAAGATATTACAGTGATGAATCTTGGGTTTTAATATAAGCTGTATTAAAATCAGTGTGGTGTAGTGGTTTGAACATTGGACTATGACTATGGAGACCAATGTCTGAATCCTCACTCAGCAACAGAAGCCCATGAAGTGGCATTAGACAAGTCACATACTCTCGGCCTCAGAGGAAATCCTTTCTGAACAAATGGTTTCAAGAAAAAAACCTGGATCACTTCAGGGCCTCCATAAGCCAGAATGGGCTTGGCCGACTTACTGGCCGAGCAGGATGCGGGGCGGGGTTGCCCTCGCCGCCATCTTGGGGTGAAAACAGGGGCGTCTTCATCCCAGAAGCCCCTGGGCCGGCCAATGATGGGGCTGGCCCTGCCCCGCCCCTTCTTTGCAGCCGCACGGCCTGCACTTCCGCCCGGGCAGCTTATTTAGGCTGCCTGGGACCGCCTGGCTGCACGCAGGGGCCAGTTGTTTTTTCTCCCACCCTCTCTACTTATTGCATTGGTTGTTGGTGTCCGTTTTGTTCATACTTAACTTCATTGTTGCATGGTTCATGGTTATGCATTACTATGTTCTTTGTCACAACTCCGTGTTTGGCGTGTGGCATGGCCCCTGGATCAGGTTGGCTTATCGCCCCTTGGTTGTAAGGGGGAATAATGCCCTGGCGCCCTGGGGTGCTGAGTTTCCATGGACAGGCATTGGGCCGCTCGCACCCCAGGCTTACAAGTGCCTTTGGACATTCGTGGGGGCTGTACGACCCTGATCCACGACCCATGCGTGGCTGTCAACCCTTTGTTCCTGTTTTCAATAAATGAGTTGTGGCCATTTTCATCCAACCACTTGTGTCCGTGTTATTGTTCTTGGCGCGAGGTGTGTCACCCTTGCACATGCAAATGACTTGATGGTGCACACACAAAACAACATTAGACACCTACCTTTCCTAATATATTAATTTTGGCACACAATAGCTTGATAGCTTCCATATAGATTCTTATATTATTGCTACTGTACTGGTTTGAGTTCACATTCAGGCAGAAAGCCACAGTCATGATCTTACAGGATACAGAATTCAGGTTAATGCCAACTGGAAGAGCCATACTCTAGTTTCCTCAGCCACAAAGCCAAGCAGTAGGACATCAGGGCAACATGGCAGGAGAGCAAGAGGCCGGAGAGGTGGGGGTAAACTGAAGTAATGATAGTTATTCTTTTCTGCCAAGAAGTCTATGTGTGTTTATGCATGTAGTTGGGTATCAGGATAGTGCCGGCGTTTTCCAGCTTATGCCTCCAATACACAAAACTCAAACTAAGATCACAGTAGCACCCCCCCCCCCCCCGCCTCCCAGTTCCTGGTACACATTACACCAAACTATTGTAGATAATATGTTATATTTTGTCTAGTCTATAATGAGTTGCTCCATCTTATTATAAACTTGGTTGAAGTTATCTCACCTGTTTACGGATAGTGAACGAAAATCCAGTCTAGCCAGCTATAATAAACGTTCTTTCACTGTAAGAAACACTTGTTGAATGTCTAGACTCGCATTTGTTAATTTACTTTAATTGGAACATCCTGAACCAAAAAAGTGGGGTCTGTTTTGGGTTCTCCATAGACAAAAGGGTGTGCTTTATGGTTTACAACCTTGCATTAAGAATATATAGCTGTACACACTATGTCCAGATTGGCTTCACTATGTCCACCAGCTGTTTTCCACACCCCACCCCCAGCCACCCTTCTCCAGGAAGTTTCAAAAATAGTGATTCATGTTTTCAACTGGTTTCAAAGAACTATTTTCAAAAAAATGAAGTGAACTTTATTTGCAATTTCAGCAAACCCTGAAAGGTTCCGGGGCAGATAGATGGCCCCTACATCTACAGAAATTGGCTGAATTTTCTGCCCCTTTTCTGACCAATGAACAACAGTGGGCTTTACACCAGCCCTGAAACACAGAATAGACCAGAAGTAGCTGCTGCGTGTCCAAATGACATCAAGGAACAACCAGTTCTTAATGCAGGTTAAAACCACACTTTAGACACACACCCCTTCCTAGCTGTGTAGTTGCCTTTGATGATGTCAGCAATGGTGTCTGGCAATGGCCAAGAGTCTCATGAGTCCTCCAGTTATTTGATGTGGTGATGGGGTAATAAGAATGGTAAAGTAGATGTAGATTAACTCACTATCTACCTTGAGAGCAGTGATCCTGCTTAGGAAGCAATGAATCCCATGCTCCTCTTTGTTTCTCTTTTTTACATTTCAAAGTTCAAAACACAATCAGTGATGGCAAACCTGTTTGCTATCACATTATCTTTAGTTCACAGGTATGCACATGCAGAACCTTGCATGCAGGAACATGTGTGCAGCCCATTACTGCTCACACAGATATCTGATGGGTCTCACCAAAACAAACTACACAGTTCCTCTTTCAATTACTTCTAGAATGAAACAAAAGAGAACATCTAACACAACAGCAGCAGCGGCAACATTTTATTATGGTCCAAAGACCCTTATTGCACTGTGGGCACACAAAGTATGCAGGTAATGGGATTAAGAACATCCAGTTGACTGAACACACAAATGGATAAAATTTACAACAGTAAAAACTGCTTTAAAAACATGTTGTCTAAAAACATAGGTAAAAAACTACAAGAAGTGCCGGCGTTTTTCAGCCTCAAGGTATGCAGGTATTCAGATTAAGAAAAACCAGTTGATTTAACATACAAATGGATAAAATTTACAACAGTTAAAAACTGCTTAAAATACCAACAACAAACTTTATTACAGTCCATGGACCCGCATCTGTTAAATAGATAACATACAGGAGTTAACAGATCACTCGTATCCGGGGAAATATACTATACTGGCACAATACTACACAGTGTCAGGTAATACCCTGGTCAGAGACTAGGCTCTTTTTCAGTCTTGCTGCACTGCGAGGAACTTTGCCACCGTGAGGGTCACATGGTGCTTGTCCTCCAAAAGGTGTTCTGACCTTCCCTTGCAGGGAATTGCAAGTGGTTCTCAACCTGTGGGTCCCCAGATGTTTTGGCCTTCAACTCCCAGAAATCCTGACAGCTGGCAAACTGGCTGGGATTTCTGGGAGTTGTAGGCCAAAACACCTGGGGACTCACAGGTTGAGAACCACTGTGTTAGGCAATCGGATCAGGATTGGGTGACGATCTAACACGAGATTGGAATTGTGTACTTCTCTAAATGTTGCTAGATTGTTACTACACAGCATTTCTCTCCAGTGTCTATGATGGGCAAGACAGTTGGGAGTGATCTTCCCCAACTTCTGTGGGCCATGCTAACAAGGAGCTAGATTAAATGGCTTTTGGGTTCCTTACAGCCCCCTGATTCCTGTTCCCAAAACAAGAATGAAAGCCTCACACCTATCTCTTTCTGTAAAAATATATTTCAAGTGCACTAATTAGTGTGAGAAACCTTGCGTATAGGTGTGGAAATTATGTTGACAGCCAGAGGTGAATTAAAATGCTGCAGGATGTTATTATTTGACATCTTGGCCCTGTGTCAACTCCTTGCAGCTCCAAAACTAAGAAAGACACTGCACTATTTATCAGGCCTCACACTGCAGTGACACGTTGTTGGAAATACCCCATTACATACCCAAAAGCAGCTCCCTATTGCACAAGACTCTTCCATTCAGCTGATATTCCTGTTTCTAGCTACCAGAAACTAGAGCTAATGATATCAGGTTGCAACAAGCACTGAATGCCCACAGGCTGGTGGTGACACAGTAACATACTGAACAAGCTGTACACCTTTTTGAACGATGTTGCATGCATTTTCCTGCAGCCTCTAGAAAACGTACGCTGCACAGTTTATAGCACTGGACCAGTCTCAGGATCTCTCTGACAGTCCAGCCTGAATGGGCAGACTACTCTGAGAAACCTGCCTGAAGAATTCAAATGATACCATGGGAATCATCTCTAAAGCCCTCCTGGACAAGCTAAACATTACATCAGTCTTGAAACAGCTGGTAATTATACACTCATTTATTTGAATTCACAGCATGCCCACTACCAATGGAGCAGAAGGAATAATAACAGATCAAAACACAAGCATAAAAAACGCCTAAGATTCAGAAATACTCTCATTAAAATTACTAAAGAACAGAACAGCAAGACAGGTTCCTAACCAGAGTAACATTACCTCCTCTCTGAATCCAGAGCAGAAAGGTATGGCTTGAAAATATACTAACAATTACACTCAGTCTTGTATGTTTGTATGCATGTCGATTGCTAAACAGGGGCCAAGCTTGGTATAGTTGCTTTGAGTGTTGGACTACAACCCTGGAGACCAGGGTTCGAATGGCAACTCAACCATGAAACTCACTAAATGTCCTTGGGCAAGTCAAACTCTTTCAGGCCCCTTCCACACTGCCATATAGAATCCAGATTATCTGCTTTGAACCGGATTATATGGCAGTGTAGACCCATACAATCCAGTTCAAAGCAGAATATGTGGGATTATTTGCTTTGATAATCTGGATTATATGGCAGTGTAGAAGGGACCTCGGCCTCAAAGGAACACACTGGCAAACCTCTTCTGAACAGAAAACTTGGCAAGAAAACCTCGTGTTGCTTTAGTCTTAGGGCACCCTACGGTGAACATATTATGCTGGGTTTTTTTGGCAAGATTTGTTTGGAGAGGAGTTGCTATTGCTTTCTTTCAAGGCACAGAGGGCCTTTCTAAACTGTCATATAATCCAGACCTGTCCAACAGGCGGCCCACGAGCTGCACACGGCCCGCCAGCTCCTTGGATGCGGCCCGCCTGCCCTCCTGCAAGAAATCAACTGGGGGTTTTTTCCAAAAAAATTTTGAAACATTTTTTTGGGAAAAAAATTGATCTCTGGGGGGCAGGGGTGCTCGTGGGGGCGGGGCCGCCCGCGGGCATGCGCGGCAGGGCCGGAGCGGATCGGCGCCCTTCGCCATGTCTCTGGGTGCTGCATCGGCCGCCCGGGAGCTTAGCTTCATTTCTCTTCCTTCGGAGAAGGAAGGTAAGCTCCCAGGCGCGGCTGCTGCAGCAGCCAGGGACATGGCGGAGGGCGCCTCACCGCTCCCCCGGCCTGCCTCCCACCCTGCCACGCATGCCCGGTGTCCTGCGCGACCCGCCCCTTTTCGGCGGGGCTGGGTGACGTCAGGCGTGATGCCGGCGGCGAGGAGGAAGAGGTGGAGGCAGAGGCCCCGGCTTCCCTCCACCTCTTCCTCCTTGCCGCCGGCGCCATGCCTGACGTCACCCAGCCCTGCCGAAAGGGCAGGCCACGCAGGATGCCAGGCATGCACGGCAGAGCGGGAGAGGCGGGCCGGGAGCGGCTCGGCGCCCTTCGCCATGTTTCTGGCTGCTGCAGCGGCCGCGCCCGGGAGCTTACCTTCCTTCTCCGAAGGAAGAGAAAGGAAGGTAAGCTCCCGGGCAGCCAATGCAGCACCCAGAAACATGGCGAAGGGCGCCGAGCCGCTCCCACCCTGCTGCGCATGCCTGCGAGCGGCCTTGCACCCGTGAGCAGACCCGCCCCCCACTGCGGCCCCCCAGGTGATCAGTGGCCAGAATTCCGGCCCTTGGGCCGGTAGAAGTTGGACAGCCCTGAAATGCATATTATCAAGGCCCTTTCTAAACTGCCATATAACCCATATTATCAAAGCAGATAATTCAGATTATCTGCTTTTGAACTGGGTGCTGTACTATCTATACTATCATAAACTCCAGTTTATACTATCTATACTATCATAAACTCCAGTTCAAAGCAGAAAATCTGGATTTTATATGGCAGTGTAGAAGGGGCCTAAGGTCACCCAGTGTGTTTGAATCCTAGGGCCCTTCCACACAGCCCTATATCCCAGAAAATCAAGGCAGAAAATCCCACATTATCTGTGTGTGCACTCAGGGCCCTTCCACACAACCATATAACGCAGAATATCAAGGCACAAAATCCCACAATATCTGCTTTGAATTGTGTTATCTGAGTCCACACTGCCATATATTCCAGTTCAAATCAGAAAATGTGGAATTTTATTTAGCTGTGTGGAAGGGCCGTAATCTAGTGAATAAAGCCACCCTATGATCACGTTGTGCTTCTCAACCACCAAGGAGGAAAATCAACTGCAAAGATGGAACATGTCTATAAAGTTGTCACATGAGTAGGACGTCCCACCTCCCTGCCCCCCTCCCCTCTGCTTCCTCCTGGTTCCTCTGCCCCTGCTTGCTCCAATTGGCAAGCAGCCTTTCCAGCTGCTCTTGCCACGGCTCCTGCCCTTTCCTCAGACACAAGTTGTCACACATGAGAAGAATGCAGCTCTCTGTTCCCACAGTCTCTGCACTAAAGGGGAGAAGAGGCACTGTCTGATTTAGTCAGGCTCTGCAGAAAACATCGCCTGCCTCCCAAATGATGAAAGCAAAGTCTTGACTTCAAAGAAGAATGCCAGCGCCACGCTTACGGCTTTATGTGCATGAATCCTAGTTTGCAGCATTTGAGATTTTTCATTTCCATCTCACTTCTTTTCCCCCCCTTTTTTTGTTGCAAACACTTGCTGCTCTTTAAATTGGGGTATTTCAAAGCAGCAGACAGCTCCTTAGGCTAGCAAGATTTACCACAATTGTTCTTCTTGAACTCCTTGGATATTTGTAGCTCTCTGCATATATCCTGACTGTGCACTGGCGGTATCCCAATGCGTGGGAAGATGTAGACTAAATTCTGGGTTTTAGTCTTAACTTGAAAGGAGCTATCCAAGGTGCTGAATTCTAGTCACACAAACAAGACTCACCATCCTGAATGACTCTTTTTAAGTTTAGCCCCAAACCCAATGTGCATTGAGTTGCTGTGAGTGTTCTGGGCTGTATGGCCATGTTCCAGAAGCATTCTCTCCTGGTGTTCCACTCACGTCTATGGCAGGCATCCTCAGAGGTTGAGAGGTCTGTTGGAAACTAGGCAAGTGAGGTTATACGAGGGCGGGTCAATAAGTCCGTGACTTTTTGAATTTCCCACCTCTTAACTGAAAGGGCAACACTGCTCCTGTCAACAGGCATCTGTCAGTTGACTCCTATCAATCAATCAATCAATCAAAACTTTATTACGGTCACTGACCAGCACAAAGCGGGCACAAGCTCCTGTCAAAATTTGAACAAGCTGCGTCATTTAGTTTGTGTTTGACAGCCATTGATAGCAGACTACCGCGTGATTTGAGGAGAAAATGGAAAAAAGTGAATTTCATGTGCTCATTAAGCATTATTTTTTGTGGAAAAAAACCATCACTCAAACTAAGGCTAAGCTTGATAAATACTATGGAGACTCTGCACCATCAATTTCAATGGTAAAAAGGTGGTTTACTGAATTTCGTTGTGGCCGTACAAGCACGGAAGATGTGAACGTTCTGGCTGCCCAGTTGAGGTCTCTACACCCGAAACAATTGAAAAAAATCACGATATGGTGTTGGCCGATCGGAGATAGAAAGTGCGAGAGATTGTGGAAGCCGTAGGCATCTCACATGGCTCAGTGATTTCAATTTTAAATGATCACTTGGGTATGAGAAAGCTTTCCCCAAGATGGGTGCCGCGTTTGCTCACAATCGACCACAAACACAATCGTGTGACAATTTCGCAGGAGTGTTTGATGTTGTTCAACCGCAATATGGACGAGTTTCTGCGTCGTTTCGTAACCGTGGACGAAACGTGGATCCACCACAACACACCAGAGACCAAACAGCAGTCGAAACAGTGGGTGAATCGGCACCAAAGAAGGCCAAGGAGGGTTTGTCAGCCAATAAGGTCATGGCGACCGTTTTTTGGGATGCACGAAGTATAATCCACATTGACTACCTTCAAAAGGGTAAAACAATCAATGGTCAATATTATGCGAACTTATTGGGTCGATTTAATGAGGATTTGAAAAAAAACCCCGCATTTGGCCAAGAAAAACTTTTTTTGCACCAGGACAATGCAAGGGTGTACACATGTGCAGTTTCCATGGCAACAATACATGAATTGGGATACGAATTGCTCCCTCATCCGCCCTATTCTCTGGATTTAGCCCCGGGTGACTATTTCTTGTTTCCAAACCTGAAGAAATGGCTCGGCGGAAAGCAATTTGACTCCAACAATGAAATCATCTCACAAACAAATACCTATTTTGATGACCTCGACAAACCTTATTTTTTGGAAGGGATAAAAAAATTGGAGAAACATTGGACAAAGTGTATAGAGCTCAAAAGAGACTACGTTGAAATTTAAAATGATTTTTTATCCCAAAACCTGTGTTTCATTCAAAAAGTCACTGACTTATTGACCCGCCCTCGTATATCTGTGGAATGTCCAGAGTCCCACTCTGGACATTCCACAGATACACAACCTCAAAAACTCACAGCAACCCAGTGATTCCGGACATGAAAGCCTTCGACAACTCAATGTGTATTCACTGCCTTGCATGATGGGGAAATCACTAAATGCCACTCCTCCAAAGTGATGTTAATGAGAAACAGAACACATCTTTGTCTGAAGCCCACTGTTCTGGTACTGTTCAGTCCATGATTCTATGGTTAACTTTAGCTGGAAGTTAGTCAGGCAGAAGATGACCATAGAATCAAACTGTAGGCCTAGAGATAACACTTCTCTAGACAACGTTAGGTCTTCCAATGCAATTCCTTAGTATTCAAATCTCTTTGTTTATAACTAAAACTGTATGTAATAAGCAGGCTCACTATACATTAAATTGCTGCCTTTGACCTTAAGATAAAAAGGTGTGCAGTCGGGTGATCAGAGAGCCCTAGGCTACAATCTGCAATGGGCCTGTTTCTGAGTAGACATGTACAGTGCCATGCATCCTATAATTTCTCCAAAACCCAGATTCTATAACTGTCTGACAATTTCACACAAGTACACATTCAATATACATATTTAAATAACTCCTCGGAGAGGATGAATAAAAAATGACAATCAACAATGGTGAGTTTGCAAAGAATTTGTTTTTAAGTTAGAATGATACATGCATAGAGTATCTCAGGTAGTGTTGCTAACTGAATAGTATGGTCTGAGCAGGTAGCGTTAAAAGACATATCTTTCATTAAATATTTAAATTGCTTTATTACTTGAATCCAAGGGCTGCAATGCAGTCTTATTACATTGTTATCATCTCAGTGTCCCTGCAATGTAGAGTAGGTTGGTGGTGGTTTCCATGTCATTGAGCCGGTGAACTGACGTTAAGTTTTAATCTCAACTTTAAAGAACTATGTTGAATGTGGTTCTGAAAATAGGTTAAATATCTCAAATAAATCCTGTAAGTCTACTGACATGGAGTGACTAACTCTCACTAGATTGAACTTCAGTAACTCAGTGGGCCTATGATCCATTGTGGTGCAGTGGTTTGAGCACTGAGCTATGACTCTGGAGATCAGGGCCCAAATACCCGCAAATATTTGTACCTTCTGCAAGTCACACTCTCTCAGCCTCAGAAGACGGCAAAGGCAAACCCTCTATGAGCTGATCATGCACACACACAAAAACCCAAACACCTTAGGTTTGCCATAATTCAAAAATGACTAGAAGGTACATGACAACAAAAAGACTCAGGCCCCATCTACACTGACATATACAATCCAGATTATCTGATTCAAACTGGATTATATAGCAGTGTGGACTTAAAAATCCAGTTCAATGCAGATAATGTGGATTGCTTGCTTTGATAATCTGGATTGTATGGCAATGTAGAAGGAGACTCTGTGGCCTGAATCCAAGTCTTAGTCCCAAGTAGAGTGCACCCTAATTAAATCAATTAGAATTTGGAGAGTCAACACGTATGCAAATGTTACTGTGGATCTACCGGGACTGTGGCGCAGCTGGCTGGGAGTCAGCTGCATTAAGATCACTACTGACCAAAAGGTCATGAGTTCGAAGCCAGCCTGGGTCGGAGTGAGCTCCTGACCAAAATTGTGTAGCTTGTTGTTGACCTTTGCAGCCCGAAAGACAGTTGCATCTGTCAAGTAGGAAATTTAGGTACCACTTTGTGGTACCTAAATTTAACTGATTTATGAGGCCATAAAAATCTCCAGGAAGTATGCAAAGAATGAGGAAGTGACAGCTCCCCTGGTGGCCAGAAGCTGCAATATTAAATAGCCTCTGAGTGTCTGTCTATATATGTTGTGTGCCTATGGAATTGAATGTTTGCCATGTATGTGTACATTGTAATCCGCCCTGAGTCCCCTGCGGGGTGAGAAAAGCGGAATATAAATACTGTAAATAAATAAATAAATAAATACTGTAGCTGGGACCAATCAATGCATTTAGTGGATGAATGAGTAGAGGTCGGAATTTCAGTCCCACCAGATGAGCATGCAAACCATGCCTGCTTCTATACCATATTATCAAGTTACAAGGAAATGCTTTAGGGAATAATTCATGAGATGCTCACATGAGAAATTAAGTGTGTGCCTATCAACATATGGCAACCTTGTGGATGCCATAGCTTTTATTAGAGAGCTGTTTGGCATTCCCATCATATGACATAAAGCCTCTGGCCCCGGGATATTCCTTGGTGGCCCTCCTTCCAAGTCCTAGCCAAGCTTGATCCCAGCTTAACCTAGATCTGGTGCCTTCAAGGTATTTAGGCTCATCAGAAACTAAGTACATAACACAAAAGTACTAAAAACCACTTCCTTAAGAATCCCAAAAGATCACGCAGTAGAAGCACATGGAACTGCCCGCCCCACCATGCCACCCGCCACTCCTTACAGTTCCTTAGAATCCTTACAATGATTCCTCAGCCTTATCTTTGCTGACTAAAGAGATAAAAGCCTAAACCAAGGAGTCCGCAAATGTTTGAGATTGCTTGACGCACAGGCAAGGGCGAAAGGAGGCATCCTTAGTGTGTTTTCCTTTTGGAGTGTCAGCCACTCCCTCAGGGGAAGGGAGCCTGGGAGAACTCTTTGAAATAAATATCCATGGCAGGAGGAAAGAATGAGAGGGAGACAGAAAGAGTGGGCGTGTAGCAAGGTGCTTGTTGTGCCAGCAATCCGGCTGCCGCTTTGGAAGCCTAGTGTTCACCTTCCCATACCCAAGAGATGTACTTTTTGATCTGTCAGTTAACTGATTCAACAGCATAGCCAAAACCATAATTTTGACATTTCAATTTCTTTCTCCAGTATTATCAATATCATTCATCACAATCCATCCCAATCTTCGGATCAGAAAGGCAGATCTAAAGTAATAGAGGTTAGGTATTCCCTTAACCAGAATTCCAAAAAACTACAAAATCCAAACATTTTTCCACACTGAAAGCTCAGACAATGACACATTTCCTTCCTGATGGTTCAAAATATACAAAGTTTGTGTTGTCAAAGGCTTTCATGGTTGGACTCACTGGGTTGCTGTGAGTTTAACAAGCTGTATGGCCATGCTCCAGAAGCATTATCTCCTGACGTTTCACCCACATCTACGGAGAGGTTGTGAGGTTTGTTGGAAACTAGGCAAGTATGGTTTATATATCTGTGGTGGGAGAAAGAACTCTTGTCTGTTTGAGGCAAGTGCAAATGCTGCAATTAATCACCTTGATTAGCATTGAATAGCCCTGCAGCTTCAATGCTTGGTTGCTTCCTGCCTGGGGGAATCCTTTGTTGGGATTAGCAGCACCCAAACATGAATTAAGGCAGTGTTTTTCAACCTTTTTGGAGCCGCGGAACGTTTTTTACATTTACAAAATCCTGGGGCACGCCACCAACCAAAATGACACAAAAGAACACACAAAAGAACAAAACATATATATGACTTCCTCTCACATATTTATACATGGCTATCATGTCTTCCTTCAGCCTTCTCTTCTTCAGGCTAAACATGCCCAGCTCTTCAAGCCGCTCCTCATAGAGCTTGTTCTCCAGACCTTTGTGAAATTTCACCCTGAGCGAAACTTGCTCCCAGTTAACTATGGATGTCATGAAGCTGTTATAAACAGTTCCTTGGGGGGACTCTCGAAAAATCCAGTAAAATAGTTTAAAAAACAAACATTACCAAGTGGAAAGGCTCATTTTGTTTCTTGGAAACCTGTGAGGGGGCTGCTAGGAGGGGGGAGAGTGCCAATTTCCCACGGCACACCTGATGATCGCTTACGGCACACTAGTGTGCCACGGCACACTGGTTGGGAAACACTGAATTAAGGAACATGAAAGGCACTGCAGACTAATTCAACCAGAGAAGTCAGCCATAGCAGAGCACGTGATAAACCAACCTGGACACAACATATTATTGGAGAACACAGAAATGCTGGACCACTCTAACAACTACAACTACACAGAGAAGCCATTAAAATCCACAAGGAAGTGGACAATTTCAACAGAAAGGAGGAAACCATGAAAATGAAACAAATCTGGATTTAAAAACTCTAAAATCAGGACAGTAAATAAAGAACAACACTCAGAAAACGTGAGAATTCCAGACAGGAGGCAATCAGGGCCAGCTAATCACCTCCCAACAAAGGATTCCTCCAGGCATGAAGCAGCCAAGCCTCATCCCCTAGCGGAAAATTAAACCCCATAACTTGTCCCATCCATACTTCCCACCAGATAAACTACTCCAGTATCCTATCTCACCCAATGTCCCCTGTTTGTATCCCGGCATTTGGCCCAGCCCATTTTGTTCAACTTTTTACTTTTTATTTTCCATCATAACCAGTTTGTTATCCCACTGTGTATTTTTCTTGTATTGTTGTATTTTATTTGAGTTATGATTTGCTGTATGTATTTTATTTTGTGTTGTATTTGTGGGGCTTGCCGACATGTTAGCCGCCCTGAGTCACTGTGGGGAGATGGTGGCGGGGTATAAATAAAGTTTAATCAAATAATAATAAGAACAATGCTAATCAAGGTGATCAATTGCAGAATTCACACCTATCTCTAACAGACAAGAGTTCTTTCTCCTACCCTGGACTTTCCACAGATATATAAACCTAGTTTCCAACAGACCTCGTAACCTCTGAGGATGCCTGCCATAGATGTGGGTGAAATGTCAGGAAAGAATGCTTCTGGTGCATGGCCATATGTTCAAAGTTTGTTTCATGCACAAAATATTGTATAAAATGACCTTCATAAGGTGTGTAGGAAACATAAATGAACATTGAGTTTACACTTCAGTGTGCCCCCGTGCGCCCCGGCAAAGGTATCTCATCATTCAGGCTACATGCGTGAGGTGTGTATAATAAACGAATTTATAACCAAATAAATATTAAATAAATAAATGTTGTGTTTACACTTTGTTCGCCACCCCTAAGTTATCTCATTATGTATGGATATGCAAATAGATGTATTTTGAAATCGGAAGTCCAAAATATTTCCGGTGCAGTGCCAAGCCTTTCAGATAAGGGACAGTCAACCTGTAATCCCAACCCTTCTGAAGACAAACGGATAAGGGAAAAATATACACTGTTCCCTCTTTTCCTTTCAATCTGCTCATTCACCTCAGCACATTTCCCACTGCTTCCCGGCAGTCTTTCCTAGAAAATGCCTCTGCTTCCACCCAGCTCATAAGAAACTCTGAACAGACACCGAAAGACATTGACAGGGAGGCGTGGAATCATGTCCCCAGGGTGCATCTACACTGCAGATTTACTTACTTACTTAGGCGATCCCTCGTTGCCCGAGTAAGTGCGGTGTCCTGGCGGTAGGTACGTAGGTGACTGTAGAGCCCTATTCTTGACCCGCATGTTCTCCCGCAGTGGGAGCATCGGTTTCCAGGTGGAAGGCGGTCTCGGTCGGGGTTGGCATGACGCGCCTTCCTCTTGGCATGTTTCTCCCTCCATTCGTGCCTCTTCAAATTCTGCAGCACTGCTGGTCACAGCTGACCTCTAATTAGAGCGCTCGAGGGCCAGGGCTTCCCAGTTCTCAGCGTCTATATGACACCGTTTTGAAGGTCGGCTTTGAGCCCATCTTTAAATCTCCTGCTGGTGATTTAATGCAGTTTGACACCACTTTCACTGCCCTGGCTGAAGGCTGTGGAATCATAGGAGCTGTAGTTTTATTCTCCCCAAACTCCTGGGATTCCATAGCATTGAGCCATGGCTGTTAAGGTGTGCATTCAGTCCGCAGTGTAGATGCACTTCTGAAATCATTGGCTCCTCCAAAAGGAGAAGCCCAGGAGGGGAACTTGAGATCCAGGCTGCCTTTTCCCAAACCCCAGAGAAATTCAAACAATTCCCTTACCTTTATATTTATCCATGTCTTTATTTATTTTCCCCCAGTATTCTTATTTCTTTTCCCTTTATAGGAGAAAGACAGCCAGGAGGAGCCCCAAACTTCTTCAATGCTTCTTGCCTTCTCTGCCTCCTTCCTTGGCGGACCCAGAAGGAAACTCCAAGCTCTCTCTCTCTCTGCCTTTGCTTCTCACACTCAGCCCAGGCTGGCTTGCCTTCCCGGGGAGCCACGCCCACTCGCGACGTCACAATCGGCCTCTGGACCAATCGCGGCGCGTGCTGGTCTTGCGAAAAGACCCCTGTACTAGCATCCTCGACCCGAAGCAGCCTTCTTGCCCCTCATTGAAAAGGCAGATTTTGCCCATCCGGACTGTCAGGGCGGCGCTTGTTTTGCTCCTGCAGTCAGTGAGTGAGTGAGTGAGTGAGTGAGTGAGAGAGAGAGAGAGAGAGAGAGAGAGAGAGAGAGAGAGAGAGAGAGAGAGACGCATTCCTTTGGGAGAGATAAGGAATGTCAAGAAAGGAATTGCAGAAGAGGGCGGAAGCAGCGGAGTCGGGCTGGGTGACTCCCAAAGTTGCAAAACAACCAATGATTTTGTCATCTGGGAGTTGTAGTTGCTGGGATGTATAGTTCGCCTACAATCAAAGAGCATTCTGAACCTCACCAACGAAGGAATTGAACCCAACTTAGCGCACACAACTCCCATGACCAACAGAAAATACTGGAAGGGTTTGGTGGGCATTGACCTTGAGTTTTGGAGTTGTAGTTTACCTACATCCAGAGAGTACTATGGACTCAAACAACTATGGATTTGGACCAAACTTGGCAAAAATACACAATATGCCCAAATGGGAACACTGGTGGAGTTTGGGAGAAATAGACCTTGACATTTGAGGATTTTAGTTGCTGGGATTTATAGTTCACTTATAATCAAAGAGCATTCTTTTTTTAAAAATTAAATTTTTATTGAAAGTTTTGGATATGTACAGATGGGGGGTGGTTTTGGGGTAGGGCGAACTGGGGGTATAGGGGGTGAGGGGTAGAGAGGGGTGGGGGTTAAGGGCGGTAGCGGTGGTAGACTGGTCAGGGATCTGGGAAGGATAGTAATGGATAAGGGTGTTGAGAAAGGATAGAAATAGGGGTAACGAGTTTTCTTCTAGCTTCCTTTTTCTTGGGTTCGTCTTGTTTATCTTGTACAGTCCCTGTTTGGTATCCATTGTCCGTTCCTTGTCCTTTAATATAGCTAGGTCTGTACCCCTTCATCTTCCTCAGTCCCCTTTCTAACCATTCTCTTTAGGAGATTCGAGGCTTTTTACATCCATTTCCAGTTCGTCACATCTCAGATGACTAAAATACGTCTCTAGAGGGTAAAGACACCTTTTCTTTAGATTTTTCTTTCCTTTTTGTTGGGCTGTTCTCATCCCGCTTCTCTTCCTATTGGGCTGCGTCCCTATCTTTTTGTCTTTGTTCTTATCTGCAACCAGGGGGGAACTTTTGGAAGGTGCAACATCTTCTTGGTTTCCCCCCCTCTTCTCTTTTTTGGGGGGCAGAGATTTTGGAATCTTTCTTATTCGTTCTTGGCACTTCCAGTGGAACTTCCTCTCTCTTTTTGAAGTGGAGTTCGCGTTCTTCTGATGTTTCTTGCTGTTTTTTAATCTCTTCCCCTCTCATCACTCCACCTTCACGTATTGTTACGTTTTTCCCCTTGGCCTGAGGCGCTTCTTTTCCATCTTCATAGAGGTTCATCAGCTCCCTCTTTGTGGGAAGTGTTTCTCCGGTTGGTTCTGATCTTGCATGTTGGGAGTGCTCCTGGATCGCTTTGATCTGCCTCGTCACTATAGAGTCGATCGTCTGCAGGAGTCCATCTTGAGCTTCCCCCAACCTTCGTATTTCTGTGAGAATGTACCCCAAAGTTACCTCTTCCTCTTCTGGTCTCCTTCCCGCCTTCTCTTCCTCTCTTCCGCTTCTGGGGCCCATTCATGTAGCGCCGCCATCTTTTTGCTGTCAGTTGTGCTTTACTCTGTTTTACTCTTGAAAGTATGTCTTTTTTCCCCTTCCAAGATGGCGCTCCCGCCGAAAAGCTCTTCTTCCTCCCTGCTCCTGGGGCTATCAGAGCTCATCCACCATTTTGGCACCCACCAGCTCTTTTCCTCCTTCACCCTCTTCCTTTGCCAGGAATGGTTGGCTGCCCCTCTGTATGGCCTGTTTGCTGGATTTTTATTGCCCTTTTCTTGGGGGCCCGGTCCCCTTAATGTGGGGGGTGCCCACACTCTTCCCTTCCGCCTCCAGTAGCGCCTCCCCAGTGCCGTACGGGCCGCTGATCCCCGTACTGACCTCCTTCCTCCTCGACTCTTCTGTAGCCTCCTGCCCTCTGCTTAAGGTGGGGGGGGGGGAGGCCGGGCTGGGCTGGCAGTGAGTGCGGGTCGCCGCCCGCTACCCGCTTCCCGGCTCGCTCGCCGCAGTGACGTCGGTCCGGGCCCTCTCAATCTCTCCCTCTTGGGGAGGGAGAGATCTTTGGAGCCGCCGATCCCCGTCCGCCGGCTTCGCGCTCGTCTCGGCCGCTTCTGTCCGCGAGGGGAGGGCGTAGATCGCCCTCCAGCCCGAAAAGCAGGCGACACCCCAGGGAGCCCTAGAGTGCCCGTCCTGCCGCCATCTTCGCCTGGCCGGGAGTCATCATCAAAGAACATTCTGAACCCCACCAATGATAGAATTGGGCCAAACTCCCCACACAGAATCTCTGCCACACACAACTCCCAAGACCAACAGAAAATACTGGAAGGGTTTGGTGAGCATTGATTGACCTTGAGTTTTGGAGTTGTAGTTCACCTACATCCAGAGAGCACTGTGGACTCAAACAATGATAGATCTGTACAAAACTTGGCACACATACTCAATATGCCCAAATGGGAACACTGGTGGAGTTTGGGGCAAATAGACCATGACATTTGGGAATTGTAGTTGCTGGGTTTTATAGTTCACTTACAATCAAAGAGCATTCTGAACCCCACCAATGATAGAATTGGGCCAAACTTCCCACACAGAATCCCTATGACCAACAGAAAATACTGGAAGGGTTTGGTGGGTTTCGGGGGTTGTAGTTCACCTATATCCAGAGAGCACTATGGACTCAAACAATGATGGGTCTAAACTCCAAACTAGGCATGAATACTCAATATGCCTAAATGTGAACACTGGTGGAGTTTTGGGAAAATAGACCTTGACATTTGGGGGTTGTAGTTGCTGGGATTTATAGTTCACCTACAATCAAAGAGCATTCTGAACCCCACCTACCATGGAATTGAACCCAACTTGGCAGGCAGGCCAACAGAAAATACTGGAAGGGTGGTGGACATAGACCTTGAGTTTTGGTGGGCCATTTCACCTGGCCACAGCCAATCCTTCACCCAGCAACAGCCAAATCCAGTGATGTCACAGATGGCTTCTTCACTTAGCAACAGCCAATCCTTCACCCAGCAACAGCCAAATCCAGTGATGTCACAGAGGGCCACTTCACCCAGCAACAGCCAATCCATTGGCATTGCAGAGGGCCACTTCACCTAGCAACAGCCAGTCCCTCACCTAGCAACAGCCAGTCGAGTGATGTTATAGAGGGCCACTTCACCTAGCAATAGCCTTTGTATGCAGATAGACACAACAGACATACTCTCACGTTTATACATATATATGACCAAGTTAAGCTTTCAGTTATGGCAATAATGGAAATTAGCAGCTGAAGGAAAATGTCATTGGGGAGCAGAGAGAACAGTAAGGTAATTCTGTTTGGAACTACTATCAGAGGGACTTTTCTGTCAGATGAGACTTTTAAGAGGTATCCAGACATCAACACTTTCCCTTATATGTTTCCCCAACCGCTTTATCCATCTATTTTGTCACCCACAGGAGATGTTTTCAGGCAGAAGAACCTCATGCTAGCCATTAGAACAGGCATGCACAAACTTTGGTCCTCTGGGTGTTTTGGTCTTCAACTCCCACAACTCCCACATTAGAAGGTACTTTGCAACAGCCGCTTTGAGTCCCCCCCCTTCCGCAACCGCGCCGTATCGCAGATGCCCACCAGTATGGAGAAGGAGAAGGCATCTGTGAGCGAGGGCTGAGGGGCTGGGGGTTGCCACCATTGTTAATCAGGCCTTTCCCCCTCCCCTCGCGGGGGAAGGAGGCCATTGGCATTCACCAAGCGCCGCTACGGTAGGTTTCAATGGCCGTTTTGGGGGGTTATGTTTGGGGGTCTTGCGAGGTATCTAGGGCAGGGTTTTTGGGCCCTATAGGTACCTCGTGGTATGTTTGAATGTGTTGGGGGGGGGTTGTGCTTTTGGGGCTTATAGTTTTGCTGCCTATTTGCCGGGTTGCACGACCATTCTCTTTTTATATATATAGATTCCTCCTCGTCTGGAATTTCTGGCGATTTCCAGTATCTCGCCAAGGTGATTCTAGCGGAGGTCATAAGATAGGTCAGTAATCTTTCACATTCTTTATTCTTATCTTGTTCTGTAATATTTAAAAGATAAAATTCCGGTTTCTTTTCCATCTTAGATTGAATAATTCCTTGAACATTTTAATGTATCATATTCCAGAATCTAGATCCTACTTTACAAGACCACATTTGGTGATAAAAAGTACCTCTTTCTTGGTTGCACTTCCAGCAATGGTCATTGCTATTCTTATTCATTTTCACAAGTTGGCTGGGAGTTATGTACCACCTGTACATTATTTTATACATGTTTTCCTTTAAGCAGTACGCATAGGTATATTTTTGTTTGATTCTCCAAATTCTTTCCCACTCATTTAGAGGAATGGGGTAGCCCAAGTTATCTGCCCATTTATTCATATACTCCTTTATAGGGTTTTTTCATGCTCATTTTCTAACAGAAAGGTATACAAAAAGCTCACAATTTTCTTTTCCGAAAAAAGCCAGACTTTCTCTCCCTTAGGACTTATCCACTCCCAGCCAACATGTTTATCTACATTAAACGTTTTATTTAGTTGGTTAAATTGAAACCAACTTAAATTAAGATGTTGAAGGGCCTCTTGATCTTTCAATACATATGTTGACTCATCTTTTCTTAGGAGATCTTTGTACCTAGGTACACAAAGAGGAGGGGTAGGCTAATAGAAGCTACAACAAACAACAAGTGAAACCGCAAGAGGAGGGCACTCTGCAGGCTCACAAAAATGGCAATGTATCAAAATGGTATTTATCATATAATCAATGAACATACATTTCAAAAGATCAGATTGGAAATAGAAACAGTAAGTAGTGCAAACAAGCTGACGCGCACGTGCATAGCCTATACAACAAATGCAACTTCCTGGCCCTTTATACACAATATAAGCGAGCAAGTACAAACAATGTAAAGTTCATAAACATGTGGGCAAGTGCCCTGAGAATATTCAAAGTTCCATATAGCTCACAAGTAGGACGGGGAGCCAGGGGATGGAAGGGCTGAGTGCGGTCGCTGGAGGTGAGTCCACTCCGAAGCGTCGTAGCTGCGTCACAAGGGCGCGACCACAAGCGCCGGCTCCGCTGCGCTCCGGCCACATCACAAGGAAGCGGCTGGTGGCGCAGGGGTGAGCGTCATCAGTGTTGGTAAACAAGCCCGTAAAGAAAATCAGGAAATGTCGTAAACTTGCTGACTTCAAAACAATAAGCAGCGACTAGGTCCGCAATGGGAATAAGCTCAGTGGAGAGCACGGGAATCAATAGGAAAGCCGGGACCTTGCCGAACGGCTTGGAGATCCATGTGGGCGCCAGCAATATTATGCCGTTTTCGTGCCTGGGGAGGGCACTTCTTTGGGGCGCGTCGCTGGATAAACAGTATCTCTACATACAAAAATACAGTGTAACAGTACAGGCAATCTCAAGGGTTTAAAATAGCCACAATAAATCAATACAATCAAGAGCTTAGCATGCATACATACCAAGGCGAGTTCTACTTGTTACATCATTGGTATACATCCATAGGGCTGGATACAGCACAAGAGCAGGGAGCAGTCAACAGTTAAATACTATGAGGGACAGGTGTAAGGAGTTATAGGAGGAGTTGTTGGATAGACAGTGACTCATTCAGGCCGCAAGCTGGCAAGCTGGCAACTGTACTCTTAAATAACTTGTTTATTTCAGTATTCTGACATGAATACATAATATTTTAACTGTGTATAATGCTACCGGAAGTAATTGTGTGAAGGACTGAAAGTCTAATGTGAGCATCTTTGAAGAAGGCAAAGGCAATCCTCCTGTGAACAAATCTCATCATAAGTTGGAAATGACTTGAAGGCAAAGAACAACAAAAACAATGTAAAGGAGAAAAGCTTGTTTCACATGCAGATTAGAGCCTTTGAAGACAATTGCATTTCAGATATTCCAGAAAAGATTGGCAGCTGGTTATCTAGTAGGATGGTCTCCAGTTTGAAGCCCAAGGCTCCGAAGGAATGGATCCCTGCTGACTGCATGTAAATTGTAAGGTACTGGTTAGATGATAATGAGGGGTGTGACTTTTGCCAAAAATAGAGCACGCCTTTTGTGGGATTCTCAGGGAAGGAGGCGGCTTTTTCAAGTAACAGTTTGTTTAATGAAGGGAAAAAAATCTTAGCAAGGTTGATCTATGCTTAGTAAGAAAATCCACCTTTAATGTTTTTACTTAATCTGTTTTGAAAAGCTTGGTTTAAAAAACAGACTAGAGCCAAGCTTCTTCTTCTTCTTCTTTTGCTTTTTTCAAAACTAAAAGGCTGTCAATGTCTGGTAGGATCCGGGTTTAAATGATGTACTGATACTCATTTCAAGGATATTGGGTTAAACTTTATAGCTAATTGATCTTATTATTAGGAGACCTCAGCTGGGCACCAAAAATGTATCAAAGCTGTTTTTTTCTAGCCCTCGCCATCCATTGTCAAAAGGATACCCCCAACATTGTCAGGGCTATCTCGCCTACGGGCAAAGCCCCACTGCTGAACTTTAATGAAAGCACTGCTGCAAAACAAAGACAGCAAACACTACTTGGCCCTTCTTTTCCAGAAGTGATTGAGACTGATGGAACACATTAGGATTGATGAGCTTCCTGTGTACCTAAGTTGTGTTAATTTGTCCTTTCATTTATGTCATTGTTTAATTATTTCTCATATGTTGTATTAACTCAAACTTGCCAGGTGGAATACAGCAGTGTTTCCCAACCGCTGTTCCACGGCACACTAGTGTGCCGTGAGCGATCATCTGGTGTTCTGCGGAAAAACCTCTCCCCCCCCTTTCTTCCCCCTCCTGCCGAACTCCTGCTGCTACTGCTTGGGGGAGGAGGAGGAGGAGGAAGGGCCAGCGGCAGTGAAGAAGAAGGGGCCAGGGCACCGCCTCCTTCGGCCGTTTTCCCAGCCAGCCAGCCAGCCAGGCTCCAATCGAGGGAGGGCGGGGAACGGAAAAGGAAGTCAGGAGCACAGTACGAGACAGGCCCACCGGCTTCTTCTTTTGAACCGCAGGAAAGAAGGAAGGCAGACAGGCAACCACAGCCTGAGTGAGTGCCTGCCCTTCTGGTTGTGTGTGTGTGTGTGTGTGTGAGGAGAGGGTTGGAGGAGAGGGAGGGCACTGGGCTGCTGCAGCTGCGACTGTTTTTTGGCCTCGCTTTTGCCAAGGCATTGTTTTGCCAGGTAGGAGAGGGGGCAGAACGGGCGCTTTTGGTGTGTGTGTGTGGAAGAGGGAGAGAGCCATTCAGGAAGTGAGCCACCTGGGGGTTCTGTGTGGGAAGTTTGGCCCAGTTCTATCATTGGTGGGGTTCAGAATGCTCTTTGATTGTAGGTGAACTATAAATCCCAGCAACTACTTCCAAATGTCAAGTCTATTTTCCCCCAAACTCCACCAGTGTTCACGTTTGGGCATATTGAGTATTTGTGCCAAGTTTGGTCCAGATCTATCATTGTTTGAGTCCACAGTGCTCTCTGGATGTAGGTGAACTACAACTCTAAAACTCAAGGTCAATGCTCACAAATCCCTTCCAGTATTTTTGGTTGGTCATGGGAATTCTGTGTGCCAAGTTTGGTTCAATTCCATTGTTGCAAGAGTTCAGGATGCTCTTTGTTTGTGTGTTAACTATAAATCCCAGAAACTGTAACTCCCAAATGTCAAGATCTATTTTCCCCAAACTCCATCTGTGTTCACATTTGGGCATATTGAGTATTTGTGCCCAGTTTAGTCCAGATCCATCATTATTTCAGTTCACAGTGCTCTTTGGATATAGGTGAACTACAACTCCAAAACTCAAGGTCAATGCTCACCAAACTCTTATAGTATTTTCTCTTGGTTATGGGAGTTCTGTGTGGGAAGTTTGATTCCATTCCATCATTGGTGGAGTTCAGAATGCTCTTTGATTGCGGGTGAACTATTACTCTATGTTGTGTTCATCGAAACAGGCCCAGGTTTCACACTGAGTGTATAAATACATTTAAAAACATATTAACTATATGTATTACTGTGTTGGAGTGTCATTTTGTGTCATTTTGGTTGGTGGTGTGCCCCAGGATTTTGCAAATGTAAAAAATGTGCCGTGGCTCAAAAAAGGTTGGGAAATACTGGAATACAGAACAAAGGTGGTTGTTACTTGCTGTCAAGTCCATTTGAATTTATGGCAAACCCATTAATGAGAGTTGAGGGAATTAGCACTGTGAATGTTGAATGTTGGCCTAGGAGTATGAGGCCAAACTTCAAATTCCTGCTCAGCCATGGGGTGATCTTGGGCAAGTACACTTGCTCAGCCTAAGAGAAGGGCAATAGTAAATATTCTCTGAATAATACTTGCTGAGAAGACCCTATGATTGGTCACTGTAGATCAGAGTCAACTAGAAGGTGCATAACAACAAATGAATGCAAGACATCCATGAACCTTGAATTATACACAAGCAATACTACTGTATATGCAATACAGCAAAACACACAAAAAGACTGGGTAATAGGCTATGGCCTAGGGGTGCAAGCCGAGGGGGGGGGGCACAGATCACGGACCAAAAAAAATGTTGAAACAAATAGAAGCACAACGCTCATGAAGATGAGGAAGGAAGGATACCGGAGGTCCTCCTTTTCGGCGGCGCCCCTGCCCCTTCCCGAGTACCAGTTCCTGCCTCTGCTATTGTTGCGCAAACGGCGTATGCGCAGGGGCTCTCGACACTGGCGTTGACGTCGACAGGAGGAACAATTAACTCCCTCGATGCTGACAGCATCCACTTGTTGGCTCCTTCAGTGCAAGTACAGGAAATTCCATTGCACAGTCTGTGCATGCCCTAACACCATGAAAGCTGGTATTCCTCCTCCAACACAAGGAGGAGACTTACTGGAGAGAGAAGCGCAACTGCCAGCTATGGCACATGCGCAAACCCTTGTAAAGGAGAGTACAGGAGAGAAGCCCAACATGACAAGCCCCAGTATCGGGGAGAAGCACGACATTGGTACAGCTGCTGACTACAACGCATGTGCAATCCCTGATACCGAGTAGGAGCCAAGTGCCTCAAGCCCCGGCATCAGGGAGGAGGCTCCTCCCCCCATGCCTGCATCCATAGTGCCTGCCAAGAGGGAAACTCCTGTGGCGGACCTAGTGGGGCCACACCGGGAGAGCTGGATGCGGGGCCTTAAGGGGGAGGAGCGGATGAAATGATGTGAGGGGGGGGGTGCTGTAGAGGTTGGCTTAAAGGGGGCGTAATTCCAAAATGTGGCCGAGGGCGCAAAAAGGTGTTAATCCGGGCCTGCCTAAAGTCCTCTATTAATTGAAGCCAACATAATGGCAGTTAACAGCAGCAGTATGATGAAGTATCCTACTCAAAAACTTGCACATGTTTGTAGCATTGTGAAGACAATGTTCAACTGAATCGCCTTTGGGCTGATATGAGTGGGATAGAAATAACGTAAAATAAATAAAAATAAATAAACTATGGATTTTGTTTTGTATGCCCTCACGGACTAACATGGTCTCTCTCCCTTTCTCTTCCTTTCCCTTTGGCTATAGCTATAATATTGGATGGCACCTAAAACACACCACTTGAGGCCTCTGACTCACTATGCTTCACCCTTCCCTAAATTTATTTTGCCTCAGGATAAGGCTACCTCTGATAAAAACACAGAAACTGCTCTCATCTTTTCCCATAAGATAAGTGAAGCTCTGCTGCAGACGAGACCATTCAATCATTCCAGGAAGTGACTGGGCGTCTGCCCAAAAATGTTTTGATGGGGAAAGTGCAGAAGGATAAAAAGAGGAAGGGCGAGCCATAAGAACATAAGAACATAAGAAGAGCCATGCTGAATCGGGCCTCAGCCCATCTAGTCCAGCATTCTGTGTCACACAGTGGCCCACTAGTTGTACACAGGGATCTCTAGCAGAAAGGAGGGCAAAACCCTCACCTGCTCCCGACCCCCCACAACCAGTACCCGGGGAAAATCCTGCCTGCCTCCATCAACACAGAGGTGGCACTTGATTGAGGCAGGCAGGATTTTCCCCGGGTACTGACCATGTTAGTCCGTGATCCAATGGTGGATAGAGGGATAGCTGCTTAAATAAGACCAAGGGATACAAGCTGCTCTTGACTGGAACAGCAAGAAGAATGAGAGTGTCTCTGAAAGGCAGGTGAATTCATTTACTCTTTTAGGACATCCTAGTTCTTTGCTCTTCCTTCCCCGTAGCTATTTTGTTTCTCTTCCAAATCCACATCCCGGATAGAACATTTTGACATAGTTATCAGCCTGGTTGGACAGCAGTTACAATGAACATGTGGTGTGACATGATTACTGGAAATTCCCTCTCCAAAAGTGTAATGATGTTAACAATTAGCCCACATATACAAATACTGTGACATCTCATTTTCCCAATAGTATTGCATAAGGCAAAAAGGAGGCACACATAAAAAAATTACCCTTTTTGGTCTAAAACTGCCAGATTCTGTGAGATATGTTCAAAAAATGGCATTTCTAAAATCTGCAAAGTTGCAGTTGGAAACCAAGGATTATATATGAACCAAGGCCAGAGCTTTCCAAATGGTGTATCACAACATTACTGTGTCACTGCAATGTGTAGGTGTGTCGTGTGAATGTAACAAGAAATGACAAAAAAAACCTTAGAAATGTTATTATCTTATAAATCAAATCTTTAACATGATAAAAATGAAAGATTTTCATGAGATATGTTGTATCCTCATACATTTTGTTATTACAATTTATGTATGTACTAGCCATCCCCTGCCACTTGTTGCTGTGGCCCAGTCTGTGTATATGTGTTATGTGTGTATATGTGTGTATGTGTGTGTATATATTTGTGTATACGTGTATATATGTGTGTTTGTGCATATACTGAATATGTGTGGTTTTGAGCATGCGCTGTAATGTATTTTTGTGGTGAGGGTTGCTTTTTAAGCCTTTTCCGCTATGTTTTTCAGTGTTTCTATGAGTGATGGTCACTCGTTGGCCTGATAGGTGTATTGTGTTCGAATTTGGTGTCAATTCGTCCAGTGGGTTTTGAGTTATGTTAATCCCACAAACGAACATTACTTTTTATTTATATAGATTGTATCTCTTATAATGGGTTGGTTTAACGTCTGGTTTGTTAGTAAAACTGAATTCCTGTGTTGCAAAATGCTGCATGTCTAAAAAGTGCATCACCGACATGAAATTTTTTGCATAGCTCTGTTCTAGGCATCTGTTCTCTTAGGCTGGATCTACACTGCCCTATATCCCAGGATCTGAGCCCAGATTATCTGCTTTGAACAGGATTATATGAGTCTCCACTGCCATATAATTTGGGGTAACCAGATAATCTCAACTCCTGGGATATAGGGCAGTGTAGAAGGGGCCTGAGCAAATTTTAATGCAGTATATGAGGAGGGATGGTTCAATTTCAAGGTCATCCCTATCATTGGGTAAGATGAAGCAGCATCGTCATACAGATTTTGGGTAACATAAAATAGAACAAAATGTTTGGGTTTTAAATTGTTGAATGTTTACTGCCAGGTGTGAGGAAGGGGTGCTTTTTGTATCAACAGTAACACATTATAGTTACTTGATCTGGATGAGGGGTGAGTGCTTTCTTGAGCTGGGCATGAAAATGAATTCATTTTAGAAAAAAACACAAATCTGTACTTTTGTAGGACAATATGGTGAGTGGTTTGAGTTTGACTAGGATTCTTGAAGACCAAGGTTTGAATCCCTTCTGCCATGCAAATCCACTGGATGATCTTAAGCAAATCAACCTCTCTCGGCCTTAGAAGAAGGCAAATTCAAACTTCTCCAAAGAAATCTTGCCAAAAAACCCCAATGATAAAATTTACCTTTGGGTCACCATAAGTCAATAATGACATGAAAGCTTACTTATTTAGGCAATCCCTCATTGTCCGAGTAAGATTGTCCTCCAAGTGCGGTGTCCTGGGTGTGGGTATATAGGTGACTGAGGAGCCATATTCTTAACCTGCATGTTCTCCCGCAGTGAGGACATTGGTTCTCAGGTGGAAGGCGATCCCAATTGAGGTTGGCTTATTTATTTATTTCATACACTTGTACCCCCACATCTCTCACCCCCTTCATGCACCTTCCTCTTGGCATGATTCTGACTTTCGCCCTCCATTCATGCATCTTCAAATTCTACATCACTGCTGGTCACAGCTGACCTCCAGCTAGAGTGCTCAAGCCAAGGCTTCCAAGTTTTCTGTGTCCATGCCACAGTTTTTAAGGTTGGCTTTGAGCCCATCTTTAAATCTCTTTTCTTGTCCTCCAACATTCTGTTTTCCGTTCTTGAGTTCAGAGTAGAGTAACTGCTTTGGGAGATTGTGATCGGGCATTCGGACAATGTGTTGATGACGGAGGACCATCGTTTCAGTGCTGGAGGTCTTTGCTTCTTCCTGCATGTTGACATTTGTCTGCCTGTCTTCCCAGGAGATTTGCAGGATTTTTCAGAGGCAACACTGATGGAATCATTCCAGGAGTTGCATGTGACATCTATAGATAGTCCACATTTCACAGGGTTGAACATAGCAGGGTTGGGAGGACAATCGCTTTATAAACAAGCACCTTGGTATCCCTACAGATGTCCCAATCCTCAAACACTCTCTGCTTTATTTGGAAGAATGCTGCACTTGCAGAGCTTAGGCGGTGCACATGAAAGCACACAACAACAACAACAACTTTTCATGATGTGCAGCCTTTGGATTTCTCAGAAATGGCTCTAAGATTTTAGTTCTGAGTTCAAGGAAAGGAGTACCATATTTACTCAAGTCTACCGCTCACCTTTTTGGGGATAAATTACATTTCTCAAATTGAGGTGCAAATTAGATTTGATGGCACATTAGAATCATGTGTCTAAACCTGTCTGCACTGCTGAGCAAGAAATCCCAGCTGGGGTCAGAAGAGGAATAGGTAGTGGTGGCTGTGAAAAGGCTGGTGCGGAGCTGATAATGACCACGAAAAGACTGATGGGAAGGCCAGACGGAGGGGCACAGCTTCCCACCAGCCTTTTCGCATCCTCCACCATGTTCTATTACATTCAATAGTAAATCCTTTTTTAAATCATGCACACCATAAAAATTGAGATGCACATTACATTTGATGGTGATTTACCTTTGAGAAAATACGGTGTTTTCCTCAAGCCTAATTGAGAAAAACTGTATTTATGACTGTTAGATGATAGATAAATCTTCCATTATTTATTTATTTACAGTATTTATATTCCGCCCTTCTCATCCCGCAGGGGACTCGGGATGGATTACAATGTACACATTCATGGCAAAGATTCAATGCTATAGACACACAACACATATAGACAGATAGTCAGAGGCTATTTTAACTTTTTTTCTGGCCACCAGGGGAGCTGTCGCTTCACCGTCCATCTGTGACACTGATGAAGTACTTTCTGTATTCCCCACATGCTTTTTGCTGGATATTTTTTATGGCCTCGTAAATTTGTTAAGTTAGCCTCCCCACACATAGGTGGTACCCAAATTTCCTACTTGACAGATGCAACTGTCTTTTGGGATGCAAAGGTCGACAACAAGCTATACAAAACTGGCCGGAAGCTCACTTCAACCAGGGCTGGCTTCGAACACATGCTCTTTTGGTCAGTAGTGATCTTAATGCAGCTGACACCCAGCCAGCTGCACCACAGTCCCGGTGGCGCAAAGATAACCGTACAAACATTGTGAATGAAAATAGCTTTGAGTTAGTACATCTTTTGTAAGCAGCTTCTTTTCTCTTTCCCATCCTCCCTGTTCCCCCCTTCTTCTGATTTTTATGTATAGAATGAGGAATCGGCTTTGTAAACAACGACACATCCACCCTTGTTTTCCCATGCAGTTTCCCCTGCAGTTTGGAGCATCATTACACATTCCATGGAAATATAGGTCATGTTCTGCACTTCTCTACTCTAATTGAGACTTCCCTTCATTTTTCTCCCCCCCTTTTTCAAGAGAAGTTGAGGCAGTTACTTTCCTACAGGAAAAAAATCACTGTAATTCAAATTGGTTTTTTGAAAGAGCCTTAATCTATCCACATGAGATCTTCTGGCATGAGTAAGTGAGAGAATATAAATAGAAGTTCAAAAGAAGGGAAGAAACTTCCAGTAGAGAAGAAGCAGTTGAAATTCACTCTTTAATAGTAAGACAGATGACTGGAAACACTGTTCTCTGACACAATTCGAACTTTATGTAGGACTTTTTTTTTTAGTTGTAATGATTTAAATCTGACCAAATATCCTGCTGGAGATATTTTAGTTTTGCCATAGCAAAACAGCGGCATTGGCCCCAATCCAACATTGAGTGCTGAAATGGATTGATTTGTTGAACTTAAAGCAGGATCTAACCTTTGTGTGAAGCAGGGACAGAAATACTTTCCTTAAGACCGGAGACTTAGGGAGACCAATCACACTCCAGCCCCGTTATCATGAGGGGAGAAACTAAGCTAAATTGAAGGTCATGCATGAGAATATGTATGGAATTCTCTCCCTTTCTGTATCTAAGTACCTAATTGTGAGATTTTTTGGAGCCAGACAGAAGCAGTCTTAGAATAGAACAAGCCATTCTGAACAATGGAGTAAAGAGAGAGAGATAGTTAATTTAAGATTCATAGAAGAAAGGGGATTTGCTAGACCTCATTTTCCAAATATAGGTTTTTTTAATTGTGTGAGAAGCAACTTGAGAAACTGCAAGACATTTCTAGTGTGAGAGACGTTGCCTAGAGCAGTGTTTCCCAACTGGTGTGCCGCAGCAGACTAGCGTGCCGTGAACGATCATCAGATGTGCCGTGGAAAATTGGCATCTGTCCCTTTAAGTATAGAAATGAGCCCGGCGAAAGGGCGGGGTGGGGCCGAGAGTGGCAGCCGGCGACAAACCTCGCAAGCAGTCAATCGGGCACGCAGGGCCCCCCATCACTTGGCTTTCCATTGGCCTCCTCTTCTCCGGAGGGGGTTGGAGGGAGTGACGTCGCTCTGACCTCGTCCCCTTCGCAGCAAACGCCACCGCCATTTTGGCAAGACAGAGACGGGCGAAGAGGAAGGAAGGAAGGAAGGAGGAGGTGGTAGGAGAGGGGTGGGGGGAAGTGGCCTTAGGGGCGGAGAGGAATGGAGTGACCCCTCCAGGGGTGAGAAAGGGGCAGGGCAGCCTCCCCGAACACGCCTGCCTGCCTGCCAGCCAAGGGCCACCTCTTCCGTGGCCTTGAGGAGAGAATGAGTGAGCGGTCTGGCCCTGCTCTCCCTTCCTCCCTTTCTTCCTTCTCGAAGCACGCTCTCCTGGCGTTTCTCCTGCATCTATTACTAGCCTCCTCGGAGGTGGTGAGGTCTCCCTCCCTTCTCCCCTCCCCCTCCCCTTCAGAGATACCCCTGCCCTGCCTCTTGCCTTCTTCTTCTTCCTCTGTGTTCGACCTCCCCTCCTGCCTCTTCAGCTCCCATATCCAACCATAAGAGACTCGGATCCCTTTGGAAGAGCCAGACAGCCCAGTCCTGCCTCTTGACTTCCGGGCTTCATTTCCCCTCCTGCTTCTTGAGCTCTGCTCTCTGGCCTTCACAGGCTGGAATTCCTTTGGAATCCTAGTGTTGGAGGAGACCTCGAGGGGCCTCTTTCACCCAATATGCAGGAAAATTGCCTTCAAATCACCCCTGACAGATGGCCTCTGCTTAAAAGCCTCCAAAGAAGGAGCCTCCACCACACTCCAGGGCAGAGAGTTCCACTGCTGAACAGCTCTCACAGTCAGGAATATATAAATACATTTAAAAACATATTAACTATATGTATTACCGTGTTAGAGTGTAATTTTGTGTCATTTTGGTTGGTGGTGTGCCCCAGGATTTTGTAAATGTAAAATATGTGCCGCGGCTCAAAAAAGGTTGAAAAACATTGGCCTAGAGGACGCTCAGGTGTGTTACCATCCTGTGGGAGGCTTATCTCATGTCCCTGTATGGAAAACTGGAACTAACAGATAGAAGCTCACCCCATCTTGCAGATTCAAACTGCCGACATTCCAGTCAGCAGTTCAGCCAGCTGAAAGGTTTAACTCTTAGGGTATTTTTGGGACATGTTGAGGGGTATATTTATTGCAAATTTTGTTTTGACTGGGGAGGGGTGTCCAGAAGGCTCCAAATACTTGGGCCTTCAAGATTATTTTGGGACATTTTGGAGCTAAAAATGTTTTATTGCAGAAAATATAGCCCCATGGGGGCACAGTTTGCTCATCCATGCCTAGACAATGTGGAGCTTTGTCTTACAAAATACTACTAATAAGCATGCATTGATTTGAAATCAGTTGACTTAGGTGTAAGAAGCATTACATTTAAAATCAATCGATGTTTCTAAGCTATTTGCCAAGGCACTCCAATATAACTAACTAACTAACTTTATTTCTTATGAGTCGCCCTCCACCAGAGGTGCTCTGGCCGACTTACACAATTAAGATAAACAGGTTACATAGTCACCGCTTGTTACTAACAATCATAGGCTCTTCTGAAAAGCCATGTCTTAAGTGCCCCTAAAAATGTATGTAGATCAGGAGTGGCTCTTTGGTCTGGCGGTAGGGAGTTCCACAAGATTGGGGCTACAACTAGCCTTGTATTGAGGTAGTCTGGAATTAACTCAGACATGGATAACTGGGGCTATATCTGCCTTTAGAGAGAGAAAAACGTAACTGGCCTGTTGATCCAAAGTTGACAAAAGCCACTGATGCCAATTGCCCCTACCATTGCTCCCAGAGATTGAAAAGTGATTGATGAATGCAGGGTTCTTTGCAGAATGCCAGCTTCTTTGCCGGTAAATGAAATTAGCAAAGATGTTGAAAAGCATTATTTCATTCACCGTCAAAGAAGCTGACATTTTTACCTCTTTTCAAAGCTACTACCCATGTTTCTCAGAGTCAAAAGTTTACAGAAAGACTTTTTGGGCCACTAATTCCAGTCATTGCAATAGACCAGAGAAAACAGTCATGGAAATCTTTCTCCACAGCAACACACCAGACGTCCAGGGGAGAAGCCTTTGTGTAAGCCTTTCCAAGGGAAGAGAGATCTGAATGGTTTTTGAAGACTCTAACAGATCACAGGGCTCTGTTTGTAGTTACATCAACAGGTGTCCTCTGACACTTTCATGCTCAGCTTCTTGGTTATCTAATGGGACCTTACCTCCCAGAAAGTGACAATTGGAACTAAGGACTTACTAGAATGTCACAGAGAGTTCTTCTGGCAGCTTTTTTACATCTAATTGGAGTATTAAAGCCATCAAAGAAACAAATGCTAACAATGATTCTTACATTTACTGTCTAATAATAATAATAATAATAGAAAACTTTATTTATACCCTGCCACCATCTCCCCAATGGGACTCAAGGCGGCTTACATTAGGCCAAGCCCAATGACACATAATAAAAAAACACATCAGAAATAATAAAACAATACAATCCATATAACTTACACATAAGCAATTACAAACAATTTAAAACCATTCTTGAAAACTGCATTGGATTATGAGTTTGCCTGCAGCTTCGGGAACAAAACAAATAACCCTCTTCCCTCTGTTATAATTTTGCATTACTACTTATTTTTTGCACTTACTGTTTATTACATTTTCAAGTGGATCTTTTAATTGATCCAATTTTTAATAGAAGTTATTTTATACAATTTCTATACCTGGTCTTGTTTTCATGTTGATGTATTTTATTGTATGTATTATATATTTTATGTATGGCATATTTGTGTGCTATTTTGTAAGCCGCCCCGAGTCCCGATGGGATATGGTGGCAGGGTATAAATAAAGTTTTAAAAATTATTATTATTATTATTATTATTATTATTAGATACATAACAAGATAAGTACACAGCAAACAAGACCACTATGCTGGCTTTTGTATTTGATCACACGTCAGACACTTCCCAAGTGTCTAGGACGGTGTGATGTATAGGTAACTAATGCATGCAGATCCAAGTAGGGTGGCATTTTGCAGCGAACAGATGGTAATTTTGTCAGTGCCGATTGTTTTTAAATGCAGGCCAAGGTCTTTATTGTTATCATCATCACTATTAGTGTTCTCGCTTTTCTAGCTCATGGGTAAAGTACTTGATGGTTAGATGTGGCCATGTTTTTTTCCCTGTTGGTATGAATTTGTGTACATTGGCCTTCCTCTGTCAGTGAAACTCAAGCTGGTGCAGAACGCTGCAGCCCGACTCCTTGCGGGGGTCTCGGCAAGCGATCACATCACGCCAATTCTGCGTGAACTGCACCTGCTACCCGTAGAATGCCGGATCACCTTCAAAGTGTTAGTCTTGACTTTTAAGGCCTTACATGGCCTGGGGCCAGTGTACCTGAGAGACCACCTTACCCCGTATCACCCCACTAGATCTCTGCGTTCGGAAGAACATAACCTCCTGGTTGTCCCCAGCCCAAAGACATTTCGTCTGACTGCAACTCGTCGCCGGGCTTTTTCGATCGTAGCAACAACACTCTGGAACTCACTGCCCGCCGACGTGTGTGCCATTCAGAACATCCTCCCATTTAGGAAAGCCTGAAAGACTCTGTTGTTTCAGCAGGCTTTCGGGATTGGATGAATTGCCGTCCTCTGTTGCGTACTACCATCTTGTATATCCTCTGTTGTCACTGTTGTTTTAATGCGCGGCCTAGTGCCCCTTTTTATCTGTTGTTTTAATTGTGGTTTTAATGTATTTGGTTGCTTTTATGAATATGTTGTGAGCCGCCCCGAGCCATTGGGAAGGGCGGCAAACAAATACGAATAAATAAATAAATAAATATTCACTTATTATCCATTTTGGTGATAGGAACAATTTGCTCATCTTTGTACATGACTTGTGCTTGGAACTAAATGGATGAAAATGGCTTTTAGTGCCATCAGCTGCTATATGCCTCTGCATCAGCTGATCCACATGGGTTTTGAATCATGGTATTAAATAGTTCTGTTCCTTTCTGGAGGGCAAATGCCAGAACATGATACTGAAGGATTTGTCTTCTGGACTGTGGTGTCCCTCAAGGTTTCAACTTGCCAAGAAACAGTTTATTATCTACATAATGTCTGAGATTGCTTTAAAACAGGGATAGGAAACCTACGGCCCGTGGGCCGGATGCGGCCCAGCAGCCAATTCTGTTTGGCCCGGGGATAAGGGCGTCGGTGGCGGGGCCAAGAAGAAGGGGTGCTGCTGCCGCCATCCCATCATGGGCTCTGTGGGGCCTGTGTCGGCAGACAGGCCGGAGGAGCGGTGGCTTTGGAGTGCCTGACATCCCTGGAGGTGATCTGGGCCTGCAGCGGGAGCACTCGGCAACCTGTGGGGGCTGATTGCCCTAGTGACCCGGAAGACTTGATTGTCTTTTGGGTCGCCAGGTTGAATAAGCCGCCTCAGATTGCCGACTGCTCCCCCTGCAGGCCCGGGGATGGCAGGCACTCCATAGCGATCAGCTGGGGAATGGCTGGGGGCGAGAGTGGGTGGAGCCTTGCAGCCTCCGATCGTCTGCTGCTCTGCTGTGCTCTGCTGCGGCAGTGGCTGGGTCTGCTTTGCCATCTTCTGGGCTGGGGCCATTGGGCCATTCCACCTTGGGATCCTTCCTCTTTTGAGGATGTCAGCCTTCATCTTGGTTCATACCTTGTCTTCTTGAATTTAATTTAATTTTAGTGGTTTTTATTATTATTTTATAATAATAATATAATAAATGATATAATATAATAATGTTATATTATATTATAATGTCAATATATGATAATGTCTATATATATACTATAATATAATAATTATGATATTAATACTAACAATATATGAATATTTCTTGATATATTAATATGTTACTATTAATGATGTGTAATATATATTAAAAATAGTGAATAAATAAATAATGTAGATTAGAATGTAGTTCAGCCTTTAGGTGTGGCCCTCCATAATATTTTTTGGCTTTTGTGTGGCCCCTTGGAAAAAATAATTGCCCACCCCTACTTTAGAAAGATTTTACTCTGCCCTGCGATCTATTGCTATAAGTCCGGTTATAAACAAACAATGTACACGTTGTTTCTTGCTGTTGCTGTTTCTGATCCTCCCAACCATTGAGGGAACAATAAATCCACTCAACCCCCTCCTGCCAGTGGATAAGGCTGTGACAAGGAGTTACAAGTCCAAGATATTTGCAACCTTGCTAGCTGGTGGGAGGGAGGTCCACGGACAAGTCATCCTTCAGTGGCCTGACTGTCATCTGAACAGGCCTCCTTCTCTTAAGATCTTATCCCACCCCACCCTGTTTTAAAACGGGGAGCCGCGGGCGGCGGGGAGCTGCGGGCGGCGGGGCCCCTCTTGGGTGACGTCGCCCCTCCCCGGTGACGTTGCCCTACGCGCCTGCTTCCTCCGCCTAATGGACGAACCGGCCCTGTCTAGAGCAGTGGTTCCCAACCTTTTTTTGACCAGGGACCACTCTCCAACATTAGTACCAAAAGGGTTACAAATCAGTTTTTTTAATCAACTTTAGATTGGTTTAATTATTTGGGGTGCTGAATCATAAAATTGCATTGGATAGACCACATCAGCTCTAGTTTCTGATACAGAACATATGCCATCCAGTAGTCACCACAGAAAACCATATTTAATAATCTAGAACTGATGAGGTAGTAGTCATCTTTTGTAGGTAGTCAGCCTCTCCACTCTGTTGCCTTGGCCCTATAAGTGGGTTTCACAAAACCAGTAGCTCTCGTTGCCGCATGGCTTTGAGGCAACGGTATTGTAATGGTGAGGCTGCAGATAATACTTTCATTCTTGTGGGCAATGAACCACAGGTTGGGAACCACTGATCTAGAGGTTTCTGATTTACTATACTTGCAGGGAAAAGGTCCTCCAGATGTTGTTAGACCGGAACTCCCAGTATTCTTGACCATCATGTATGCTTGGTAATGCAACCCAACAATATCTGGCTTGAACCTGATGCCATCACTTTGTTTTGGGCTACAGCACAGTACATCTCAACATTGACCTTTGCAACATATTATGAGACTTTAAAAATAAAATCTGGTATATATAAACAAACACTTAGACAAGGCTGTTTATTCCTGGAACAATTCCCTTCTCTTTCTCCTTATTCAGGCTCTAGAACGGAGTCTGTATATATCCCTAAAGTTTTTTCATAATAGAAAACAGCATACACTAGTCATTTTCCCTTCAAGCTAAATAGAAGTCCTAACAAAGAGAACAAATATGAACATGGACACAGAGGAGGGAAAAATGGAACATTTTTTAGGTTAAGATTCTATTTCGGGATGGGCTGGTCAAGAAAAAAAATTAAGCGCCTTATGTTGTGGTTCTTAAAGGAAGTAGTCCCAAGGAGTTATATATATTTAACAGCAAATTAGTGCTGTCATTTGACTGTGTTTCAATCAGATCTAGTTTTTGGCATCGTTATCTGTATTTTTAACATGCTGTGAAGATTCACTTTACCAGCTGCCTTGCTGTGTTGGGGGATGTAGTACATTCCACAATCATTACTCAGGGGTCAAAATTATTTTGGTATCAGGGAAACAGGAAATAAAACCAGGCCTTTAGAGTCTGAAGGGGCGAGTTGTGGCTTCTTTTTGAAAATATATATATATTTGGGATGAAAAGTCCTTTACTTAGTAGAGTTAAATAAAAACCCAAGGATGCTAGGGATAATAGCAAATGAGTGAGGGAACTGTCTACTGTTGCAAATGATTTGGAAATGACTGGCTGAATTATTACAGTAAGTTCACTAGTTCTGGCTTCATATTGAGGAAGCAGATTTTACTTTGGGAGGTAAACTTTCAAACAAAGCCCAGCGGTGCAAGTCCAAACTATGATATAACCCACATTTTGGTTGTTACAGAGGTTGAAATTCTGTTCTTCCTAGTCAGTGATCAAAATACCTCTAAACCCATCTTTTTTTTCTGCTGCAACCCCTAAAGACATTTCTGTGTTGATAGATAGTGAGAGAAGACATGCATCCAGCTATTTTGCTTTAGTTAGGTAAAACAAGCCATCCAGAGTTCACAAAGGATGTATGTTATGGTCTCTCAAGCTAAAGGAAAATAGACAAATCAGTGCTGCTCTCCTCCAGATCCTAAAATCTCCACTGGCAGGGAAGCAGCCATATTGGTGGGGCTGCAGCAGGTGAAGGGCTTACAATAGGAGAGATATTGTAGCTGTCTGCTAGAAATATTTGGATCACCAGCATGGAGATCTCAGTCATAGTTATTTATGACCCCCCCCCCCCCAGTTTTAATGTTCTTTCTGAGCTGCTGTGAAGCTTCTAAGCCTTTGAAACCAAAGCATTGCTTGTGGAGCACACTCCATTTCACCTTAAGTTTTGGGATATTGGCACAGTGAATCTGACAGACATATAATGAGAAATAAGGTGGTGAGGGCACAGACTTTTGAACACACTGCCCATCTTTTGCATTGCATTTGGCCCTCCATATCCAGAGAGTATGCATCCTTAGATTCAATGAAACATGACTTGAAAATACCACCCCAGCCCCATCCCGGTACCATTTTATATAAGGGACACTCTTTTACTATGTCATTCTATATAACAGGACTCTGGCATCCAAACCCTAGTAGATACCAAGTGCCTACAGCACAATAACAGAACACTTCCACAGGCCTTTGCCTCCTCCCTCTGTAGCCTTCACTCAGTGCTACTGTTTGATTGCATAACCCAGTGTTTCCCAACCTCTGTGATGCGGCACAGTAGTGTTCTGTAAGCGATCAGCTGGTATGCCACGAGAAAACTTCTCTTCCCCCCCTTTCTTCCCTCTCCGAGGTTTTCCTGCAGAACAGCAGTTGGGAAACACGACCCTCTCTAGGACCTAGAGAGGCAGGGGAGGCTCAGGAGGGGAGAGGCCGGGTAATGCTCTCCTCCTCCGGAACTGAGCCCACAGGATAGACTCTATCCTGTGGGCTCACTTCCAGAGGAGGAGGCGGGAACCTGGGTACCTCGGGGAGCCTTTCTCCCGGTTCATGGCTCTGCCGAACCCGGCGGAGCCACAAACCGAGAGAACGGCTCCCCGCAGGGCCCAGGCCCTGCTTGGGAGCCGAGTTTGTCCGGCAGGACCTGTTCCCCAGGCTCTCCCTCTGTTTGTGAGGGAAACCTGGGGAAACGGAGGAAATCTCGGGCTGTCGCTGCTTCCAAACTGCGGTTTGAAAGCAGCCAGGGCCGGAGATGCATCTCCTCCATTTCCCCAGGCTCTGCCTCTGCTTGTGAGGGAGATCTGGGGAAACGGAGCGCATCTCGGGCCCTGGCTGCTTCCAAACTGCGGTTTGGAAGCAGCCAGGGTCGGAGAGGCATCTCCTCCATTTCCTTGCGGGGAGCCTTTCTCCCGGTTCACGGCTCCACCAAGCCTGGCAGAGCCGCAAACCGGGAGAACGGCTCCCCGCAGGACCACTCCCCTCCCTCCTTCCCCTCCTCTTCGGTGCGCACGAAACCGCTCTCGGCCTCCCTCCAGCTCCCTGTCTATTTTCCCCAAACTCCATCTGTGTTCAATTTTGGGCATATTGAGTATTCATGCCAAGTTTGGTCCTGATCCAACATTTTTTGAGTCTAGAGTGCTTTCTGGATGTAGGTGAACTACAACTCCAAAACTCAAGGTCAGTTAACTATATGTATTGCGGTGTTCGAGTGTCATTTTGTGTCATTTTGGTTTGTGGTGTGCCCCAGGACTTTTTAAATGTTAAAAGTGTTCCTCAGCTCAAAAAAGGTTGGGAAACACTGGCATAACCCATTCTCTCTCTTATTCTTCCTTGTCTTGAAGCCTGCTTCTCAGTAACTAAATGAATGGAAATCCCCAGAGTCTCAAATATTCAATTCTGAAACCTCCATGCCCTTCCAGAAGACAGCCTATTCATCTGCAAGCATTGGGCAAGGGAATGGAGTTGCTACACTCCAACTCTCTGTAAATGTTTACTATGTCAAGCTATTGGTTGTTTGTTTGATGATTGTTTTATACTGTTTTATGATGTTGTTTTATGAATTTTATTGTGTTATATTTTAACTATGTTGATCGGGCTTTGGGGGAGATGGTGGCAGGGTACAAAAATAAAGTTGTTGTTGTTGTTATCATTTCTCACCACTGTCTATGCTGGATGGTGGGTTGATGGGAGCTACAGTACAGCAACACTTGGAATGACAAATTTAACAAAAAGTATCAGACTTTAGGCAAAAAAGTGTATCTGGCTTATTCAGTTACTGCAATATAAAGACTGAAATGATGAGAGCACTAATGAGTCTTCATTAGAATGAGCATTTTTCCCCATAGGAAAACAGTTTGAGAGTAAGATGGCAGCTCTTCTCTTGCAGCTAGCCTCATCTACTTTTAAAAGCATACCGCTCACTCCAGTCCTCCTCTTGGGAAAGGCGAAAGGCTTAATTCATGTGTGTAGCTTAATTCATTGCAGTTTTGTGTGTGTATATGCATATATGACTTCCAAGTTCCTGTAGACCTATGGCAACCCCATGCATTTCACAGGGTTTTCTTAGCCAAGGGATACTCAGAGGTGGTTTGGCCAGTTCCTTCCTCTGAAATATACCCTGCAGCACCCAGTATTCATAGAATCAACAAGCTGAACAAGATTTTTTAATGTTCTTGGACTCTGAACAACAATGCAACTTACCCATAATGAGAGAGAAGAGGGAATCCTTGGGGAGTCTCATGTAAGCATTTGCTTCAGCCACACGCTCTGGGGTTTTTGTTTCTTTAATGTGTCAAGACTTGCTTCACTGACTTTGTTTTATTTCCAGAATGGAACAATTACTCCGAGCACTGTAAATTCTAGCTGTGTTATATAACACACACGTCTGCCAACTTCCTGTTTGTGCTATAATTTGCACTGCGCTTACTCGCCAACAATTGTTGGGTTGTTCTTCTGAAAAAGATCAGGTAATGAAGAAGAGAGTCCAAACTTCCCACTCCAAAAGTAAAGGCACTCTCACTCACTGTTTTAACTTCACTCACTAGGGCTGACCTTGCTTAGCTTCTAAGATCAGACAGGACCTGGTGCCTTTAGGGCAGTGTTTCTCAAACTCTGCTCCTCCAGGTGTTTTGGCTTATAGCTCTCATAGAGAAGCTGAAGGCGCTCTACATCTGTACCATCTCCCCTTTCCCAGAGATGGAGTTCATCTGAGACACGGCTCAATGGTGGGAGTCACCCTCATTCTTTGCTTTAGATCTTGTTGAACATCTACCTTGTTAATCTGCTGTTTACTATCTTCACTCCCTTAATTTTAGTTGAATTTTAAGAGGCCCTGCTCTCAGCGACTTCTCTGTGGTGGCCCCTCGGTTTGTGGAACATTAGACATCAGAGTGACATCAGAGCCGCTCCCTCCCTATTAGCCTTTAGGAAAAGAGTTAAAATCTGGCTCGATGAGCAGGCCTTTAGAAACCAGGGCAATGCAGTATTTTGAATCGAAATCTTGTGCAATTTGACCTTGGAACAGACTCAGACCATGAACTTTGGATGGCGTGTTTTCTAAGTTTTTAAATTTTTAATCTGTATTAATTCTGTTTTAAATATGTCACATTTTTTTGAAATGTTTAGGTAATTGTTGAGGCACGATGTGTGTGCCACTGTAAGCCGCCTTGAGTCCCCTTGACGGGGTTAAGAAGGGCAGGGTACAAGTATGGCAAATAAATAAATAAATATGTTTTAATTGTGTGGATTGCATTATGTCTTTTTTATGTAAGTTGCTTTTGTAATTTTTATTGAACTTGTTCTGATTTGTTATATGTTATCCTTGGCATTGCATGTTTGCCACTGTATTTTATTATATTGTTGTAAGCGGCCCTGAGTCCCTTCCAGGAGATAAGGCAGGCTATAAATAACGCATTATTATTATTATTATTATTATTATTATTATTATTAAGTTTGAGAAACACTGCTTTGGGATATTTAGGTACTTAAACCTTCGGAGAGTGTCCATTCAACCCATCGTTGGTTTCCACTTCCAATTTGCCCTCATGATAAAGCAGCTCCCCCTCTATAAAGGTTAAACCCCACTGCTCCTACTTTTTGGGCTTCTTTCCTACAAATAAACTCTGTGTTCCTATCACACCCAGAGTTTTAACCCTGTAACATTTTATTGCATACATCTGGCCCACCTGCTGTGTTGATTATACTATGTGTTGCTATATTGTTTATCTCTTTTGTCATTTTATATATTTTGTTATGATGTTTTTTTCTTTTTCCTCTGCTGTTTTATGTTCAATTGCGTTGTTTTTTTTGGCTTGGCCTCATGTTAGCCACCCCAAGTCCCCTTTGGGGAGATGGAGGCGGGTTATAAAGAAAGTTTTATTTTTTTAAAAAAAATTAGCGAACTTCTCCATAAACATGCCATCAGGGCACCTTGAGCCTGCAGGCAAAACAGGTACCAGTAGTACCAGAGTAGTCCTTTACTAGAGTAGTCCTTCAAACCATGCCCGGATTACCCATAAGGCCAATGAGGCCATGGCCTAGGGGCTCAAGCCGAGGGAGGGGCGCAGATCACGGACCAAAAAAACCAAAACTGGTCTGTGCCCCTCTTTCCCCCTTTCTCATGCCCCTCCTCACTCCTCCCGTCAAAGTCTCTGCTCCGTCCCCTCCATCTCTTGCTCTCTCGCGTGCACTCTCTCCCTTGTTCTCTCTCTCACGCACGCTCTCTCCCTCTCTCGCTTTCTCTCTCTCATGCTCTCTCTCTCACGCTCTCTCTTTCTCCTTCTCTCTCTCTTGTGCGCGCCTTTGGAGCGAGTTTGCACCCGCTGCGCGCTCCCCAAGCCTCCCGACTACCGAGGAGACCTTCAGAGCACAGCGGAGCTTTCCAGCCGGTGGGAATGGGGACCTTGGAGATGGCGGGAGGTTGGCTTAAAGGGGGCGTAATTTCAAAGTGTGGCTTAGGGCGCAAAAAAGTGTTAATCCGGGCCTGCTTCAAACATTATCATCAGGGTTTTTCTAGGGGAGGGCAAGGGCATTTTTATCGCAAGTTGAATCATTGTTCCCAAGCTTTATTGTCCATTGGAACAAAACCTACGTCATAATCAAGATTTTGGAAATATGAATTTGACCCCCACAAAATCAACGATGCAAAAACCCAAAAGAGAAAAATAAAGTTCAAAACTTTATTTATTTACTTGGTTTGAATACAACAGTGATGTAGATTATAGTGGCATTAGGGTGGTTGGGTGACGGTTGCATCATGGAAGGAAAGATGAACAGCTGTGATGGCCAATGTTTGGTTTTGCAGAAAAGCATACTTAACTGTATAGACAGGCATTGGTGATCTTTAAAAAGACAAAAACCAGAGGCTCCAAATCAGAGCTGTCCCATAATAAAAGGGAGAGGGGAAACTAACAAAAGGGAAATAATCTGAAAAAGGCTACTTTTTCTTGTTTCTGGGAAAGGATTGGGTAGGGAACATGTAAACATATTGTAGTTTAAAAACCTAATAAAAGTGAAGTAGAATATAACTTATTCAAAGTGATCTTTCTACCAAACAGCAGTAAGGCTCCCTCACTACAAGGGTTGTCAGCAATCTGCACTACTTTGCATCAAATGGGGTCATTAACAATACAAAGTAGCGTAAACAGTACTTGATAAAGCAAAGTGGAGAACGCGGGCTCTCTAGTTAATTTTGGATTGCACTTCCCATAATCCCTCACCTTTGGTTATGCTTGCTAGGGTTAATGAGACGTGCAAAACAATAAACTATCTGAGGGCCACAGTTTTCCAATTCCATGATAAAGGCTCTTCTGATCTTCCTTATTAGAAGATCTTTCGAATTAAAGTTCATGGAACTGCCGCCAGAATTTGGTTGTTTCCCTTTGATACATCAAATGTTGATTAGTCTTAAAAACCGATTGTCCAAGTTCATGTATAGACTACTCACAAAGAGAGACTTAAATGCAAAATTGTCATTAAGAGCAACATAAATTTGTCAATGCTGTACCCCATGACTTTCATCACCAAAATTCCTGTTGATGTGAATATTTTGATGGAAGCCACTGGGAAATAATGAACAAACTCATGCGGTGTTATCATTTTCACACATGGATGAACATGTTAGGAAGGAAATAATAAGCCTGTTGGTTCCTTCCCATTAAAAAAAAGCACAGTGAAGGAATTCACAAACTACTTGAAAAAAATCAAAAGTATTTCCATATTTCAACAGCGGCTTAAACTAGACTTGTTCGGCCATTTTCCAAAGGCAGGTTTTGATGAAGGGCCTTTGTAGAGTTGTCACCACTGTCCCAGGGAGAGATTCTGTACTTTCAACAGCTATATTTCCACAGTTAGAAATACAGCTGTTGTAGCTTTCTCTCTTTATATAGTCTCCATTCTAACAAAGCAACACCACTTAATTTTTTGGTAGAGAACATGGCATCTTTTGGACATGAAAAAGGTTGAGCAAGATATTCAACACGTTATTCTAGGCTGCCATTGGGATCAAGCAGTAGAGATGTTAAAGTGGCTAGAGATAACAATCCCATTGTTAAGCACCATTAGGAATTAAGCACCTACCTCACTGGAGGTGATTAAAATATTGTTTCAAATAGATGGTCTCTTGAGTATTGATTCCATCACAATAGAGTTTAGAAGTTATATATAGATGTTTAAAGGCATGCTATAAGATTGTAACTATATAACACAACGGGTGTGGTCGCTGCAGATCCAAAACAGAAATCTGAACACAATATTATCAAAGAATTATCAATCTGTATTCAATGATAACCACGACAGTACATTAGGCAAAATAAACAATAAACCCCAAGTCGGGTGCCTAACCCCCGCTGCTAAACACGCCAAAGTAGAGTTCAATTAAGGTCCATTGAAGTGTTATTGGTAAGCGGTTCAGCCAGTGAGGAAAGTAGTTGCAGTGAAGCCGCTAAAGGATTTTGTATTCCAACCCCGATGGGTATTTGTAATCCATTAAAGGGAGATAGGAGCGAGGAAACTTGAAGCAAACACGCCGGTGCCCACAAACAAAGGCTGAGTAGCTTCCCCAATGCGGGGTTCCAGTGGCCAGGCGGGGTTCGCGTAGTCTCTGGCTGAGGAGGACACGAATGTTAAGGAGTTCCACCTCGTTTCGACCCTTACGGGTCTTTTTCAAGGCCAAAATAAACAGAGATCCTCACATCGCGCACCAAAGGGCAGGCGGCAGAAATCTAATATAAACATAAAGATGCTTAGGATATGATATCTGGCACATAATGTGAGCGTTCAAATTAAGTAACCACCATATATTATACAACATAAATGAAAATGGAAGCACAAAGGTACTACACATTCGAAGTTTACCTTATAGAAGAGTTCTCGTGTGTAATCTACCTCAATGGGTAGGGCAAATGCGCAAACACAGGTAAATGGGGAATGTTTTGTAGGGAGGGGAAGTCAACAGGTGGGGTGATTACAGGAGTAAATTGCTGATAGGTATCTTATCATTTAATCCCCAAGGTTGCTCAGTTTTTTTTTTTTTAAAAAACGTCCATTTACTTTCTGCCCAGCCTTTGTTTGTGGCCACCGGCGTGTTTGCTCCAACCTACCTCCCTTTAATGGATTACAAATACCCATCGGGGTTGGAATACAAAATCCTTTAGCGGCTTCACTGCAACTACTTTCCTCACTGGCTGAACCGCTTACCAATAACACTTCAATGGACCTTAATTGAACTCTACTTTGGCGTGTTTAGCAGCGGGGGTTAGGCACCCGACTTGGGGTTTATTGTTTATTTTGCCTAATGTACTGTCATGGTTATAATTGAATACAGATTGATAATTCTTTGATAATATTGTGTTCAGATTCCTGTTTTGGATGCTATAAGATTGGTAATGGCGATAGCCTTCATTCTGGGGTACATCCATAACTGTTCATTTTGAAATAGACCTGGTTTTCTCACATACTTTTTATGGGGCATCTACATTATCCAACCATCACATCATTGTACAGTCTCCACGGCTACACATCACAGTAGTGCTTCACTTCTTTTTAAAAAGACTCTGTGGTTTTGGCATATAAAATGACTGATAGGGAGTGGAAGGAATTTGTCTATGATCCATCAGAAAAAAATGTACCAGTGTGCATGAAAAAAAACCCCCAAAAATGTGAATGTGCCTTCAACTTGCCAATCAACTTATGGTGATCCCATGAATTTCATAGGGTTTCTTTAGGCAAGGAATTCTCAGAGATGGTTTGTGTTTGTCTAAAATACATGTTTCATTTCACCCTTTAATGCCTTTTCACTCATACATTTAAAACATGAAGTATGAACACACACACACACACACTTCCCTTTCCAAAGAGTGGAAAATCGATTACAGTTTCACATATTGTTTGAAATGGTCATGACTGGCTCATTAGTAGTAGTCAAGAAGCACCATCTAAGTGGCAGCATCAGAGATTGAAAGCTTTCACCTGCAAACAGTATTAGTTGCGAGAACTATAGCTTAAAGACTGGCAACTTGCTGTTGTGTGCCTTCAAGTCAATTCTGACTCAATATGAACCTATCTTGGCAAGGTTTGTTTAGATGGGATAAGAAGGTAATTTGCCCATGATCACCCAATGGGTTTCCATGGTTGTTTCAAGCTCTGATCTCCCACATTCCTAGTCCAATACTCAAACTATGACACCACACTGCTTCCTATACAACTCAGGGATTCATTAATAATGTTTAAAATTATAAGATTTATCTGTCTTTGATAATGAAAACAGTTGATGCCTTCTGGGTTACGTAAGAGTTCCTCCTCTCCCAGAAAAGTTTATGAAAGACACAAAGGACCACTATTAATGGTGAAACCTTCAAATTCTCCATGCTTCCAATTGTGTTTCTTAGGTTATTTGATGTAAGGGACTAGAAATCATTGTTTCCAATGGACTAGGGACTGGCATTAATTTTGTACCCATTAGAAACTTATCAGGGACTAACAGCCTATGGCTATGGGTTCAGCACCAATCCAGAGACCACTACTTTGAGTAGCACAAGAACCACCCTACTTTTCCAAGTTAAAAAGTGGACTAAATTCTGAATTAACGAATGTGGAAATTGTGGTAAAGTCAAATTGGAGAATGGAGGAGCGATCCAAGAATGATATGGAAGAATGAAAGGCTGTGATAGGACTTCATATTCCATGTGGTTGGAGCCTACAAATCATTGCTCCTTATATGGTCACAGCACCACGTAGGATGTTTTCAAGCAGCAACCATGCAAAAAGTCATTTGCTTGCAGTTTAGCATCTCTACTACTCAGCTGATGGAAGCATGGCCAAAGTAGGAGACACAACAAGGAATGGACACTAAGCCTTTGAAAAAGGCAATCCTCCCAACTACTGAGTGCAGGGTGCACACACAGGGTCAACTCCAGCTGATGAGGCTGGGGTTGGGTAATTTGTGGAATTACATACAGGTCACGTTATCTTCACCCTTTCTATTGGCCCAACTCAAATATCTTCCAGAGCTCATAGCACAAGAGAAGTAACACCTAGGGAAGGAAAGGCAGAAAGGGTGGCAAACCGCACACAGGCAGTGGATGGGGTGGTCGTGCAAACAGCAAGCATAGGAAGAAAGAAGTCCATATATTTCTTTGTGATTCGTTGGTTCCCAGTCTAATGTTTACTCTCAAGATCTCCAAAGAAGAATGTGGTCGATGATAAACCATTAATCCAGAATGACCATTTGAACATAAATGAAAGCTGACATGAAAACACAGGTCAACCCAGTATAATGACATATAGTGTATTGTTAGAAATAAAACATATCTATGTATTTCAGTTTGGAAGTTTCTCTAAACCTCTCAATTCTATTACAATTTGTCTTAAGTAACAATGTAATTTGGGGCACATGGCAGTATTTGAAGGGGCAACTCTTATGTTAAAGAGGCACTTCCTTCTTGAATACCGAGAGGTATTTACCAGGTAGCAACTGAGACTTGTGTTATTCTGTCAAGTGGTTGGAAGAATTTTCTATCTCTTCTCTCTTTCCCATGATTGCAGTATGCAAATGTGAAAAACCGCATTGCCCCTTGTCAAGATAGTATAGAAATGGTGCCACAACCAATGACTACACTAGCTGGGAATGGTCGGAGCTGGAATTGTAACACATCAGGTGGATACCAAGTTGCAGAAGGCTTCCATACAGATATTTTCTAATGCATTTTATCATTTTGTCCACATATCAGATTTACATATATAAAAGGCCCACCTTGTCTGTTAGGATGCCAAACATACACAAACAAGAATATTAGAGGCCACTGAAGTAAGGTTTGATCACTTGTAATGGATTCAGCTTACCAAGTGCTTGCATGGCGATTTACTACCAACAAATGCCTATGTTTATTCTCCTGTGATTAACTCTGGAATAGCTAGTCATAAGAGTTCTCTTCTTACAAGCCTTCTGCTCACTAGGCCGCTACATAGGTGCACCTCCACTAGGAGTAAGCCTTATGGGAATAAGTGCCACTGTATTCAAAGCCAACATGGTACAGAATTGTACTAGGTGAAGTGTTATCATGTAATCTTTTTTTAAAAGGGTAAAACTTTAAATGGTGGAAATCATAACTCTGAGTCAAAGATCAACATCTGTGTGCGCTAACGTTGGCAAGAAGCAGCTTCACATTCTGTCGAAACAGGTTTTATGTGAGCAGAACACGTACTATCCTTCAGGCAGTTGAGCTACAGGGAGGCCACCTCTTCACACAAGACACTCTGGGGAAAAACTGTGTGTAGCACAATGAGATTCAGAAACTGCCCTGGGTGCTCCTTCTTCCAGGCACTGAGGGTAAATGAAGAAAACAACCTAGGTTGCAGCGTTGTAATAGTGAAAGAGAGTCAAATGTAAGCCTCTTTTTGCAAAGAGTGAGTCCATGGTTCCATCAATGAAAACAAAACAAAATTTGCTTAACTTGATATATTGTGCAGTGTCATCAGTGCATACACACAACAGTGGTTGGAGCTGACACTTTTTTTAGCAGCAGAGCCTGTCTGGAGGAGCTTTGTATCATCTCTATAAAACAGTTAAAACGTCATTTCCTTGTCTTCCAAGTTTCGGAGTTCACCAGTAGAGTGAGCCAGCAAATGATGCCAATAGTGCCTGTCTGTTTCAACACACTCTGCTCTGATTCAAGTGCTTTTTTGCCAAGTAAGAAAGAATTTGACCAAATCTGGACCCATCTCATACTATTTCCGTTTGCAAAATACAGCCCTTATTGCAAGAGTGATGCCATGATGGCATGTCACTCATGACAATATGACAAGCAATGACATATTTTTTTCTTTGCAAATGTTACTAGGGTAGTGTTTGGCCAAGATCATTACTATGGTCAAGATCATGCCTTGGCATCTCTCCCACAGTAAAGGCAGCCTCTGAATTAAACCGAAATTTGCAACAAAACGCTGTTGAAACACTATTGTCATTTCGTTATTGGAAACGTAACTCCCTCTTTCCCCCACTTTGCTTGCTGATCTTGTTAAGTTTCAATGAATTGGGTTGAAGCAAGAGCTATATTAATCAAAGCAGGGGTCAAAGTGGAAGAGGGGAGACTAAGCACAGCAATTCACTGGCAGGTATATGCAAGTGGAAACGAGGAGTTTGCTTTCTGAAAATTGCCTGGTATAGAGCAGAGCAAAGCAGCGCCAGCTCAAAAGCCTGCTTTGTTGATGGGTACAGCAAAAAGAATAGGCTGCCTAGAAACAATGCCAAATAATTGTAATGGTTGTGCCCAAAGGGTAGATATATTACACAAAAGTCTTTCCTTAACTACAGAATATATTCATTCATTCTTCAGAGAAGCCATAACTACATAACTGTGGGTTGGAGTCCCGTGGGCACTTCCTGGCTCTATCAATACAGTGTCCCATGACCATACAAGTGGAGGGAACATGGGGAAGGCAGAGCAGCTTCACATTATGTATACATGTCGTGTTAAAACTTTGTAATGAAAAACAAAATCCACTGCTAAGATTTTGAATAGGGACACATATTTGTGTCGTAGCTCTCTGACCAGCTCAACAGGCCATTTGCCCTGTTTGCAAGGCATTGAAAGACGCCTTTCTCAGATTTTCCCTTTCCCCTTTCCCCCCTCCTAAAGCTTTTGCTCTGCAAAAATTGTCTGGACTGAAGTATAATACATTATCCTATATGTGATATTTCCTCCTTTGAAGGGACAGAAGGATTCAAAAGAGTTTGGCTTTCTTCTTCATGTCATGGCGTCTCCAGAGAGGCAACTTATCAAACTCCTGTATCGTCATGCCGAATATTTCTTGAAAAACTTCAGGTGCTAAGTGACGCTACAGAAAAATAAAAGAAAAAGGACAGCAGTCAACCTCAAGAGCACTATATCCTAGAACAGGTGCATTCAGCATTTCAAGATCATTTTTCTCATAAACACACACTTAAGGAGCAGCTGCTGGTTTTAGTTGTTGTTTAAACCAGATACTCATATTGTGGTGCCATTGCTTTTGTTATTTCCCCTTAAATCACACTATGTTCCAGTATTGGGGTCCTGATTCACCAGTTGAAGACTAGTAGGACTTGAGAAATGTGACAGTAATAAAAAAAATCAATAAGCTATTTAGAGCTAGAGCAAAGGACCATGGGATGGATAAAAAGTTATCAACTTTGGCATTCAACTCCCATAAGCCCCTGCCAGAAATCCTGGGGGTTGAAGTCCAAGATGTCAGAGGCGCCAAAGATAGAGTATTATTGGGACAGATAACATAGGAACTGTAATGCATAGAAGACAATTAGGAACTCAAAGTGTATCTCATTTTGAATTAATTAAGCTTCTTTTATAACATTAAAAAAGGAAGTATCTAGCAATGTATTACATGTGCTAATTTTCTATGATGTGCTAAAAGGGTATATTTACATTAGACTGAGTAATCACCAAAGCTATAATCTCTATTATATTCTTGTTTCTCTTAATTTTTATGAACAATCAGATATACAAAGCCAGCCATTCATCTATTGCAGCGATTTTCAACCAGTGTGCTGCGGAACACTAGTGTGCCGCGAGAGATCATCAGGTGTGCCGTGGAAAATTATTTTTGAACTTCATTCATATATAAACTATAAGGCGCATCTGTCATTTTAAGAAATGGAACCATAGCACTCTCGCGTCACATAAGAAGTGACGTGAGAGTGCTATGGTCGCGCCATCTTGGATTCGCTCAGTTGCGGCTAAGTAAACAAAGTTAGAGTTAGTGCTGCAGCTGCGCGTCAAGTGACAGTGGCAATTTCGGATCACAGCAAGACAAGCAAGTGACAGTGATGGAGAAATTTTTGTTTGACTGTGATAAAAACTAAAAACAGAGAGAGACTGACCGCTGTTGAGCAAGAGCTTTGTGTGTGTCTTTCTACCTTTCCTGCTAGGATATCTATTTTGTGTTCATCGAAACAGGACCAGGTTTCACACTAAGTGAGTGTATAAATACATTTAAAAACATATTAACTATATGTATTACTTGTCTAAATACATTAAAAAACATATTAACTATATGTATTACTGTGTTTTTGTGTCATTTTGGTTGGTGTGCCCCAAGATTTACATTTTGGTTGGTGTGCCCCAAGATTTTGTAAATATAAATATAAAAAATGTGCCGCGGCTCAAAAAAGGTTGAAAATCACTGAACTATTGAGCTCAGTATTGTTAACTTTGACTGGAAATTGTATTCCATGGACATACTGGTGACTGAATCTAGGTCCTTCTGCCTGCAAAACAGTCTTCGATGTATATGTTATTTTTCCGCTGTTAATTATATGTATACATTACTATATCAGTGTGTGCATGTATATGAGTGAATAACATTTGTATGAATTAAATATTAAAATTCATAAAATATGCAAAGGTGAGCAAATATTCAGACTAATAAGACTTTTATGAGAAAACACACAAACTTTACAAACGATGCATATCACTATAGGAAGCAGCCATCTCCTGAATCAGGGTATTGGTTCATTTTAGCCCAGAGCTGGCAAGAGATCTCAAGGTCCTGTCTGAAGAACCAAGATGTTCCACTGTCCAAGGATAAACTAGATCTGACCCTGCTTAGCTTCTGAAATCAGAAGACATCTGTGTATTCAGTGTATTATGGCAGAATCTCATTCTTAGGAAATATGTGGTTTCAAAGTCACTGGCCCACACACACAGGTTTCAAGTTCCAATTTAGGATGGTTACCTAAAAGCTCATCCAAATAAAACAAAGTGGGGAGTTAATATTAGTCGACCACATTTTTAATGTTCAACAAATGAGCATTTTATAAAAAGATCCCAGATCCAACCTGGAAATGGAAAGACTTCTGCTTAGAAAGACTTCTGCTTTAGAGCCTGACATACTGCAGATACTCAAGAGTAATCAAAAGTAGTGTATTTTTTTGTATTGGATCCAATTAATTACTATTTTTAATGCATGATGTTCACCATTTGATGCTCAACCATCAGTTGAGCATCAATATAACAATGATTAATATTCCTTAGCTCGTTCATGCTGAAATCCTGTACACACTTAGCTATTTCTGAGTAAACATATACATAAGTATAATAAACCTCTCTGTTTTTACTATTTCATTCCTTTATACATTTTTTTTAAAACATGTCAGCAGCGACTTGAGAAACTGCAAGGACGTTTCTGAGTGGATGCCTGGATGTGTTACTTTTCTGTGGGAGGCTTCTCTCATGTCCCCACAAGGGACGTTGGAGCTGACAGATGGGAGCTTACCTTGTATTGCGGATTCGAACCGCTGACCTTCAGGTCAGCAGTTCAGTTGGCACAAGGGTTTAACCCATTGCACCACCACAGCTCCTCCTTTATACATGAATTTATAAGATAAACAAAAAGTTGACTGAATAAACAGCAGACTAAATCAGAAAAAAACAATCAAAAATACCAAATGCATACAAAGTATCCATTTGATATTTTTGATTATATCAATTTATTCATTTCAGCCACTTCATTTTGCTAATGAAGGACTTCTTACCTCCAACCTGGTTCTGTCCACTTCTCGTAGAATTTTAATTCGCCCTCTGTTGGTTACCATCAGCATTTCATATGGGAATATCTGTTAATGATGGAGAAGGGGCATTTATGAAGAATTTATAGTGCCACTGAAAAGCATCATTAAGCTCAGAAGCACAATGTGATCATTGTTGAAAGGCAGCTGCAAGTTCACTAACGGACTGCAAGAAATACTGGAATACAAAGTACACATTTTTCTGGACTTACCCAACTGTTACGTCAAAAGTTAATTTCTATGATCAAGATGATGTCTGCATAATTTGTATTTAACAAAGTAGCATTCTCTTTAATATAGGAATGTAGTGGATTCTTCCTACCCTTCTGCCCCCTATAGACTGGCACTGTGCTTTTGGTTTTATTCTTATTCGCTCAACAAGTGCAACATTCATTCTGGGTCATTATTCCTCTTTTTCCTTATCACTCCCCTCTTCTGCCCTATTCTGAGTCTTTTAAGAAAATAAATAAATCTGCTTTTTGTTATATCCACCTATTCATCACATTCGCCTAATTCAATGTTTGTTTATTCATTCCACAGTTACCCAAGCAGAAAAAGGTAAATATGAGAACTACAGGATTATAATAAAAGATTATTTGCCAGGGATGCAAATGTACAGCATAAGGTAAAGGTTTTCCTCTGACATTAAGTCCAGTCATTGGGGTTGGTGCTTATCGTCATTTCTAAGCTGAAGAGCCTGCGTTGTCCGCAAACACCTCCAAGATCATGTGGCTGGCATGACTGCATGGAGTGCAATTACCTTCCTGCCAGAGTGGTACCTATTGATCTACTCACATTTGCATGTTTTCAAAGTACTAGGTTAGCAGAAGCTGGGGCTAACAGTGGGAGCTCATCCCACTCCCCAGATTCAAATTGGCGACCTTCAGCAGCTTAGTGATTTAATGTACAACATAGCTAACTGCATATATTTATATTACAATGCTTTTGAAGAATATGGGTGACTACAGGCAGCCCCCAAGTAATGAACAAGATAGGTTCTGTAGGTTTGTTCTTAAGTTGAATTTGTTTGTAAGTCAGAAGAGGTACATAGAAAAGGGTTAACATCCCTGTGGTGTTTGTTTTGCTGTTTGTGCCCCTGTTCAGAAGATTTCATCTCACTTTCTGTCCTTCTGATAATTGGATTTTGAAAAAAATGAATTGTTTTAGAAATAAGGATTGGTGATAAAGCTTAAGTGGAGACACCTTTTCCCTATGATAACTCTTTCAGGAGTGAATTTTCCCCACTTCCTATTGTCTCACCCCCATTCTTAACTATGGGTCATTTGAAAGTTGGATGCTTGTAACTTGGGGCTTGCCTGTATATGGGATATTAAGCAGTAGAAAATGGAGTGTTTCTCTTAAAGCTAACTGCAAATTCACTGCATGTCATAGCCAGAGTAAGTCTTCAAACTTTTGGAAAGGGTTACTTCTCTGCTCCTTAATATCCCCTTGTTCACCACAGTGTTGCTCTATTAGGCATCATTCCAAAGAATACGACTAGATTGTGAATATCATTAAGTTGAATAGAACTTACCTCCGAGTAAATAGGCATAAGACTGCACTGCATAGTTACATTATAAATACATGGTTGCAATTATTTAACGGCTGATACCTAAATTCCATTGACTGTCCCAACTAAATCCTATTATGTAAATCCTATTAAATAGATGAGATCTTCATAACCAATGACTCAACATTGAGTTCCAGGTGGTCTACTCTAGCTGAGACTGGTGATTTGCTTTAGGCTTAAGCACCTAAAATGCAATACAATTGTATATAGTCAGATCTCTGTATCCACAGATTCAACTATGGGTTGATTTTTTAAAAAATGTCCCCAAAACAAATATTGATTTTTGCCATTTTATATAGGTAAAGGTAAAGGCTTTCCCCTGACATTAAGTCCAGTCGTGTCCGACTCTGGGGGTTGGTGCTCATCTCCATTTTTAAGTCATGTTGTCTGTAGACACCTCCAAGGTCATGTGGTCGGCATGACTGCATGGAGCACTGTTACCTTCCATTTTATATAAGGGACACCATTTTACTATGTGACTGTAGAAATGACATGTTAGCATCCACTGATGTTGGTATCCGTGGGGAGCCCCTGAACCAAACCCCAGCCAAAACCAAGGGACCATTCAAGCTGCCATTTCTACCAGTCAGGCATGTAGCCGGGGGGGGGGGTTTGAGGGGCTTCAGCTCCCCCCAAAATTCTCAGGGTGGTCTGCGAGAATGCCTTAGTGGTACATTATTTAAACTGTTATGTTTATTCATATCATATCTGATCACCATGCTCAATATATCCCATATATTTGCTAGGGTAGACCCTCTCTCACTCAGACTCAGCCCCCCCCCATCAAACTCAGGCCCCTCCCCCCAAATCAGAATCCTGGCTACGGGCCTGCTACCAGTAAAATGTTTAGGGCTATAATTTACAAGGACTGTAGCCTATAAAGTGTAAAATGGATCACTCTTTTAAGATAGCTTCATTTCACCTGTTATAATTATTTTACAATAAATTCCTGATACTGTCCCTTTATCAGATGCATTATCACCCAAAAAGAGCTACATAATTAATCCTCTTTGTGGCAGATGAGGTCTATTAATCTCCTCAAGTCACATTCCTAGATCTATGCCTGCAGACATTTCATAAACAATATCTCTGCATTTCAGATACCATCGTGGAATTGCTTATTTTTCTCAAAAGCACAGAAATGATTGGATAGTATTGGGGAGTGGTGGGAGAAGTCTGAGTTATGTTCTAGCCCATATGAGCAAGTGCATTTTGGCTCTAGTTGTTTGGTATTATGGAATACTTTTGATTCTGTGTTGACATTTAATACCCAGTAATACATTAGAATTATCACAGTTTGCCATTTCCAACCTAGGAGACCTGAAACACAATAACTTACATCTGTGTACAAAATGCATTTTCTATTTTGACCTCCCTATATTGGTCAATGAATCCACATATAAGCATCTTGTTTTATTTTATGTAAGTATGACTACTACACTTTGCAATTCCCAGAATCCTCTTTCATTTGCTTTGGGCTATCCTATCCCATACATTTAAACTGAAAAGTCTTGTAAAAAGTTTAATAGTGCTTCTAAATCAAAATTAGTTCCCTTAGAAAAACTGTTTGCTGTATGAAACTTGTTTTTATAACATCCAGCAAATATGGAAATAAACAGTAAATGTATCATCCTGCATATTGAAGGCTGTGATCTTATCAGCTGAATTCCAAAACTCTTGAAGCTGAGCATGTTCCATATGACACACTGCTTTGGAGGAAGGATTTAATGTCCCACCATGTCAAAGCATCTAACATATGGATGGCTTGTGGATGGAGCTGGGGGTACCACCATTGGCTATATGGAACTGCAATTTGTTCATGAGCCACCACTGACTGAACACGAAAACGGGCACCTAACTCTTAAGACAGGGGTGCTCACACTTTTTCATCATGTGAGCTACTTATAAAACAACCAAGTCAAAATGATCTACCTACCCACTACTCAGAGAGCCATAAAAGCAAAATATTTGGAAATTTCTTTCGGTTAGAGCCATATAATATATTTTAAGACTGAATTCAACTAAATGTGAGTATAATAAGCCCCTGAATTGATTCATAATAATAATGACGATAATATTCAGTAAGCATCTGCTACTAATAATAATAGTAACAACAACAACAGGTTCCTAGAGTAGAAGGAGACCTCCAAGGGCCATCCAGTCCAACCTCCTTCTGCACCTGGGCAGCGTCAGGAGCCTGTGGGGTGGGACTGAGCCTTCCTCCCGCCCTGGTAGATCGCAGCCAGGGTGGGAGGAAGGCTCAGTCCCACTCCACAGGCTCCCGACACCACCCAAGTGATGCCAGCCCTGGGTTATCTGAGGTCCTTTCTACACAGTTGAATAAAATCTCATGTTATCTGCTTTGAATCAGATTATATGGCAGTGTGGACTCAGAAAACCCAGTACAAAGCAAATATTGTGTTATATATGTTTCACATTTTTGTAGTGGGCAGGTAGATCATTTTGACTTGGTTGTATATAAGAAGCTCGCATGCTGAAAAAGTGTGAGCACCCCTGCCCTACGCGATCTACCAGTAGATCGCAATTTACCTAATGAGCACCCCTGTCTTAAGATATGCTAGTCTTTTTGCTTAAAATGTTAGTCATTAGGTGACCACTTGTGCATCAATAAAGAGGAGAGGAATTCATCACCAAAAAGAATACATAAATGTAAATTAAATGTATATAGTCAACCCTCCACATTCATTGGGGCGCAGGACACCTGCAAAAGTGAAATACCACATATAAATAAATCACTGTATTCTTTTTTTTACTTGAGAGAATACATCTCTAGACATCTGTAGGTCCTCCAGTATGACTGTATGGTTGACGTCTACCAAAATCATACTGTATGACTTAGAGATTTCTAGAGAGATATTCTCTGCAGGAATCTCTGGGTCCTGCAATGTGATTCTATGATCACCTTCTGCTGGAAGTTGACCATAGAGTCGTACTGGATGACCTAGAGATTCTTAGAGAGAACTTTTAAATCAAATCCATGAATAACCAAATCTGTAAAAGTTAAACACACAAATGTGGAGGGATGGCTGTATATACTTATTTTTGTAAAGATGCAAATTAACAGTGAGGAAAATAGAGACCAGATGGTCCTGTGTGTCTGTTCACTCTTCAACGCATACTGATTGGTGATGGGTGTTTTCAAGACCCCTGCCATTCCAATTCCAATTTATTCTTTTTATTTAAACAAGATAGGATTGAATTACTTTCAGGGAGAAGATGGCTTCTAATGCAGGACTCTTTCTGACATTTACTGAAATAACTGACTTGTGTCAATTAGACTGAGGACATCCGAGACCAGTTTTCCTTCCCTTGAATTCATTTCAGAATGTTTTTGAACTGACAAAATTATGGGCACGGACTAAATCACTGGCTTGTATCTGTTAGTTCCGATTTGAGGAGACCCCCTGAATCAATATAAACATGGTTTATATTTATGTTAATTTCATAGACCCAGAGTGGGTCTTCCCCGGTTGAAACTAGCCGCTAGATCAGGGGTGGGTATTGCACGGCCCGCGGGCCGGATCCGGCCCTTTGGGGGACCCCATGCGGCCCATGGAGCCTTGGGCAGCGAGGAAGGGAGCAGAACGCGATCTCCCTTTCCTCGCTGGGGCTTATAAACTGCGCCGGAGCCCACCCCCAGCATCCCTTCCGCGGTGCCGGCTGTGTCGTCAGCATGGAAGGGACGCTGGGGGGGCTCAAGAGCTTGTTTACAAGCCCCAGCAAGGAGAGATTGTGTTCTGCTCTTCCTCGCGATCTCTCTTGCTGGGGCTTGTAAACAAGCTGCGGAAGCCCGCCCCAGCCGTCCCTTCCACGCTGAGGATACAGCCGGCACCAAGGAGGGGACGCTGGGGGACGGGGCTTCCCGCAGTTTGTTTACAAGCCCCAGCAAGGAAAGATCGCGTTAGGAAGGAAGCAGAACGCGATCTCTCCTGCCGGGTTTGTAAACAAACTGCGGGAAGCCCCCAGCCCCCTCCTTGGTGCCGGCTGTGTCGTCAGCATGGAAGGGACGCTGGGGGGGGGGGGGGGCTTCCCCGCAGTTTGTTTACAACCCCCAGCAGGAGAGATCGCTTCTGCTTCCTTCCTAACACGATCTCTCCTCGCTGGGGCTTGTAAACAAACTGTGGGGGAAGCCGCCCCCCCAGCATCCCTTCCGCAGTGCCGGCTGTGTCGTCAGCATGGAAGGGACGCTGGGGGGGGGGGGCTTCCCCGCAGTTTGTTTACAAGCCCCAGCGAGGAGAGATCGCAGTAGGAAGGAAGCAGAACGCGATCTCTTTTGCTGTTTTTTAAACAAACTCCGAGGACGCCCGCCCCTGAGCGTCTTCCGCGATGACGTCGCAGCCGGCATCGCCGAACATGCCCAGGGGGCGGCGCTTCCTCCGCAGTTTGTTTGGCAACGTGAACGAGAGGAAGGGGGCCCCACGTTCGCCCCCATTGCTTGCTTTTTGCCGTAAACAAAGCCACGCATGGCTTTCTACCTGCCCGGGCCTCCCTTTTTCGCCGGTAAGCAGCGCTGCCACCGGCTACCTGGCTTCGCCAGGGAAGGCGCACTGCCCGGACCTCCTCTTCCAAAGGAGGAAAGAAGGGGTATGTTATTGTGTTCTGGGAGATATAATATTAAATTGATTGCTTCATTGATATAATTTTGTTGTGGGAGATATAATATAAATTTAATTGCTTCATGGACACCCCTGTACTATAATATAATAATTATGATAATAATACTAATAATATATGAATATTTCTTGATATATTAATATGTTAATATTAATGATGTGTAATATATGGTAAATATAGTAAGTGAAATAAATAAATAATGTAGATTAGCATGTAGTTCCGCCTTTAGGTGTGGCCCTGCATAATATTTTTTTGCTCTCATGTGGCCCCTTGGAAAAAATAGTTGCCCACCCCTGCGCTAGATGTAGGTCTATATTAGTTGTTTCATTATTTACAATAAGAAATAAACACGTCAGAAGTGTAATAAAGAAGATTCAGTCAAGGATACACATTTACCACTTAATTTATTATATGCAATTATGTAAGGTATAATTTTATACAGAAAAGAATTAGTAGCAGAATCCAACAATCTGACAACTTTACAGCTCATTCCACTATATTACTTTAATTACATTATTTTTTTATGTTTTACAGTGCAGCATGAAAAAAAAATACAGTTTTTAAACAAAACAGCCAAAATCAACAGAACGCTGAACAGTTTTGAAACTGTGAACCCATTCTTTGTATCTGACAAAATCAGGATACACTGTTGGTGTGAGCAATTTTCAAAATATTTCCACTCATGTCCAAAATGGGGCAGAATTCTCAGGCTAAAGATAACCTTTTTAACCAAAGAGATGCAAGCTTAGACTTTCAAATGAGAGCTTCTCTATATCGCAGAAAGTAAATGTGCCAGCTGGTTTTTAAATTATAAAAACGATCACAATTTTCCCACAGAAAAATCATAGCAAGCTTTCTCTGTGGAAAAGTTGTATTTTGCCTTGATTATGCCACACCTTCTGGTAGAAAGTTGGAGTAATAGATATAATAGCATGCTGAGCAATGCTAGGATAGTGTACTGAGTCCAACGCATCTATTGCTACTCTGTTTATAGAGTGCCTCGACATAGCATTATATTTATTCTCCTTAAAAGTATTTTTTGAACTTCTCAATAGCAATGACAACAAGTCTATGAGGGAGACTTGTGACTAACACAATGGACTAAGCGAGTCCCATTCTACTTTCTCTGGGCTGCTATCATTTGAGGTGACACTGCTTATAATCTTTTTAGCAAATGGAAAAGATGAACCTCAAGTAGAGCCTTGTGTTGCAGTACTACTCAAACATCAAAGCATTGTGGGCAATATTTCCTTCCCATTTCTTTTGCATTAGGCTTACTTTCATAGAAACAGGATAAACAAGAATGAACATTACATTCTTTTGGGGTACTATAACTGATGCTGTGGTTACCAGTAACGCATGGGCTTGTTGAACCACAAGCCACTGATGCTTCTGCCATCTTTCCTCTGCATCCACCTGCTTTCACATGATACTATGTCCAAATCATTCCCTGTGGATTCCTATTATTTTTTCTGGCAAAAAGCTGTTTGAGGTTTATTAGTTTTAGGCTCACATTCTCCCCTGCTGTCTAGCTTTCATAGTATGTTATCTATTCTGGTCCTGTGGGTAAAACAAACAAGGAAGCACACCTCCAAAGCAATAGAAAGCTGGCATATAAGAAACAACTCAATAAAAGGTCAAAGATGCAAATACACTTTTAATGACATATTATCATTCCACAGATGCAAACTATTATTGTATTAAAGCAAAGTGAATAATATCTGCACTTGCCTTTGGTTCCAACATGTTAGGCATAGACACTCCTCGGTCCATTCGCATTCCAGGGACATGACCATCTGGGAGGGACTGTATCAGATATAGGTAGACATCAAACACACAGGTTACATGCACACAGACGTACATAAATAGGGTAAAGGCATTCATGGTGAATATGGACATGAATTTACACTTCAATCTTGACTTTTGCAACAGTCAACTATTGTTATTTACAATTTATGATATGTTACCAGGGACAACCTGCTTATTTATCATTTATTTCTCCTTATTGATTCCACACAGTTGCAACATTATAACTGTGTTAAGTTCTTCATGTATTCCAACAAAAGCTTTCAAAGTTAAGATTCAGTGGCAAGTTGAGAGAATCACCGGGAATGTGGCGCAGCTGGCTGGGTGTCAGCTGCATAAGATCTCTACTGACCACTAGGTCATGAGTTCAAGGCCTGCCCGGGTCGAGGTGGACTCTCGACCTATTGTGTAGCCTGTTGTCGATCTTTGCAACCCGAAAGACAGTTGCATCTGTCAAGTAGGAAATTAAGGTACCACTTAGTGGGGAGGCTTAATTTAACTGATTTACGAGGCCATAAAATCTCCAGGAAGTATGCAAAGAATGAGGAAGCCAAGGGATGAAGGAGTGCGACAGCTCCCCCTGATGGCCATATGTTAAATTGCCTCTGTCTGTCTTGTGTGTTTGTGTGTCTAAATGTAATGTGTACATTGTAATCCGCCCTGAGTCCCCTGCGGGGTGAGAAGGGTGGAATAGAAATAAAGTAAATAAATAGATAAATAAATCATTCTGTTCATGTTAACCAGTTGTAAATAGTTTTAAGCTAAGAGTTTAATTTTTTCAGTTGTTTTAAAGTGTGTTTTTATACTCTCTGTAAGCCGTCCTGAGCCCTCGGGGAAAGATGGCATACAAAACTGAATAAATAAATAATAAATAGAATTATACAAAAAAAATCTGCTGGAGCAAATCAAAGCTCTGTCCATCCAATCCTTCCTCACATATTGGCTAGCCTACAAGGTCAGCATGACAGTAACTAGTCTTCTCCTCGTTCTCTTCATACCCCGTATTCACATACCTGTGATGGGCAACATTGATACTATATTGACACAGATCTAGCCTGCCATTTTGGTTCTGTCCTTCCTTTTCACTAAGGTCCGTTCTACACTGTCCTTAGATCTCCCAGGACCTGATCCCAGGTTATCTGAATTATAAGAGTCTCCACTACCAGATAATCTGGGATAAGTAGATAATCTAGGATCCGTTCCTGGGATATAGGGAAGTGTAGAAGGGGCCTTAGCTGTATTCCATCTACGGTATAGTTTGTTTCTTTTCTTTAAAAAATCCCATTTAATAAGTAACACTATACATTTCCATCTGGCTAACTAGATGGTCCTAAATCCTCAAGCAACCCTCTCCAATGTTCAATATAAAACAAAACCACTTGTCCATCAGTGGATTTCAGCTACTTCCAGTTGATTCTGGGTTGGAGGCCCTTTTTGGGCAGTCTGTGTGGACTCAGATGGTCCTCAGAGACAGACAACTGATCTCTGGAGTTGCTAAAGGTGTCCACCTGAATGCCAAGTCTTTTGCAGTTAATATGCAATGAGGATTTTGTCATAATTTTCTGTTTATGAAAATGTGATATATGATAGGCATAGCAAGCATTTAATCACTAAATTCTAGGATCAGGGCAAATGGGGGCAGGCAGAGAATTCTACTCTTTTTCTTGGCCAGTCTACAGAACCTTAAAAGTATTTCACAAGGCCATCTTTTTTTTCCATGCCCACAACCACATACAGAGTCAAGGAATTATATGTGGGAAAGTAGGGAATAACATCTGGAAAAAAGGGCAGGGTGAGAAAAAGGCTTCAGAAAGAGGAAGCTTACGTCTGGACATCCCTTTGGTTGGAAATCTGAGGAATCAGAAGAGACCCCACCAAAGAGAGAACTGCCACAGTTGCATGCCAAATTAAGGAAAGCGGGCCAAGCAAGTCATAAAACTGGCTTGCGCAAGGTATTGTCATAGCTGTGGGTCTTCCACAGTGGTACAAGCTTACATCATTAACTAGGTATAAAACATACAAATGAGCATGTTCTAAGAAACGCTTCCCTGTAGCAGAAATTGAAAGTTGGAGTAAAACAGTAGCCAGGGTGTTGATGGAGCTGTTCAGAGCGTCCACTACTTGAAGGTAGAAAATCTGTACTGTACCTGGAAATCTGAAAAGAAGTTGGGGTGGGGTGGGGTAGGGTGAGAAAACACAAATGATCAGGATGTTTAAAAAAAAGGGGGTTTTAACTTTGGTACCTTTTAAAAATGCTACATTGCAAAAGACACATAACTTGGAAATGTAAATTAAGCAATTAATGTAAGAACACATAAATGCATGCATGTATTATTTTTACTCAATTGTAGTATGGTAATTTTTAAAAATTGTATCAGAAGTAACTTGAGAAACTGTAAGTCGCTTCTGGTGTGAGAGAATTGGCGGTGGCACAATGAATTAAATCCTTGTGCCAACTGAACTGCTGACCTAAAAGTCAGTGGTTTGAATCCAGGGAGTGGGGTGAGCTCCCGTCTGTCAGCTCCAGCTTCCCATGCAGAAACATGAGAAAAGCCTCCCACAGGATGGTAACACCTCCGGGCGTCCCCTGGGCAACATCTCTGTAGGTGGCCAATTCTCTCACACCAGAAGCGACTTGCAGTATGCTAATGATCTAGATCACTGATTCTCAAAGTGGGTGGTACCACCCCCTGGTGGGCAGTGAGGTGATCCAAGGAGGCGGTGAACAATTGGCCATTTAGGAGGGGTCGCGCGGCCTTCTTCTTTGACCCTACCACCTTTGCTTTAAACCCTATGTGCAGTGTGAAGGCAGCAGTGCAAAGGCCTCCACTTCCTCCAGGGGAGCCTCCCTGCCACCACGGAAGAAAACGTGGCCTTCCCTAGTGAAGGAAATTCATTTCAAACCCCTCCAGTATTTTCTGTTGGTCATGGGGGTTCTGTTTGGCTCAATTCCATTGTTGCTGGAATTCAAAATGCTCTTTTATTGTAGGTAAACCATAAATCCCAGTAACTGCAACTCCCAAATGAGAAGGGCTATTTTCTCAAAACTCCACCAGTGTTCAAATTTGGGCATATTGAGTATTTGTGCCAAGTTTGGTCCAGATCCATAGTTGTTTGGGTTCTGAGTTCTCTCCAGATGTAGGTGAACTACATCTCCCCTAAATCACTGCCAATTCCTCCCAAACCCCTCCAGTATTTTCTGTTGGTCATGTGGGTTCTCTGTGCCAAGTTTGGTCCAGTTCTGTAATTTATGGGGGTCTCAGTGGTCTGTGGAAGTCACTATGCTTTAATTAATCACTATGCTTTAATTATGTTCAATTTGTAACAATGAAAATACATTCCTGCAGATTAGATATTTGCATTAGAATCCGTAAGAGTAGCAAAATTATTTATGAAGTAGCAACGAAAATATGGTTGGGGGTCACCACGACACGAGGAACCTTATTTAGGGGTCATGGCATTAGAAAGGTTGAGAACCACCACATTAATACATATATATTTCTGTTTAATTGCTATTTTAAAAAATTAAAAAAATAATTTCTAGGGGGGCGGTGAGTACATTTTTTTCTGGAAAGGGGGCAGTAGGCCAAAAAAGTTTGGAAACCACTGATCTAGATCAAAACAGTTGCCTGGAATAAGAATAAGCATCTGTATAACTTAGGTTCAAATATGATGTTCAGTAGGAGGATATGAAAACAACTTAACCTTTTAACCTGACCACAGATATAACTGCGAGAGCACTCTACAAAACCAACTGAAAACCAAAGTAATACAGAGAAGGAAATAACATCTCTTAAGATCTTACCACGAGCAGCACTGCTCACATCTCCATAACTGTTGTATTGACCAAAGTCTGTGGACACTGGCTATAAAAAGAAGAAATCAACAGCTGCATCAACCACACTATCTTGTCATCTGAAGATGTGGAAATATTGTGTAAATAAATGATAGAAGCAGCAAGACAGAACAAGATACTGTGGCAGAAGGGGTTTTCTATTGTAGTCCTGGGTGTTTTCTTAGCACAAAATGTATCTGCTAGAAAAGAAGAGAGATCCCAAAGAGATAAAGAGGGTGCAGTAAGAGCCCAGAACTAGTCTACAGTGAATTGACAGCTTGTAGTCCATACTATTGGGTAAAAATTGTCAACAAATTATCATTATATGTTTACCGTCAGTGTTCTTGATCAAGTTCTTGATCAAAAGCTTGGGCCAGCTCTGAGTAGGCAATAAGGAAATATGTTCAGCAATTAAACTCTTTCTCATTTGCCATAGTCTAAAATTCACGGAAGCATTCAACACCAGCCATAGCATCATAAAGGCTGTCATTTATTTGACAAAAGAACTTAAAGAGTACTTTATTATTATTTACAAGTCTTCTGTCAAATTTATCCTAACAGGGTTGTGGTGTCAAAGGCTTTCATGGCCGGAATCACTGGGGTGCTGTGAGTTTTCTGGTCTGTTCCAGTAGCATTCTCTTCTGATGTTTTGCCCAAATCTATGGCAGCCATCCTCTGAGGTTGTGAGGTCTGATGGAAATGATAGAAGTCAAGTTTACACATATGTGGAATGTGAACTACCTTTGGAAGAGTACTGGGAGACCAGTTTCTGGGACTACAGAGAAAGAACTGAGTTGGAAATTTTGGCATGGGGCTCGTCAGTAACCACCTCTTAGAGACCTGATGGAAATTGTTCTTTTGGAGTATTTAAGTAGTATTTCCACTTATCTTTGACCTTTACATTTTATGAATGAACTTCAATAGTACAAACTTGTCATTCATCCAAAAGAAATATTAGAAGTAATAGGCACAAGATACTGTCTGCTCCCCAAAGTTAAGCTGAGTTAGCCTTCATAAATCCTTGGATGGAGGACTATCAATGAATATTAGGTCCTACAGGCTTTATTTCAGAGGAAGGGACTGGGAAAACCACCTCTGAGCATTCCTTGCCTAACAAAATTCTATGCAATTTATGGGCCCTCCATAAGTCAACAGGCAACCTGAAAGCACATGCACACACAGTATTAGTACTAATACTAATAATAAAAATAATAACAGTAGTAGGAAAACGCCCATACTCTATGCAAACATGTCCTCTGCATATACATCCTGCACATTTTCATAGATGGGGAAAACCTATCTGCTTACCCTATGAAGTCCATTTCTTCCATAGCCAGGAAGGGAAGAGGTTTTAGAGGCAGCAGCACGGGGAGCTAAATGGAAAGCAGATAAGCAAATCAATAAACTTTTTCACTAAGCAAAAATGTCACTATCTCAGTGACCCGTGTGGACAATTTTGTATTTTGGGGCATTTTTGATTGCCAGTAAAGAGATACTCAACCAGTATACAGTATTAATGAGGCCCTTGTTTGCAAGGAATTAGGTGATGTGTAATTGGTGGGATCAAAATGTGTTTGTAATATGTCAAAATGTATGTACAGTATGTAATATGCGATATGTCAAAATGTATGTAGTGTACTGTGATAAATGTCATATGTCTATATGTCATATGTTCAAGTGCAGGGATTGTCTGCAAGTATGTGTACTGTAATCTGCTCTGAGTCCCCTTCGGGGTGAGAAGAGCAGAATATAAATAAAGTAAATAAATAATAAATAAAACCTGCAGTGAATTCTCTTTAATTTTCTTCAGTGTGACATTCTCTTACCATTATGGCTATAAGCTCAATGTGTGCAGAGGCATGTGTATATTCAGCCCAAAATACAGCTTAAGAGTTTGGACTGTGCACCAAGGACACACACATACACAAAGCCCCTCTTATAAATAAACAGTAATTATAACTGTTTCTTCTCTGGAATCCATTGTGGTTTGCCCAAAAAGACCTGTGTGGTAAACCAGTAATTAATTTGCTATGATCCAGCACTTTGGAATGTGATGCCCTGCTCCCTGAGGTTGATTTCCTCTCCCAATGTGGGAAAGGCTAAAAGGCTATGAGAAACATAAATATCAACAAGGTGTATGCCACTTTAAAATCACAATTTCATGACCTAGCCTGCTGGATTTTCAGGAATACAAATATTGCTCTGACCTAACAGCAAAAACCTGGCTTTTGAAAAAAGCCTTCCGGGCAAATTGATTTTATCCAGAATGCACATGTTTTATGAATCAAGATTTGAACTTGTTAAAATTGTCTATTTTTACACTGAGAAACCATCTAATATATTTTTAGCTCGTTTAAAGCTTTGTAGATATTTGTTGTTTTAAGTGGATTACATTGCAAGGCATCCTGAGATCATTGGGTGGGGAGCAGGATATAAAATTTAATAAATGAATACATCCACATGTTATATGTAACCTAATATGTATGTGAGCAATAATATCATAATTAAGTTCCTGATAAAACGGGCCGCTCAGTATTTTTTTAATAATTGAAAACTTGTAATAAGATGCCAGTCTGAGTCCCTCAATAGAGGTGAGAAGGTCGGGGTACAAAAGTTTTAAATAAATAAATAAATAAATAATTTTTTTAAAAAAAAACCTCTTGATACACTCTACTTTGTAGAATGTATAGTACAACCCCTGTATCCACAGGGCATACATTCCTGAAATTATTGTGGGAACAGAAAACTGAGTAAGAGTAAACCTATTGAAATGAATACAGTTGGCTTGGAGGAACTATAACATTCTTAGAAAGATATCATCTAGGAATTTATTGTATTCTACCTCAAATACATGCTGTGCAGTAGCTATCTGGGTGCCAGAACTATTTTATTTTCCCTGTTACTTAAACCAGCTAGTATTGTTTCAGGAACTGCATCTTTCAGTTTAGTATTTGTTGTTTTCTCTTGCCTTCCTTTATCTCTACCAACCCCTTTCTTTTCCATTATCCCTAAGCTTATTCCTGATTTCTCAGAGAAAGGTTGCCCATGTCAGGTTTGTCAGAGTAGGAAAAGAAAACTGTTGGAAAAGGGGAGAGTAACTGACAATTTGGCTGTAACAAAAAAGTCGAGTTAGCATGCAGGATGGCCCCAATTATGGTGGATTATTTCTCCATGCAGAGCCCCTGGTGGCGCAATGGGTTAAACCCTTGTACCAGCCGGAGTGCTGATCGAAAATGGACAGTGGGGACATGAGAAAAGCCTCCCACAGGATGGTAAAACATTCGGGTGTTCCCGGGCAACATCTTTGCAGATTACCAATTCTTTCAAACCAGAAGCAACTTGCAGTTTCTCAAGTCACTCCTAACATGAGAAAAAAAAATTTCCATGTCATGCTGAGCATGTCTTGACGACCTAGAAATCTTAAACTGTGGGTTAGAGTTCTATAGCTACAGGGGTCGTATTGTAATATGAACCTGTCATCAGATTCAGCACTCTCTCTGAACTTTATTTTAATTTGTTTACATACTTTTATTTTAGATAATAAGACAAAATTGTGTAAAAAGGAGAATTGATCATATAATTCGTAATAAATAACATTATTGCAACAAACTTCTCCCACGAAACAGACATGATAAGATGCTATTATACACAATGGGTTGATTATCCAAATGATGGAAACATGCTCAAAAGAAATTCAGGATCCCTCTCATGAATTCATTGTGGAATACAATACAATGTTGAAACATGCATGCAATGAAATCATATTGTCCATGTTTCTGAATAAATCCCAATGAGACCACTGAAAATATCTCCCAGGTATCTCCTCATCTATTGCTTTTCACAGACGTCCCAAACATGCTTTCCAACATCGTTGCTTACATGAATTAACTGAAGATTCATAACGGCTACCAGATAGTGACGACCTTTCTTTTTCCATTTCTTCTTTTAATATCAACTGTCCCAGACCTGAGTTGAGCTGCATATGAGAAATGAAAATAGTATGTTAGATAGAGAAATTAAATTGAGTTGTGTTCATGTTGGCATGGATGGATGGTTTACACCGAAATTATTGTCACCTTCATCAGCTGTTCCTCCTGTAGCTGACGACGCCTCTGGAGTTCCTCAAGGTCTTCATCTCTACCAGTGGATCTGCGTCGCATGTCAGAACCTGCTTCCACAAAACCACAGCACAAAGAAAGCTTCTTGCACAAATGCACATAGGGACTTGCATCTAACACCCATGTTTTCTTAGATTTGCTTATTACGAAACATATACACATATACACATTTTGTTTCAAAATAGTGATGGTATAATCATCTCTAATTTGTAGCTCAACTTTTCCAATTTGCAATTTTTTGCTACTTTCACTTGAATTTTTAAAAAAGCTTTCCAAAGTCCTGAACAGTATTCCCAAAATGGATGCAGCACCTTGGATAACTTCTTTAAAAACTGGAGCATATTCACTACACCATTGGCACGAGATCCTACAGCTCTCACTTCCCTGAATCTGCTGTAAATGCTATGGGCAAAAACTGGTGTTTCTGGTTTACTTAGCCAGAGTGGCCATGAGACAAATGTGGGTGTGTTTGAGGTCAAATCTCTCAAAAATAGCTTATTGATAAGTCTTCTTAGTACAGTTGCCCTTCTTTCCATTCTTAACATGAGGACAGCATAAAGTTGATTTATAAAACTGAGGGCAATTCTGTAGCACAGTGTTTCCCAACCAGTGTGCTGTGGCACACTAGTGTGCCGTGAGTGATCATCAGGTGTGCCGTGGGAAATTGGAACCTCCAATACCCTTTCTTCCCCCTCCTGCCAAACACTTTTTCTTCTCCACTCGGGCTCCCTTCTTCCCAGCCTCACTCTGCTTGCTTTGCCTCACTTTGCTCACACTGCCACTTCTGCAGGAGGGGGGAGGGAGGAAGATGTGACCCGTGCGGGCGCTACTGCGCAAACTCGCCCCATGTCTTCCTCCCTCCCCTCCACAGTGCTCTTTGGATATAGGTGAACTACAACTCCAAAACTCAAGGTCAATGCTCACTATAGTATTTTCTCTAGGTTATGGTAGTTCTGTGTGGGAAGTTTGATTCTATTCCATCATTGGTGGAGATCAGAATGCTCTTTGATTGCAGGTGAACTATAACTCCCAGCTGTTGAGCAAGACCTTCGTGTGTGTCTTTCGGCCATTCCTGCCAGGATATCTATGTTGTGTTCATCGAAACAGGCCCAGGTTTCACACTGAGTGTATAAATACATTAAAAAACATATTAACTATATGTATTACTGTGTTAGAGTGTCATTTTGTGTCATTTTGGTTGGTGGTGTAAATGTAAAAAATGTAAAAAATGTGCCGCAGCTCAAAAAAGGTTGAAAAACACTGCTGTAGCAGATGAAATTCAGCCTATTGATTGCATTGTCTAAATAATATATCTGCATGGATGAGTTATCTTTTACACAACAGAATCTAGGACTGTACTTCAATAAGGTATTCTGGAAGTGGTGTTCTTTTTCATATTGTTGTGTAAGAATGAGCAGAAGACTGCACAATTTGACCACAGTACAAAGAAATTTGAGAATTTTGCATCTTGTTAAAGATATTGCACAATGGTTTGCAATAATGGAAACAAAGTATAGGAATTTAGTTCCCTTCTTTCACACCAGGGCAAGTGCTCAGTGGGGAAAAACAGCTTTCTGCTTGAGGAAATGGCCTTCCCTTACAGAAAAGCCCCTTTGGATTCAAGTTCATTTAAATCCATTTAATATAACGAAGAAGCAATGGGACAAGTGGGCACACAGGTAAACTATTTTAGTAAGAATTTGGGGATCTGAGTTTTGAACAACTCCACGTTCAAGGAAAGTATACTAGCAACAGAAAGCTGGGATTTTCATAATATCAGTGCTAGTAGTACATCTTTCTCATTTCAGTTTCTAGATCATTAAGCAGAAGTAGACAATATATAATTGTAAGAAATATGCAAATATTTCAATAACCAAGTCCCTAAACGGATGATAGAGGACTAAGCTATTATTGGCTTTTGGGCTCATATTTAACTCATGATCATGTCACTACATCCCACTTTCAGGCTGCAGCCCTATCCATGCATATCAGGAGCAGCATTTGAAAAATTACTCTTAAGGACAACATGTCATGAGTACCACAATATTATCCTACAACTGTTCGGTTATCAATAGTCTCATAATGTTATTATAATAATCCTTTTTAAAAGTAACTTTCTAACTTCTGCCTGGCAGGAATTACCACTGAATGCAAGGGAAATTATAAATATTATTGGGTTAAATGATGTTTCTCACCTTTATAAACTGGATATATATTAGGAGGGAACAACAGATATATGGAGGGCACAAGTACTTCTACATATTATGTCTAGTGGACTAAACAAGCCATGGATTTAAACATCAATGGCTTATTTAATAAGGAAAAACCACTTTGTCCTCCCCCCAAGTCCTCACAGTGCAAAAGGGAGGCAGGTGCACATGCTTAACCCTTCTCTACCCAATGATTTTTCTCCTCCAGCTCTTTGCTTCTTGATCTACTTTCCAACACACATGATTTGTGTTCCCAAAAACATGAGTTTTCAGGAAGAGAGGAGCAACTTGGATGACAGTTGTAGTGCGGAAATAGATGGATAAACACTCTTCTTTCTTCTGCTCCCTGTCTACTACACAAAGGATTCATACCTGATAATAATTTTCCTTATATACACAGTAGCCGTCCCCTGCCATGCGTTGCTGTGGCCCAGTCTGTGTATATGTGGTTTTTGTGTGTGTATATATGTGTGTATATGTGTGGTTTTGTGCATGCATTGTAATGCATTTTTTTGGCTTTTAAGTCTCTTGTGCTGTGGTTTTCAGTGTTTTTATGAGTGATGGTCACTTGTTGATCTGATAGGTGTATTGTGTTCAAATTTGGTGTCATTTCGTCCAGTAGTTTTTGAGTTATGTCAATCCCATAAATGAACATTACATTTTTATTTATATAGATGCCTAACTATGCCCTATGAAAACTGCTCCTATGACCTTCTGGGTTTCAAACCTCCTGTAGACACTACTAAAACACTCCTTGGACTCTGAATCAAATATCTCACCAAGTCCTAATTAATCATGTAGACAAAGAAGATGATATGACATATAAACTGAGCTTAAATCAAGATTTGAAAAATAATGAAAAACAGCATGAATGGCAAAATAAACATGTAAGGCACAAAGTCATGTATACTTTAATATTACATTTCGCTTGCTTTAAAACCTTTGTCCTATCGGTTGCCCAACAAGAATCCTAGCTTTATTGTTGTCAAGATATGAAGGCGACAAGATGGTCATCTGCAAGGTTTTCCCATTCCACATAAGGAACCGGATTGGATTAGGAAATGAATCTTACTTCCAATGATGATGTATGGCCTTATTTGCCAGTTCTGGCGACAGTGGATGAACTTAGCGAAGAAGCAGGGCTCGTGTGTCAGACACAATTATGTTCTCTAGCATTTTACCGATTGCTTCCCATTTCCTCTAATAGCCACTGCTGAAAGAAGCAGTGTATAACACATGGGGAGGGCAATGCATACCTAGAGAAGTATTATCTCAGGTAAAGAAACATTAACTTTTTTATTCACTCCTTTTTAACTTTTACGGGAGTCCTGTGCCCCTAAAACCCAAGGAATTTGGAGGGTGGACAGCACTATTACCTATTAACTGTGTATTTAGTGTAGCACCTATATACTTGTAACATTTAAGTGCAACATGTTCAAAATCTAACATTAAAATCACTCTAGACTTATTTATAGGCAGCAGGAAGCAGTTTTTTTGGTTTTGCCCACACCACGTATTCCATACCTACAGCCGCAAGTGAGGGAGGACCTGGCCAGTACTCTGTCTCAATCTTTGGAATTTCGTTGGGTGCTGGCGCATGGGCTGCTGGGAACTTGGAGGACTTGATGATCTCATCAGAAGGCTTGTTCAGGGCTGCCAGAGCAGCTGCATCTAGATGGCAATCAGGGGAACTTAAACTATCAAATCAAATGGCTATATCACTCTATATCAATGCTATGTTTATTTTCTATTTGTTTTTCATGTCCTCAACTAGCAACAGATGAAACTCACCTCTTAAAACCTTCAGAACAAAATTTAAGTTCCAGCCTCTGCTTCAAATCCCGAGTTTCATTAGAGCTAAGGTTTTCAGGTGCATACAAATGTAGCATTATATTAGGAGTCACAGATAGATTGGTGCCAACTTTCCCTTTCCTTCTTAGCGCAAATGACCTACATGCAGTAATTCAAACACTGACAGAGTTCTGCCAATCTTTCATCTAGTGTAAGTTTTAGTCATTTAAAAAATGGCACAAATTTGGGTTTAATTGCAAAAATAATTTCATATGACTGCAAAAGGGATCTTCTGGTCAGAGAGGAAGGGAGAAGGATAGCAAGAGAGGGAAAAAAATATTGGGAGGCTAAAAGGGTGGCCGAGAATTAAGTTTCATCCTGGCAGTGTATTATCCCCAATGAGATGTGGTACTTGGCACGAAAAAATACCCTCATCTCAGTTTTAAATGCTAATTAGTTGCCTTATTTCAAATTGTTATAAATAAAAACTGGTATAAATAATTTCTAAAATACTTCAAGGATAACAGTGGATACAGGGGGAAGGAGATTTATGCAAACAGGACAAAGTGATTTGATTGATCTGTGATTCAAACAATGCTCGGTCTGTATGCACCTTGGTTGGAAAGAGAGCATGCTAGTCGAATAGCAGAAATGTGCCATAGTAGTTTCTAAAGCGGTTTTTAGAGACGTAGCCTTGTTAGTCTCTTATTGCATAAAAAGAAGTTAGCAAACGGAGGAGAACAAATAAAATATTGGGTTGCTGTGAGTTTTCTGGGCTGTATGGTCATGCTCCAGAAGCATTCTCTCCTGATGTTTCAGGAGGGAGTAGGGATATGTCTGTATCATCCTCCTATATGATTTATGGACGCCGATACTGTTATACCTATGAGCCTTGAAAAGGGATCCCAAAATGATTCTTTTGTGGCTGCCTAATCGGAGCATCCGCGTACCATCGGCTCTTGTGTTTGGATTACCTCTACTCGGCAGAAACGCCCTCACTGTTTGCGTCTTGGGAATTTTCCTATTGGAGTATCTTGCTCCTCCACCGTGGCTACGAGCTTGTGCATTGGAGTATCTGTTTAAAGTCGGGACACCCATATCCCATCCGCGACCTTCGAACGCTATTGTTTTTTCCCCTCATTGGAACATTTTGGACTCTATACGGGAACTATTAATATCTACGGACTTTTATGGACTCATATGGGACTGGATATAATATACCTTTGAACCATTGACTCTTGGGTTCTCCCGATTGCAAAACGAACTCATTTGGAATAATAAGATATATTTTCATATCTTCAAATCGTATGTATGCATTTATTATCCTTTACAAGCCGTGATATATGCCACTTGATTGATATTATAACAGTTTCACCGTTGTTATTTAGGTTTTGAAAACCAGCCCGCTTGTCGTTTATTTAATCACCCACATCTATGGCAGGCATCCTCATAGGTTGACAACCTCCGAGGATGCCTGCTATAGATGTGTGCGAAACATCAGGAGGGAATGCTCAGGAACATGACCAGACAGCCCAGAAAACTCACAGCAACCCAGTGATTCTGGCCATTAACAAAACAAATATTCTACTATGTTCCTGTTTCCCTTCCTCTTTTTAATGTTTTCACTAACATCCTTTAAGTAAAAGAGGGTCAGGAAGGAGGGAGGGTTCACTGATATGCTACAAAATGCAAGAAGTCAAGTAGACTTCCTTCATGTTCCACTGAATTGAGTCCAATTCTATGACAGTCTAGTAAAATGCCTGCAATGGGATTTGCACTATATTAATCTTTTACTGTGTAATCTCATTTCTCAATCAAATTCATTAAATATTCTTTTCAGCAGTGCAAATCTGTAGCTGGGTTAACTAGGACACTTAACTTCCTTTTATTTTGGCTAAAAGCAATAATTAATGTCTTCGAAATTTACTTCTACACGTAAATTGTAAGCCTGGTTATATATACATTTTTTTCTTTGTAAATTCCACTTCACATATATTTTAAAAATTAAATCTTTGCAATCCATTGGCTGCATTGAACATAAATATTATGATAAGAAGCTGTGTGGTGGAGGCTCCTTCTTTGGAGGCTTTTAAACAGAGGCTGGATGGCCATCTGTTGAGAGTGCTTTGAATGTGATTTTCCTGCTTCTTGGCAGGGGGTTGGACTGGATGGCCCACAAGGTCTCTTCCAACTCTATAATTCTATAACTCTAAGATTAAAAGCAAGTTTGCGAGACAGTTTCCCCCCCCCCAACTTTTATGTTACTCTTGAGTGGCTATAATATTTAAATAAAGATCGGCTCTATTCCCCTTTTAATCTAACATAATTAAGTCTATTTATAGTATTACATAACAATTTTAAAAAATCTAAAAGAACATTGCAGAGTAATTATATTGCTTAAATATAGTCTGATGAAGAAATATATTTTTACAAAGCTTTTATATGACTTCCTAGCACCCTTTATCCCCCGTCTAGCTGGAATATGGGCTTATATGGGAGTGCCTCTACACTGGACAATTGGTGTGCTACTTTATGCTACACTGTAGAATTTGACACCGCTTGAACTGCTATAGCTCAATGCTATGGAATCCTAGGAGCTGTAGCTTGGAGAGATACCAGCACTATTAGGGGCAGCAGTGGTGCAATGGGTTACACCACTGAGCTGCTGAACTTGCTGACCGGAAGGTTGGCGGTTCGAACCTCCGGGGTGGGGTGAGCTCCCACTATTAGCCCCAGCTTTTGACAACCTAGCAGTTTGAAAATATACAAATGTGAGTACATCAATTCGGCAGGAAGGTAAACGATGCTCCATGCAGTCATGTCGGCCACATGACTTAGGAGGTGTCTATGGACAATGCAGGCTCTTTAGCTTAGAAATGGAGATGAGCACTATCCACCAGAGCCAGAGATGAGCACCACCCCTCAGAGCTGGAAGGGGAAGGCTTTATCTTAATCTGTTTTGATGTTTCTAGGCATTGAATGTTTGCCCTTGTGTTTGTGTATGCTGGAATCTGCCTCAAGTCCCCTCAGGGAGATAGGGCAGAATACAAATAAAGTATTATATCATCATCAACATTTGCCACAGAAGGCCAAAGACTTTGCAAAACTACAGCTCCCATAATTCTACAGCACTGGAATCATGCAGTTAAAGTGATGTCAAACTGCACTAATTCTACAGCGTAGATGCACCCTGAGAGAGGAAAACCTTGCATTTTCCCAGCTACTGACTGACTGATAACATATTTCAAGAGAAAGCAAATGTGAAACATATGTGCATGTATTGACTGTGTGGGAAAGTCTCTATGCTCTTGTGAAACTGTGGTAGCTATTGTTTAAAAGGAAGGCAACGGACTAGAAACAACCCCTACAAAGTGTCGTCTGGCTGCTCCCTTTCATTCCAAAAGGAATACAGGAGACATTCCTGGCAAACACTGACGCTTCAGTGGGAAAAGAAGGGCTACCTTGGCTGATTGCTCTGGGGACTACAAAAGCTTGATTTCAAACAATACTTACGTATTAGAATGGATGAAGTCAGTGGGGAAACATTCACATGTTAATGGGAGGTGAGTAGACACAATAAAAACCATAAAGAAATAAAAATAAAGTTAAGGAGAAAAAATTAAATGTTATGAGTAAAAAATTAAATAAAAATTATAAAACACTGTATGACAGCCACAAAGTCTTAAGCAGACTCACCTCACTGTACAATATTCTCTCAAATATTTGACCCAGTATTTTTGTTTCAACTCCACTCTTAAATAATTACTTACTGAAAAGTTGTCATTGCAATTTCTATTTCTATATACCTTTACTGTTTAAAAAAAAAGGCTTCCCCCGATTATGAACACTCCGCCATCAATGCTTAATTTTGAAAAATGAAAACTGATGGAGTTTAAGCCTCCTACAAAGAAATGCAATCCAGCTCAAAATTCTCACACTGGGCATCCAGGAATTATGGTTACTCAGCAGGGAGAGAAAGGCACTCGACACCCACACACAAAATGCACTCCCTGTGGCTTCCAGACATTAAAGTGCTTTGTTGCAGCACAGAAAGCAGATTCTTATCAGTTTTGCTTAAGTTCAGCGAAGCACAGTAAGACAAAGTGGAAGTGAATAACAGCCTGAACGGAGTGAATCAGGATTGTTGCTGGATTGTGCCTTTTTAGTTTTCTTAGTGACTAAGTCACTATTAGATGTTTTCCCCCATTACTTCCTGTACCAATGAAGTGGATATTGTATATGCAGACAGGTGGCGAGAGTAAAACACATTAAAGAAGAAAGAAAAAAATAGTGCATACTAGAAAAACATGTTTTTTTGTTGTTTTTGGTTGTTTGTTTTTTAAAGTCCTTTCAGGCTGGCAGGGTCATAAACACTGTCATTGCCCTCAGGCCCGGATTAACACCTTTTTGTGCCCCAGTCCACACTTTGGAATTATGCCCCCTTTAAGTCAACCTCTACCACAACCCCCCGATGCAAGCATGGGGGGAAGAGCCTCCTCCCCGATGCCGGGACTTGAGGCACTTGGCTCTTACCCAGTATCGGGGGTTGCGCATGTGTTGTAGTCAGCAGCTGTACCGATGCCGCACTTCTCCCCGATACCGGGGCTTGTCACGTTGGGCTTCTCTCCTGTACTGGGGTTTGCGCATGTGCCATAGCCGGCAGTTGCGCTTCTCTCTCCAGTAAGGAGGAGTCTCCTCCTTGTGTTGGAGGAGGAATACCAGCTTTCATAGTGTTAGGCCATGTGCAGACTGCGCAATGGAGTTTCCTGTACTTGAACTGAAGAAGCCAGCAAGTGGATGCTGTCGGCATTGAGGCAGTTAATTGTTCCTCCTGTCGACGTCGACGCCAGTGTCGAGAGCCCCTGCACATACGCCGTTTGCGCAACAATAGCAGAGGCAAGAGCTGGTATTCAGGAAGGGGCAGGGGTGGCGCCCAAAAGGAGGACCTCCGGTATCCTTCCTTCCTCATCTCCATGCGTGTTGCGTTTTTATTTGTTTCAACATTATTATTATTATTTTTTGGTCCGTGATCTGCACCCCCCCGGGCTTGCACCCCTAGGCCATGGCCTAAGTTGGCCTTATGGGTAATCCTGGCCTGATTGCCCTAACTCTGGTTGTCGAAATAGAGATTAGTTTACAGTTCCCAGCTAATTTAAGGTAGGATTAGTTATAATTCAAACAGAGTGGAGATGTAACTCACAGGATACAGGTATAACTCAGTTAACAAAGTTCTGATGAAGAACCTCCTTTTAACAATTTCTTTTGTTAACTGAGGTACATCTGTACTTTTCCTAAAGTGCTTTCTCAATTACAAGTTTCTAGGACAGTATCTTTTACACTGCAGAGGAGCAGCTGAGACCACACAATTTAAAGAATGAGGCAAAGGAACTGCCCTTGAAGAAGAATACTCAGGATCACATCATCCAACCAGAGGGATGTCCTTGTACCACTGAAGTGCTGACCTGAAGGTCGGCAGTTCAAATCCACGAGATGGGGTGAGCTGTGGTCAAGCCCTAGCTCCTGTCAACCTAGCAGTTTGAAAACATGCAAATGTGAATAGATAAATGCGGGAAAAGGCAAAGATGCTCCAAGCAATGTTGCCGGCTACATCTCGGCTTGAAAATGGAGAAAAGCACCTCCCGAGAGCCAGAGATGAGTACCATTTCTAGAAATGAAAGGAGAAGCCTTGCCTTTGTTTCTATGTCTCATTGTATTTGACTGTAAAGGCACTTGTTTTTTTCATGTCAGGAGCAACTTGAGAAACTGCAAGTCGCTTCTGGTATGAGAGAATTGGTCATCTGCCCAGATGTTTTCCCATCCTGCAGGAGGATTCTCTCAGGTACCCGCATGGGAAGCTGGAGCTGACAGATGGAAGCTCACTCCACTCCATGGATTCGAACTGCCGACCATTTGGTCAACAGTCCTGCCAGCACAAGGGTTTAACCCATTACACCATCGGGGGCTCCTTGTAGAGGCACTGAATGTTTGCCGACGTAAAAAGGGGTAATCCACTCTGAATCCCCTAGGGCAGGGGTTTCCAACCTGTGGGTCCCCAGATGTTTTGGCCTTCAACTCCCAGAAATCCTAACAGTTGGTAAACTGGCTGGGATTTCTGGAAGTTGTAGGTCAAAACACCTGGGGACCCACAGGTTGAGAACCACTGCCCTAGGGGATTCAGAGTGGATTACCCCTTTTTACATCAGCAAACATTCAGTGCCTTTACAAGGAGAAGGGTGGCAAATGAATAAAGTGTATAACTCTCTAAATCAGAGTGAGAGTGTAGAAGATGTTTCCTTATGAATGGAAACGAGTAACAGCAGTTCTTTTCAGAACCTGCAATATGTCAGTTCAACTTGGTGGATCCCAACCAAAGTGATTGGGTTATAAGGCAAGCTCTCTGCTCCAATTCAACCAACACGATCCACAGAAACAATAAGTTCAAGATCCTTAGGATACTGGCTACAAGGTATAATCCATTTAGTTTATCCTGATTATATTGGTTTCAAGGTATAATGGATCCAGTTAATCCCAATTATATTGGTTTCAAGGTCTAATCCATTTAGATGTATGCCCAACTGCATTGCCCACAGCTTGACCTCATTGCACTAGAGAATGAATCTACTTTAAATCCAGTTGCTGCCTCTTGCAGAATTCTGGGGTTTGTAGTTTAGGGCAGAGCCTTTCAAAAACCTCACTGACTGTAACTGTATTTAAAGTACATTCATTCTGTAGTGTGATGAAATAGTAGAAACGCATCTGGATGCACATTCCAGGATCTCTAATGCATCTCTAATAAAAAAAGATCATTTGGACACAGGGTCGGACTGAGGTAATTTTAAATGGTAAGCGAACATTATTTTGCCCCCCCCCCCAATCACTGAAAAAAAAAGGTAGAATATTATTCACATGTTCAGAGGCACATCCGGCTGCCGGGCGCTCCTCCTCGGTCTCCGGCCTCGTGGAGAGTGCACATGCGCAGAGCCAGCTTGTTCCGCATGTGTGCATTTGGTGCGGCACAGGCAGGCCACCTTCCACAGGGCCGGAGACTAAGGAGGAGGGTTTGGTGGCCGACTGTCGGGCGCTCCTCCTCAGTCTCCGGCCTTGTAGAGCTGCTGCGGGCGGCTCTGACCTGCTCGCGCCGCGTGCGCATGTGCGGAACAAGCTGGTTCTGCGCGGAGCATTTGGTGTGGTGCAGGTGGGCCGCCTTCCACGGGGCCAGAGACTGAGGAGGAGGGTTTGGCGGCCGGGGACAGAGGTTCTGCCTCTGACTGCCGGGCGCTCCTCCTCGGTCTCCGACCCCATGGAGCTGTTGCGGGCGGCTCTGGCCTGCTCGCACCGTGCTGGGTGTGCATGCTCAGAGCGAGCTGGTTCCGCCTGTGCGCATTTGGTGTGGCGCAGCGGGCCGCCTTCCATGGGGCTGGAGACTGATGAGGAGGGTTTGGCAGGCAGATGCACCCCTGAATATGTGGCGCTCCACGTGGCCGTGTAGTTTGGGTAATGTAAGATCCAGCCCTGTTTGGACATTATGCCTATGTTCATGGCTTCTGGTACATCAAGTGATATATCAAGGGGAAAGCCTTCATACCGTATGTGGATCACTCGGATTGAATAGGTGTGAAGAAGTAGAGTAGGAGAAGAGTGTGTGGATGAAACAAGAATATGTGTTTTTAATCAAAAATGCTCTCACTAAGCAAAGAAATATTTTTGAATGATACCTAGGTACTAGGCCTGTTAAATCATGCTTTGCTGGTGCTTTGCTTCTACAGTGTTGCTAAAGTTCTGGTGGTGAGCATTTCACCACCAGAACTTTAGCAACACTATAGAAACAAAGTACCATCACCACCTATTTTTCACCCTCAGAATTTTAGTTTTGTAAGTACTTTAGAAACATTTAGAAGCATGATTTAACAGGCCTACTAGGTACCTTATTTAAGGAACAATCCTTTTGACTTCACAGTTTCACTACTGATCAAGAATGGCCTAAAGGCAGTTTAAGGACTGAAACAAAGACCTAAAAAAAAATTCCCAGCTGACAAGTAGGGCTTCACATAAAAACGATAAGACCTCCACACTTCACAAGCCTTGCAGAAGAGTCCCATGCCTTACAGTCAAAGGATTGAGGCATATTGTGTGCATTTTCTTTTTTCAAAAATGCTTGACTTGTCAAAAGACAGTAACTTCAAAAAGCAGGCAATATCCAATGAATGTTAGAAAATTTTAGCACAATTATATCATGCAACTATTAAATATATTAGATTGTCCCTTTTTGAAGACAGAAAGAATAAGGTTTACCATGCTGTTTGTAGATAGGTGGTTTTCTATAAATATTCATGCCTTGATCTGTAAAAAATAAAAAAGACAGAAGTGTATAAATATCTGGACATTTTCAATTACTTTTGGGGAAGGGGAAGAAGCCAAATATTACATTAACAAATGTTCCAAACCAAGGCCTTGGCATATCAATCCAGAATGCTACGACTCGTATCACACCAAAAGGGTAACTATTCGATGGAAACAAGACACAGAAAACAGATGGATAAAACACCACAGACAGATGACATAAAATCTTTAGCATGTATCATTGGCAACATGGTGATGCAGCTAAGAAACGAGCTATTTCCATTTTAAACTTTTAGTAAACTATTAGTGGGGAAAACACTTTCGTGGAAATGCAAGAGAGGAGATTAGGCAGAATTGGAGGCAGGAGCTATCTGGTGGGAAAGACAGCCTTTCAATGGCAACAGGGGAATTGGGCAAGAGCAGCTGAATTTCTCTTGCAACTACAGCCAGGTATATTTACATTAAAGGCTTCAGAACTCGCTTCTTTTTAATCTGCTATGTTGGAGCATAACCATATTTTTCAAGGTTATGGTTTTTATCATGTCAATTGATTTGGTGCTAATTCTGACACCAACAAGAGCATGAAATGTTATGAAGCATTGTATGGCACGTGATTGTTTCCAAAGCCCCAAAGTTGTAGCATAATATTTCTTTATTAGGATCAATTTCCTGCTACAAATGTGCCTTGCTATGGAAGAAAGGTTCCTCTAAAGAGAAATACAAATCCTCAAGAATTAATATGACAACACAAATTGTCAGAGGATACAAAATTGAGATGCTATAAAAATAAAAGCTAGCAACACCAATACCAATCGCTTGGTTTTAAATACTCCCTCATCTAAATTAACCTAATTATCAGAGGACAATGGGAATGCTATAGAATCAATTTAATGGCCCAATCCTATACACATTTGGTATACTCAGAAGTAAGTGCCACTGTATTCGGTGTGGCGTTTAGTTCCATGTGAGAGTCTACAGAACTGCAGTCTCAGAATACAAAGAGTGCCTATTTGTATTTATTGTAAAGTAGGAGATATAAGGAATATTTATAAAACTTCTTGTGCTTGATGATTCAAGATGCTTAATAAAAAAAAGTCTACCTTTGCATGGCTTTTCTTTCTCTGCTTTACAACAAAAAGGCAAGCCCCTGTTCTCTTTCTTTCACTGTATTTGCAAGATACAGTGATTGTTTTCTTTTTTTGCAGAACGTGATGTTATATACAGTAAACTGACTGCTATTCATTTTTTCTCACAAATAAATAAATAGTGTGCATTTAGGCCATTGCTTTAGTTGGGAGTAGGAATCGGAGCCTTTAGCCTTAGAAAAGGTGTGTCTTTATTACTACCAGGAGATAGCATTGCAAAAGCAGAGCATGCTAAGTATACTAAATACGCAACTTAACTTGGTGAAGTTCTACTTAGGGGAAGTCCAAAATACTCATTTGCTACTTGCAAGTATACAGCCTTTAGATGTCCTGTCAGCAGTGTCTAAGGAAAGTGGATCTTATGAGGATGTAGGAAAGCTTGAGAGCGACTCTGATGGGTAAAAATACACATAAGCTTATTTTGCAAAGTCTTTTCTGAGGGCCCGTCCAGACAGTACCTTTATTGCGGTATCTACCCTAGTTTGTATAGAATTAATTAGATAGTGGATGTATTCCACGCCATTCCCACAGTTTACCAGGCGAAATAAGCCCTGTAAACTGTGAGAATACCCCCCCTCCCTAAAGCCCCCAAACCCCTTAGAAAATTAATGAAAACTTACCTGGCCTCTATTACAGGCTTCAAGCAGCTTTCCCAGTGCATAGAAATGATGCACCAGGAGAGGGGGGAGGAGAGAAGGAATCCCCCCCCCCCATTTCTATGTGCCAGGAGAGCTGCTTGAAGCCTGTAATGGAGGCTGGGATAGGGCCAGTCCCACAAGAGCATCTGAAAACACACTCCAGAAAGTGTGCGCTTACTAGAGTGGGTGTGGATAGGCCCCCAGAAAAATCCACATTTTTAAAACGAGGATTCTCCTGGGATAAAGACCTGTCTGAGAGAGACTTGTAGTGTAGCTTTTTTGAAAGTAAAGCCACTCTGAACCCTGTACTCCAAACAATGAATCTACCTAGTTATTCTGTATGCTGCCTCTGCCTCTCTTGGGAAAAGATGGGTGAAAGAAAAAGAGAGATGCTCATCAGAGGGGAAGACAGGCAAATGCATCCATATGTACACATTTCTAATGCTTGCCTGGTAGCCTGCCTCTGGTGTTGGTTTGGGTGTGGACGTATCCCTCTCTTTCACTAGGCTCATTCATCAGACTAGGGGAGAAAGAAGAGGGCAATGCTGTTGATGGGCAGGTACTGAAATTATGAGTATTGATGTGTGCACAGGTGAAATGATATATGCACTCATGTGGTCTACCAACTGGGCTTCTGGTTCTGCTAACTAGTGGGTTATGTGCAGCAAAATGTTAATCATTCCTCAGTGTATGAAAATTAGGTAGATAAAATTTGTGCTGATGAAAATATGTAAGACTTTGAACCTTTTCATACATTTGTCTATAGAGTACCAATGCGGCTTGCCAAGGAACATTTTCTAAGCAAGAGTATTGAAATTGGAAATGCACATTTGTTGTGCCAGAAGGACAATTTAATGGCAAAGTGCTTCAAACTGAAGTCTGAGGATATTTACTCAGCACTCTTACTAAATTCAATGAGGCTTACCTTTGAGTAAAGTATGTGCAATTTGAAGCTTGTAATTGTGCTGTGACTAATACATGAAAAGTCTATGGTGTTGCATTTATGAGAACTTGACCATATACTATGCTTTCTGCAACCACAGCATATGCTTGTCTTCCTATTTCTCTAAGAGAAGAAAATAATAGTTTTGTGCCTTAAAAATCTCTCCACAGCCAATGTTTCCTAATTCTTCTCTAAAAATGAACCATCAAGCCTTGCATTTCAAAGCAGTTTATGGTGTGCTCTAAATTTAAAAACAGGACGAAACTAAAAGCATGAAATAATGGAGACAAGACGGTTACGAAGGCTACGGTCTACACTATGACAGGACACCAAGACATACAGTGCCAGCTCCTACCTGGAACATGGAAATGTTTAGGGGTCTGAGCGTAAGTTGGTGTTAGAGGGCGGCTGTCGGGCCGGTAAGGGGCAGGGGAGTTCCGACCGCTGGACGGCTCATTGCCTCCAATGAGGAGAATGCAAAACAAAAACAAAACAACAAAACAAAAAGAGCAGTAAAAAAGCAGGCATAATTCCAAACCCAATGAGAAAACGGCGGAAAGTAAAAACAAGGGGGGGGGAAAATATATAGTTGACAGTCAAGAAATATGGCTAGTATTGGAAAGCATATTAGGAGGGATATTCACCTTCAGCTGGAATCAGGCAGTTTGCATTCTCTCATTCGTTCATTCCAAAAACATGCATAAAGGAACAATGTACACTTGAATTAAATGGGCAAGCCGTGAAGAGGAATGGGAAGTTACATGGTAATGATTCAATATCAGCTGAGGTTAAAACTTTCATAAAAAGAAACACAACTTTTGGCAAAGTAATTGCCAAGCAATCCCAGATCAAACTCAGGGATTTCTACATTAAACACACTCTTAGAAGAATCTCACAGAACTCAAATGATTATATATACAGTACAAGAGAAGGAAAGACAAAGCAGATTTGAGTTATGCTGTTAATGTCTACTATAGTTGATCTTTCTCTACTTGTTCAAACCAGCAACATCCCCTTCTTCTCAATGAACATCTGTCTATCTGTCTTTCTCTCTCTCTTGGCTCTAAAATCTCCATTAAATTACAGAAAAGTAGGCCTAGATCAAAATATTTTGTAATCTGAACTACAACAGCAAATGGCTTTCCACACTTTTGAGTAATGATGCTTTATATCCAAACTTTTTGGCATTAGAAGAAAATCCTATAAATGCTCCAATCAAGAAGTAAAAATAAACCAGTGATAAATTACATCCGTAACAATTTCCTTCCCTTTTATGAATAGCGCATAAATAACTGTCTGAATGGCAGTATCATGTATTATCCTTAACTGAACAAAATAAAAACTACATATGTGTATGTCCAGGTTAAGTTTGAGGCCAAAATTATGGATTTTGATATGACCTGTAAATAAACTGAAAGTCATTCCAGAGAGACAGGAAACACCAATGCTTTCCCAATGGCCAACTGCCCTGGCTCCTACTGCCATTTCCCCCAAAAGGCCAGAAGGAGTGCCACAATGGAAAGAGAATATGGGGTGTTGCTTTGTTTAGGTCCTCCCAAGATGGATAATGATAATGATGATTATTATGTTTATTTATATCCCAATTTTTATCTCTACAAGGAGACTCAAAGTGGCTAAGCTCTTGTCTTTCACTACTTTAATCAGAGAAGGGGATAGTTTATTTTTTGATGAGGGCTAAGGTGTGTACGCACATTGACCCATCAATAAGTTAGTCCAGGTTTCTTATGTTAATTATTTAACTAAAATTCCTAGACCTATACATGATGACGTATTCAGAAATGAAACTGTTTTCCTGCTACAACAACTACCTAATCAATACTAGTGCAACAACTCCTGGTTTTTGGCCACAGAGGGTCAAATGAGGGGATGAAGTCTATTAAAGTCATCTTTAGATGTGGGACCTTTCAAAACTGCCAATGTAAAAGGGCCCCAGAATTCATTCTTAACATATGGGGATCACTACAAAATATAAGCACTTCTGTTGAGAATTTCACATGTAAAAATGTCCTTTGTTTGGAGATTATATATATATAATAGATTTGATACTGGATATAGATTTGATACTGGATATATATATCAAACCTATTCAACCTTTCCAAATAAAAACAACAATGTCAAGGAAGCTTTTTCACACTTTAGCACAACTTTTTATTTATTGCACTTTCCCTTCATATATTTGTAACCCGCCCCTCAAGCCAATGCACTCTCGAAACAGCTAATAAAGCAAGAGGATTAAAAATTGCCTACTGATGCTAAAAGGAGTAATTATAAAAATAGAAAAATATGAATAGATATTTAACTTTTATATAAATCTGAGTTTAATTAGGATAGCCTGATTATTAAAGAACTATATCATTAAAAGATAGGACAAATGAAAGGAATTGAACAAAATCCACGCCAGACATGTCTCTTTTGGGGGCAGGCTAGATCAGATTCTTCTATCCCAAGGACGACAAACTGTGGGACAGACGAGGACCTGGAGGACGTTCTCATCCAGGACGTTCTGGAGCTCCAGCTACAAACGGCTGAGGCTCCAGGGGCCATACCAGTCCTCCTCAACGACCAAGAAAGACACTGCACCGGCAGGTCGGGCCTCCCAGTGCGGATTTCCGACTGGAAGTTGGCGGCCTCCACCCCCGTCTGGAGTGGTAGCATCGATGCTCTCGTGGGGACATCCTTGTCTGCCCTCCTTTGACGGCAGAGTGGTGCCTTGACTGTCACCTTTCTTCCTGATACTACCCTATCCCCCTCCCCCCTCCTCCCCCCCCTTGTTCTTTCCCCATGTAGTGTATACTATGTTGTCTTATTGCTATTTTGTAAGTCGCCCGGAGCACTGAGGTGGAGGGCGACTCAGAAATAATAAAGTTCTATTCTATTCTATCAAACTGAAAGTGAGTACATAAAATGCTAGTTAGGAAGTCTACTTCATTCATCCTATTTGTTTCAAAAGCTGAGATCCAGTGTACTTCCAAGATGCAAAACTCCAAGCACTAGCAATTAAAATGTACTATATAGCTATTTCATATTTTCCTTATTAGCAGTATTTATCATTTTGCCTGTGATAAATACAGACGAAGCAGTTGGAAAACAAAGGTAAGGTACACCTGGTATAATATGTATTTATGTATAAATCAAACTGTTTGATAAACAATTCATTCCAAAAACCTGGGTTAATTTATTCACAGGTCAAAGCTGCAATAGGGGCCTAATATGAAGGCATTGAGAAGATACAAAGGCAAGAAGAACTCTCACTTCATTTCCACTCCCTTGCCCAAACAAAAGAAAAAAAACAAGAATCCCTCTTTTTTTCCCTTGCCTTCTTTTCTTTGTTAGCCCAAGTGGCAAGCATTTAGCCAGGGGGGGGCTCTTGGGGGCAGCCCCCCCCAAATTCCCAGGGTTGTCCGCATGAAGGCCTTACTGGTACATTATTTAAACTTATGTTTATTCATATCATGATCTGATCACCATGCTCAATATATCCCATATTCATGGGGGTATTGGGATAACGATACAAAAAGGTTTGGTAGGGTAGACCCTCTCTCACTCAGACTCAGCCCCCCCATCAAACTCACCCCCCCTCCCAAATCAAAATCCTGGCTACGGCCCTGCCAAGTGGCATCCTGCAGCAATGTGGGAGAGCTTGAATAATGCGGTGTACCTGCCATTTTGGACACCTGAGATTGAGCAGAACAGTGGCCATTTTAAATAAGAGCTTCTGATGTAAGTTTCTGTGTAGAAAGATGATGTGAGCCATTTTTAATAGGGGCATACTGTAAGTTTTATCCTTGACTTATCTAAAAATCAAAGCAAAATCCATAACATTGGCCTCCAAATCTGCCCTCCACTTACAGATGAGGTCCACGTATACACTTTTGGTAATTCCAGGAGTGAGATGGGATGATAGCATGAGAAAAGCCTCACTAGGAAGCACCGTGTGTCATAACCAGCGATCTATATCCTCATGTATTATTGTTATGTGCCATCCAGTTGGCTTTGTCCTACGGTGAACTGATAATTAAGAGACTCCCAAAAGATCCTCTTGTAAACAGCCCTTGCCATATCTGACCCACACCGGACAATGGCTTCTTCAACTGAATCAAACAGCAACCTATAAAGCAGTCTTCCTCTTTCCTACTAGATTCAACTTTAGTAAGCATCAGCATGTTTTCCAGCGAGTCAATTCATTTCATTACATGTGCTCAGTTTAGTCATGTTGTCTTCTAGTGAAAATTCAAAGTCAATTTGCTTTCTGACCTGTTTATTTGTTCTATCTGTGACATTTAAACTAAACATGCCAGTTTTGATGTTTTGATCTTACTATATGTGCAACCAAATGAAAATAAAACCCCTTCGGGTTCTTGGACAGGGAGACATATTATTTCAGTGGAATACTTATATAGTAAAGTATATCTCAGAAAATGAATCAGTCTATTTACAAGTCTTTATGGAAGCTTCAGTATTCGCTGCTGGAATGTAGAAGAAAATTAATCATGAATTTAGCACATGTTAAACAAACAAAATGAAGGAAACTGTTAAATTGATCCTGACAAAGAAGCTGGAGGGGTGGTGGTAGTGGTGGTGTTAAAATTGGTTTTAAAAAACCAATTAGAAATGGGTGCCAATAAAGAACTGAGAAGTAGCCTACCTATGTAGAATGAAGCTGTATCTAGAAAAAAATCATAAATCAAATGAAGAAAAGAATGTGAAAACAAAAGGAAAAATAAAGCTGAACACAGTCACGGGAATAACAGTGAGACATTTCAGTGTGGAATAAAAGAAAAAGGATACCATAATACAGAGATCTACATAGCGGACTAGAATGCAGTCATTGGGTCTACATTTTGATTCTCAGTTCAACAGATATTCCAAAAAATTAAACATATGTCATAATTGGCCTTATTTTATACAAATGTATAGAAGCTGAGTCTCCTTCATCAGAAAATCCAAAATATTCCAAAAACTGAAACATTTGTTGACATCTGCCAATTTCCACGTTTGAGGAAAGCGGGACAGCCACATGTCTAGCAACTGCTGAGTTTCTCTTCAAGTAGCCCTGATGTGGGAAAGAGAAGTAGAGGAGAGACTTTGCTGGCATAAAACACTTCTATGCTTGTCTTACCCCTGGCAAATGCAGGGAAGGTGGCCTGGAAATGGTTGCAAGAGCAAATACAGGGCAACGTCATTGGATGCTGCCTGTATCCAGCTATGAGAGATGATGAAATAAATTTAAGAGGTGCATGATGGTGGTGGTGGGCTTATTTGCGGAAAGTGGGCAAAGTGTGCTGATAACGTGTGACTAGCCCTCTTTCTCTGCATTCCTCATTCACTGTGAATATGCAAATAGAGGTATTCCAAAATCCCAAAACTACTGGTGACACATAAAATGAAAAGAGCAACCCTGAAAGGAACTGTTTGCCTTTGGTACAACTACATTGGGCTTGAGTGTCATCAGTACGCTGATGATACCCAGCTCATTCTGAGGATGGAGGGCCGGCCGGACTCCGTACCCAATAATTTCCATCTGTGCCTTGAAGCCATTACTGGATGGCTGCGAGCTTGCAGGTTGAAGGTGAATCCGGCGAAGACGGAGATCCTTTGGCTGGGTCATCCAGGCGTTAGGGATATCCAACTGCCGACCCTGGATGGCGAGGCACTAGGCCCGTCATCATCTGTAAAAAGCCTTGGTGTTCATTTGGACCCTCCACTGTCAATGGAGCCCCAAATCTCCACTGTCAGGAGAATCGCGTTTTTCCATCTGTGACAGATGAAGCGCCTGGCCCCCTATCTGTCCCGAAATGACCTAGCCATGGTAATCCAAGTCACGGTCATCTCAAGACTTGACTACTGTAATGCTCTCTACATTGGCCTTCCCTTGACCGTGATCCGGAAACTTAAGCTCGTGCAGCATACTGCAGCCTGGCTACTTGCGGGGGGAGCCTGCAATGTGCTGCATTACACCAATTATGAGGGATCTGCATTGGCTTCCAATTGAATGCCGGATCACCTTCAATGTGTTAGTTCGCACTTTTAAAGCCTTGTATGGTCTGGGGCCAGTGTACTTACGGGATCGCCTGATTCCATATAACCCCCGAGATCATTTCGTTCAGAAGACTCAAATCTTCTAACTATTCCCATTGTGAAATCCTTTCGGCTGACTTCAACCAGACGGCGAGCTTTTTCCATCATTGCTCCTACACTGTGGAATGCACTGCCTTCGGAGACACGTGCTCTGAGAGATCTGAATGCATTTCACAGAGCTTGCAAGACATACCTATTTAGGCAGGTGTTTGATTGCTAGTGATTCTCGTTAGTTTTATTGTGTTACTGAACTTTACTGTATTTTATTGTATTTTACTGTTTTAATGCTTGTCCATTTCTGTTTGACTTTTGAGTTGTAAACCGCCCCAAGCCTTTTGGGAGAGGCGGTGTACAAATCCAATAAATAAATAAATTGAAACCTTTGCTAATTCACTCATTAAACTTTATGTGTTGTGCTTTTTTTCTCTCTCTCTCAGAATTTGTGAAGACAATGCACATATAGCAATGCCAGCCTAGGAATCCTGTCTTCAGTCCCTTCAGTAAGGGTGAGATAAATCAATTCTCTTGCTCCTTTTACTCCTTGTTTAATCTGCTGGCTTGGAACCATGAAGTCCAGAAGGAAACAAACATTGGGGGGGGGGGTGCCATCTTGTATCCATTTTTTGTGGAATTAAACATGCCAAGGAGATTTACTTTTAAACAGACATGTGCAGGATTGTCATATAAATTGCATTTGAACATTCATGGAACTCTATCCTACAGCTGGAAAGTATGGATAAATACTGCCTTTTCTAGAGTAATGGTAGTGCCTCAAACCCTTACAACTTCTGGAATGACTAAATGCTAATAACTCATGCAACATAGTTGGAATTTCTCAATTCATATATTTCTTCAACTACAAACTCAGAAAATAGCACTGGAGAAAGAATTATTCTCTCTGCTGCAATCATCTTCACCTACAATGCCAGTATATGTGAATATGTGAAAAAGACACAAGAATTCAGCACTATAATCTGTTGTCATAAGGAACAACCTGAAACAGTCTCATGCATGGTAGGGTAAAGAAACTGTAGCTGGAAATAAGACAGAGGCAGAGTTTATTAGAAGAAGAGTAGGAAAGGAAATGGGAAAACAATCATCTGGAGACTGTAGAAGTAGCACAAAGGGGACAAGAAAGGAAGGAGCCTGTGGGTGGAGGGGCTAAAAATGGAACACAAATGCAGCCATTGCTATAAATAATAAAATGAAATACTGATACCACCTCCTAAGGACACTCCACTGACTTGTGAAATTCCACAGTCCTTTCACCTAGTGGCAATTTCTAATCCATCTTGCTGTGCTGTCTTGAGGATTACAAGTAAATGAAGTATTTTGATTACAGTGTTTTCCAATCATAGATACGCAGTTTGGTTTATCTATCTATCTATTAAATATAATAAAAGTCAGTGTTTGCGGTCGAGCGACCGACGGGAGGAATATGTGCCAGCATTTCGATAGGCTGCCATTGTGGGGATATTTGCATAACGGGCTCTAACTTGCCAGCCTCAGAAATCCAACATTCTACGGCCCCAGATAGAGGGGATTGCTTGCCACTGAAATGGAATTTGCATAACTGACTCCAAATGGCCAACCACATTCAAACATTCTAAAGTGACTCAGAGGGAAAGGAAAAGGCCTCAGACCCACAGCAATGACACATCAGGAACAAACTTGGCAAACAGGCGACCTATGGCCCACTTCACTACCTGGTGTGGTTTAGGGCAGGAGGGGCCACAAATGATGGGATTTGCAGTACCTTCACGTCATTCACTTCCCAAACAACACTAAAGCCCCTATAAAACACAAACCAGCCCCAAAATTGACAGAAAGGCTTCCTTAACTTGATTTTCCTGACTAGGTCTCAGCTCATGGGATATTGTTAGGCTTCCTTAACTTGATTTTCCTGACTAGGCCCCCGAGACTTGCAGTACCTTCACGAAGTTCCTGAGACCACTGCAAGCCACATAAACATCTAATAGGAACCAACCTTGGCACACAATGCCTTCCTCAAATAACCCGGGCACCGCCGGGTCCTCAGCTAGTCTAAAATATTTTAAGCCACAGCATATGACAACACTTACAGGGATTCTGATAAGGTTTAGACCAATCCTATTGTTAGACAAATAGAGGTGGGGTGAAAGTAGGAGAATTCATCTCTATTTCTAGGGAAATAATTAAGTATTCCATAGTTCGCAACAGAAAGATCCGATTTATTTAAATAAATGAAAACTCTATATCAAATGGAGGTTACCTGATACATTATAGATTTTGGCCTTACAGCTTCCATTAACCTCAGCCAGCAAGGGCACAGGTAATTAAGAGTTATAGCCAAAGCTATCTAGAAAACACCAGGTTACCAAACTCGTGTCCTGTGAACATTTAAATATTGTTTGCTTCCATGTTGCCATGAGGAATCTAGCAGATAATTTATCTGAAAGATAAATTGCTTCGCTTTGATTCATAGTTTCACATCACAGTTATGCATGACAAATTGCTAGGAGGTGAACCATCTGCTAGATCAATGGTTCTCAACCTGTGGGTCCCCAGGTGTTTTGGCCTACAACTCCCAGAAATCCCAGCCAGTTTACAGCTGTTAGAATTTCTGGGAGCTAAGGCCTAAACATCTGGGGACAGGTGTCAAGGCAGGTGAACTTTCTGCAGATCTCACAAAGACTCACAACAACTGATGCACAGAAGTGGGGAAACCCAGCATGGACAGAGATAACCCATAAGTATGGCTTGCAGATACATAGGTAACATGCACACATATTCTTGCTGTTAAGTATCTACCAACTACTGCCATATTGTTAGTGGAGGGCTTTTGTCAATGAATCAGGGAGTGAACTATCCCCCCCCCCCCACACACACACACTTTTCCAGGGGACACACAGGAAGAGAAATCAGTCCTTCCTATGGCAGAAGGAAACTAGATGGAGATGACTGCATGTCCTTATTATGCAATATTTTCACCATCTCTACCTCCTTTCTCCTGATTTTGCATTTCAAAATGACAAAGACATACATTCAAACACCCAAACAGACATATACTTTAGAAAATAATAACTACAAGCTGATCCTTAATGAAGTTTAGCCACATTGAACCCCAATGAGCCAGGGGCTTTCAGGTGTCATGAAAGTTGATGGGAATGCATCGAAAGCATGGGAAGAGCACATGGAACTAGAGTATATGGATCAAGTACATGCAAACATGAGCTGTGTCTTTGTTTTTAAGGGACCTCATCTGTAAAGTATGACATGAACTTTGCTATTGTGAATATTAAAACAAATTGGCAGGAAAAGATTGTAAGTATGCATTCCACTAGATAAGAGAAGATTGAGATCTATATATATTGCTACAAGGTTCGCAACATCTTTATATTGCTAAAAATCAACAATATAGGATACTGATATACACAGAATCTCAAATATCTAAACTTTACTGGAATTTTATTGTATAGACCAGCTCCTAAATAAGTGTTATTGGGGGCAGAAATATTTAAATAGCAAGGTTAAGAGAAGATATTTTTGAAGAGATCAATTGTAGGATTTATATATAGGATGTAAAGGAATAATAGTGTACTTTTATCGTGAGCAGATGAGAATTTTGTATGAATGTATATTCATAAAATGTGGAAAGTCATATCTATAAAGTAAAATGTATGTTTTGCATGCAAAAAGTCCCAGCATTAATATCTGGAACTTTAATTCAGGGTCGAAAGAGATACCTGAAGAAACTCTAAGAAACCTTTGCCAGGCTACACAGAAAAGATATGTCAGGTTGCTAAGTTAAGACCTGGTATGTACTTTTGATACCATAGTGATGTGTTAACACCCCCGTGGTGTTTGTCTAGCTGTCTGTGCTGCTGTTCAGAAGATTTCACCTCACTTTCTGTCCCTGTGAGAATTGGATTTTGAAAAAAAAAGTTTGTTGTGGAAACAAGAATTTGTGATAAAGTTTCAGTGGAGATAACTCTTCCAGGAGTGAATTTCCCTTCCGAGCAGTAGATTTCTCTCATTTCTTGTTGTCTCACTCCCATTTGTAACTATGAGTCGTTTATAATGTGGGTGTTTGTAACTCAGAGACAGCCTATATAATGATGTGGTCTGTTATTCACACCATGTCTTTGCCTGAAAGTGACAAATACTTGTTCACATTGTCAGATTGTCTTGAGAAATTATTTTATTACTATGGCAAAATTGTATCGGGTATCAAGAAAAAGAGCAATGTTAGGATATAACTAAAGAATAATTCTGCAAAACTATTTTAAATAGTGGATTAGTATGCTAGAGCGAAGTATGTTTGGGAAGATGTGTTTTTAGAGCAATGATGGAATATACTTGAAGATAGAGGTCAACCTCAAGCTTAATAACTCCAGGCTTTCTAACATGGAGCCGTAGGCCTTGGGAGTAATTCTGGTGCGCGTGCACTATTGTATAGTTTTAATTGTGGATGTTAATCTTGTTGTTTTAGTTGTGTTTTTACAGTGTTTTTAACATGTGTAAGTCGCCCCGAGCCTGACGGGAGTGGCGACTAATAAGACGAAATAAATAATTAAATAATGTTTGTCCAAAAGTTAAAATCCCAAGACGACAACTTTCTGTGCCCTTAGTTTTCAGTGGTAATATTTCCTAACATATAGGAGATGTTTACTCTTGAACACTTCACTTAGGGAGGACCCTTAGAAAGGACATACTTCCTCAGAAAGAAGAAGATATGTTACATCTAACATGGTTGTTATGACACAGGTCTGAGGCATGCTTGGAGCCACATAGCTGATAGCCACCTAATGGAGATGCTCCTTATTAGCTTTCCTAGAAAGCTAATAAATCTCCAATCTGTTGGGTGCTAGCTTGACCGGCCTGTCTCCTTACCTTTGACATGGGGTATGAAGTGGTGTCGGAAAGGGGAGTGAGGGCGGGAGTCATTGTGGGTGGAGATGGGACTGTTAGTGCGCAGGTGGGCTAACCGCTGCACACCATTAGACTGCAGCTCTGCGGCAGCAAGGAATCGTGAGGCAGGACAAAATGGAAACAAAGAAAGAGAACACAAAATAAGACAAAGCAGGGAAGCAGGAGGCTGGGAAGAACAGAGGGAAATAAGCACTCAACAAGCTAGGAGACTGAAAACAAGGGAGGAAAAAAGGTTTTGAAAAGCTAGAGAAGTGTTAGGAAAATTCACAGAAAGACAGCAACAACTCAAATTTGCACTGGATATTTCTCTTTTCCAGCTTCAGGTGTTATTCTCTATCTATATAAATGCATCATACATTTTCAAAAGTAACAGCTGCCTGGACAAGGACCTACCAATGTATGACGAAAAAGTGTATGGTAAAAAAAAAAGGTTAAAGCCTTTTTGGAAGAATACCAGGAACACATTGCTATTTCCAATGCAACTTCTGTTGAAGGTTCTTTAATACAATACAAATACTCCAAAACAGCCATGAAATTTTTTAATCAGTTTAGGCTTTCATGAGGTTTAATACTGAGTAAATTTCCACAAATTTCTTCAGGTCACTTGGGAAAACATTCCCAAAAATCAAGAAATCTGAGTACACAAAACCTGCAAATATTTGTTTATTTGCAAAAAAGTAACTATAACAGATAAAATTTAAAAATCCCAGTAATTTTAAAGTGTAATTCATAGCCTGTGTATATGTAGTCACAAAATGATATAAAACCATTAAACATATCAGTAAAGCAAGATCTTAGAAAATAATCTGATCCTGAAAACAGACATTTCTTGCTTATTACTGTTTTGTTTTTAGCTGAATATAATTAATGGATAACTCCATGTCCTTATTCATATTTGCATATTATAATTTTAAACCCACATACTGGCCTCAATTAAAAGTAATTCTGTGGTTTGGTATATTTATTGAAGCAAACCAGTGTCACAGACTATCATTTAAAGTTGGCTTGCTTCAGTAAACCACAATTTGTCTGAGTCTGAATATAAACTTCGGTTAATTTAAAATACTAGCAAAAAGTTCAGATCTCTTCTTCATAGTCATGCTAGAAGAAGAGAATGGAAAGGAAAAGTACAAATCTAAGATATTCATTCACATAAAACTAAGGCATAGTTTTGCATTATATCTGAATCAGATTATTGTCTCTCTGGGACAATCATAATGGGTAGAAATGTAGAAAAGCAAGACCTTTTAAGATTCTGTGCTGTCAGACAATGTGTATCTTAAATCACCACTACCATCACAATTCAACATGTTAGTGCTTTTCTGTGTCACATTATTAATAGAAAAATTCCTTGCAAATCAGCCATTTTCATCATCATCTGAAACTGCCCCAGGACTACGAAACATGTGGACAGGAGGGGGGGACCAAGGAAATCAAAAGTAGCTCACCAGTGCTCTGGTTTATCCTTGAAATAACTGAGAAGAAGCACCATTTTCCTTCTTATTTATCTCAAATCTACAATATTTTAATTGGCTCTTCCTCCTTCCAGCAGTATATTTCATGAAACTAATGGTCTACTAAAGTCTTCATAAGGAACAGAGGGATCAGTCATCTTACTAAGTAGAGGCACAAATTATAATTATGCTTTGAAGTAACAAATATGTAAATTAAGGAGGAATACTGAGTTACTAAATCGCCAAACTGACCCCGTTTGCCTTCTATGATGTCATCAATAAACACCAAGAACAGTCCTGTAGCTTCTAAAAGTTATTTTAAATTACATTATTAACATTTCCAAAGAACCATCTGAAGAAAGCAAACTGGGCACCTGAAAGAATGTTTGATACAACTGGTATTTATACCAGGCATTTATCTTGCAAAATTGTAAGGAAGCTCACCCAATGGCCCTTGTACTCATTCACTCAAGGGATTCTAAACAAAGCATTTTCCCTTTTTTGAAAGGACATCTTTATATTTTCAACATCAAAGCACAGAGTTTACACATTTCTCTGGTTACATGATCTACGTAGTCTGACTATCAGGAGTATTCACAATCTCAAAAACCAAGACTCATTAAAACAATGCCAATAGTCTAAAATTCAGATTTACATTCCACTTGTAACTATTTTAGTGTTTGAAGTGTGTTATTTTCCCCTAAGATTCCAACATTCCCTTGACCCATTCCAAGAAAGTTGTGAGTTTTTTCTCTTCTTTGCAGCAATTCCTAGCTCTTTTTAAAAAGAGAATTTTTTTTAAGAAAGAGAAATTTAAATCAAAAGGGAGGCAGATGAAAGAATTCAAGAGTTTTATAAGATGCAAAAAAATTATTTATTTATTTACTTTATTTCTACCCTGCCTTCCTCCCCGTGGGGACTCAAGGCAGCTCCTGTCTAATTCTGGAAAAGAAGATCCCCTTTCTATACAATTCCATGACATGACGAAATAAAGGTTCTAAGATTTGGACATATCATTTCATCAGAGCTTACCAGGTCTGTGAAAATGCTGTGGTGAACGTGACATTGTGGGAGTATAGCTGTGACGACTGTATACAGGAGAGCCAATGGAACCTTGACTTGTGGATCGCTGTATCATTCGATCCCGAAGATCTTGATAACCCTGAAGAAAGAATATGTTTTGCATATCAATCATGAGGACAATATTGGGACTTGTAATGTTCCTATTTATGCGCACATAAGAAAGTGCAATATATTGCTAGATATTGCTAAAATGTTTTGTTGAATTGGTTTCCTGTATGTCACTGCTATGACAGGTCAGAAATCAACTAGATATTACAAGGGGTATTTCCATCACAACTCTAACGTCATTCAGGAAATTTAGCAAGTGGAAGCAGTTATTAAAAAGAAACCTCTTCTAGGCTATATTCTTAACCATTAAGCTGTTGACTGACACTAATTCAACAGCCAACTTAAGTTGGAAAAAACAACTGTGTTTAGACCTATTAGATTACTGCACTAAATTTTGAAAGACCCTTAGTTGACAGAATAGGAATGGGTCTCCACATTAAGATGCAAGCTGCACATTGACTTTTGAAGGGCGAAAAGTTATTAAACATTATTATTTGGGAAAGAAGATGTTGAGTCTCTCGATTTCCACCCATCTTGCCATATACTGTATAAAATTTATTCTCAGGTTTGCTAGTCACTCAAATAGTGATAACATTATTCAATAAACTTCATTATTGAATTCTTTTCTAAATTTTAAATTTCAGTTCCCTATTGTTACTGCTATAGTATGACCCACATATCCACCGAACCAGTACCAGTGGTTTCATTTATCCATAACTGACAAAACATGTAATTTATGTGCATTTCCTAGTTTCTCCAGAGTGACTCTATGGTAATAATAATAATAACAATAATGCTTTATTTATAGCCTGCCATATCTCCCCGAAGGGATGCTTCTACTGGAGCATTCATTCAATGGGTTTTTGTGTATTGTGTACCCATGCAAAGTGCTGAAATGCTTCACCTGTGGATACAAGGATCATAGTTCACTAAATCATTTTTAAGAAGACTCATATACTACCATTTTGCGACAACATCAATTAAATGCATTGAGAACTATTAGTTAAGAATTATAACTAAAGTTTTCAAATTAATTTTATGAGTTCATCGTATCTAACACAATGGTTTTTACATTCACTGAATTGTAGGTTTCCAGGAGACTATTTCTGGATTTGAAAAGTCTTAATACTTTTTAAAAAAAATAATATTGGAGAAGCAATACACTATGGCAAAAGTTCAATTAAACTGTGGCAAAAGTTCCATTAAAACTTACTTCTGCTGATGGGGTTGGTGATAGTGTCCTTGGAGACTGAAAAATAATTAAAAAAAGATTACAGTAATTTTCATCATGGCGTGTCGCAAGTGCCTGTCTAGCAATATTTTCAAAACTTTTAATCAAATGTAAAGAAAATGAAGATGATTACAGACATCCAAATCTAGACTTCCGGCAGACTGAACTGGTTTTGGCTGCTAGGTCTAAGAAAATGTCTCATCATCCATGCTTAATTTAATGAAATGTTTCATAAGAGTAATCTCATAATAGCCAAGTCCATTATAGTTGTAAATCCTTGCTGCAAACATGACATTGACAAACCTTAATAATTTGTCAATTGCTGTAATTTCACTAAAAGCATTCAAAAATACATCACTATCTTGTTGGCTTGGGTCTTTGGGTGACACTTCAAATGCTAGATTTTGGATTGCTTCCACATGAACCTGCCAAATCTTCAATGAGCTAGCGAAGACACTTTTAATGGCTGTCTCAGTAAAATCTGGCCAAATTAAACAAGGAAATACAATATCCTAATTATATGTAAAGAAAAAAAGAAACAACCAATCAATCATCTTTTTTATATTTTTTCATAATTCGTCATAAACATTATTATAACAGTTCAATTTATGAGTGGTTATTCCAGGAAAAAGGACTGAAATGAATATATGTATTATGTGGCCAACCTTTCCTTTTTCCAGTAATTCATTCTGCTTCATAACTGCCACTTTTCAATGTACATTTGGTGAAGCAATGATGACCAATGCCACTCTGTGATCTTCATAGCTGAACAGAGGTTTTGTACCACACCTAAGACCAACATTACAAAACCTGGGTTCTTGGGTAAGTCATAGATGGATTTTTATTGTGGGGTGTGTATGTGTATATTCGTTTCACAACAATCTGGACATAGCTCAGTGAAAGGACTGGATTCAAGAAACAATGATACAGATGGTTCTGCAACAGCTTGTACATCACTCCCCAAAATCCTGTAAGAAATAGCACTTCTCATTCACTTTTCATTTGCAGTGTGTATTAATCACTTAACATGCATACAGTCAGGGGCGGTCCAAGGTAATTTTAAATGGTAAGCGAACATTATTTTGGCGCCCCCAAATCACTTGATAACAAAAAAGGTATAAGGTATTATTTAATTATTTATTTGTAACATTTTTGCGCGACCTTCTCAGTGGCTAACAAGGCAGCACATCAATGTAAAGAACCCTAAAACATACATCATTAAACAATAATTGTTTAAACAAACATATACTCATCACTCAGATTAAAAATAGAGGTAAATAAAAGATTTTTTTTTAACAAACCAGAAGTTTACGTATCACATTATGTTCATATAGTTACATTACATAGAATTAACACAAAGTAAATTTTTTTAGAATGCAATTATTTATTAATCTTTGCAACAAATTTAAGTGTTTTTGTTTTTTAAAAAAAACATCGAGTTATACTTAACACACAAAAAATTGAACACTTTTCAAATCAATGCAGATAATACACAATGCCTGCTTTGAACTGGATTATATGTGTCCACACTGTCACACATTCCAGCTCAAAGCATTGTTTTGGATTTGATATGGCAGTATATAGAGGGGGACTAAAAGCCCCTTTCACACAGCCATATAACCCAGAATACCAAGGCAGATAATACACAATGCCTGCTTTGAACTGGATTATATGTGTCCACACTGTCACTCATTCCAGCTCAAAGCATTGTTTTGGATTTGATATAGCAGTATATAGAGGGGACTAAAAGCCCCTTCCACTCAGCCATATAACCCAGAATACCAAGGCAGATAATACACAATGCCTGCTTTGAACTGGATTATATGTGTCCACACTGTCACTCATTCCAGCTCAAAGCATTGTTTTGGATTGTTTTGCCTATGGTACAGCCTCTTTCCTTTGTATAATCCACCATTAAGAAGAAAGGTGCCACAGAAGTATGATACATATTCATATTTATCAAAAGCATAGACAATATAAAAAAGGAGCCAGCACTAATATTAATTATATTATGTTATAAATTATAATATATAAATACATATTATATTTTATAAAGATTATACTATATGGTATTAATATAAATTGGTATTAAATAACCCCCCCCCCCTCTCTCCACACACACACAACTATTAAATAGGAATAATACTGAATATATATATTACTTAATACTTTATTATTTTTGGCATAACTATCCTAATAAGGATCTGGTCCTATGATTCTCCACTGTGACAAAGGCACCCTTGAAGCAAACCAATTTAAATGCGAATAGAAAAGCCAAACAGCAACCTTTAATGAGGCTTGGATTTCAAACGCCTCTTTAGTGGGAGAAGTCCGCACTTTTGGCAAGGCTTTGGCCCCCGAAATAAGGAGAGAGGAAAGCAGGGACTGGAGCCAGGAAGCATTCACAAAGCAAACATTCCCGAATAAACAACTGCTTGTATTTTGAATGCCCCAGCACTGGGAATAATTCGGACTTTTGCCAGAGCTTCTGTTTCCAGCAAAAGAAGCCAGGGAGGAGGAACTGCCACCTGAAGAAGGAAGGGGGTGAAAACACACCCTCAACACTCAAAGGTATTATAAAACTTTTTATTTCCTTCCTTTCTCCACCTTCACCCTTTCCTTCTCTCCTCCCCTTTCCCTACCTCTTCTTTCCTTCCTTCCTTCCTCTCCCTTTCTTTCTCTCTCTCGGAGGAGGAGGCGCTGCCGCTGGCGGCGAGGAAGAGGGCCGGTCAGGGAGGAGGAGGCGACGGCCATGCGGTGCTGCTCCTTCTTCTTCCTCCTCCTCGCCGCTCAGCTCAGGGGGCGGGGCGGAAGCTGAGCCGGGGGCGGGGCTTTGAAAGGAGTGTTTGCCCCGTGCCTCTGCCCTGCCTCCTGACTGGAGAGAGAGAGAGATGGGAGGAAGGCAGGCAAGAGGAAGGCGAAGGCCCGAGGATGCGTCAGTGGCGGGGGAGGGGTGGGCCGGGCCTCCCGATGCGCCCAGCAGGCGGGAGAATTCGCCCCTTCCAAGATGGCGCTCTACGCGGGGGCGTAGGTCGCTTATATGGACGGACCGCCTCTGGATACAGTCTAAGAAAAATGTTAGTAGCCTGATTCTGACTCATCTAACATCTTGGTTTTGAAGCCTGTCCCAGGACCACAAAAAACAGGGAGACTGACAGGCCACAAATCATAGCTAATCAGCTTGGTGAATCAGATGTTAGGCAGATTGAGAAATAAATCCGTTCATCTATTAAAAGATCCTTTTTCTATGTGAAAGGCCATCTTTGGATCCAACCTATGTTTTTCTGCTTTGTTGTTCAACCTAGTCTCTGAGGTTACATAGTGAAATGGTCTAAAATGCTGGATCCTTTCTGTCTATTTTGACAATGTGTCATTTGCCCAATGATCTCTTATTACAACTTGCACACAGACACAAAATATACCAATTACGCAGGTCAAGCATATGATAAACTGATTTTGTTTCATGCTAATTTTATTGTTTTAGCCAAAATCACCTCAATTGATTTTGCACTGTCTTTTTTATTTTCAACTTACACTTTCATCCTGCACAGGAGAACTGCCATATCTTGAACTCTGAGTCTGTCAAGGAAAGTTTGGGTTCATCACTCTTTTTGTAAATTCTAAAAAGGTTTTCACCAAAAAAAAAAAGCAAAGCCTATAAACTACTCGTTTCAAGCATTTCAAGCGTATATTGGGAAAAGAAATGGTGGAATATAGCAAGAGCAAAATGTCAAGTACTTCATGAATGAATGAAACTGATATAATGTTAACAAGTTTATCTTCCATAAATTTGTCTGATTCATCTGAGCCATCCAAACTGGTGGCCATTATTTGCATATTATTAATGTAATGCACATATACTCTGTGGGTTGTCTGATAAACTTGCTCCTAAATCAGAGTATTATCTAGAAGATTTAATATGTCTCTGCCTTAAATTTCCATAACATTTTCCATCATGTGATCTTAATTCAAAAATGAACTTTCTGGGAGTTAGATCTCGGTATAAAATGGCAACTTGAGTTCACTCCAGACGCATTAAAGCAATCACAGAGAAGATAACAACAATCTGAACTTGTATCCAAGTGAAATGCAGAAAACATGGCAGTGTCGTTCCCATGTTCTAATAGGGTCCCCCGTCTCCCCCAGTCTACAGTGTGTGGTAATTTGTTATTCAACTTAGTGGAAGCGAAGTTTGTTAATAACATTTCCCCACCCCATCCTAAATCAGGAACTCAGTTGTGTGTGTATGTGCACGCCCTTAAGTTGTCAACCAACATATGACAACCCCATGAATTTGACAGCATTTTCTTAGGTGCTGTTGTCCAGTTTCTTCCTCTGAAATGTAGCCTACTTGTAACTTTTACATTATTTGTAATCCTTGTTATCACCCTCTATACCAGTAGGTCCTCAGATGTTTTGGCCTACAACTCCCAGAAATCCCAGCCAGTTTACCAATTGTTAGGATTTCTGGGAGTTGAAAGCCAAAACATCATGGAACCCACAGGTTGAGAACCACAGCTCTATACCCATAAAATGTACATGAAACTGTGTTACCCATTCCATGCTAAATCCATGTTTGAAACCGAGGTCCACACTTTTGGTGATTCCATATGGATGAAAGATCTACTCAGAATTCACCAAGTGTATCATCTCCTATCCTACATTACTCCCTTCCAAATGTTGTTAGGCATATCTGGTGACTCCTGTACATCCAGTTTTTGCTAAAGGCCTTCACTTCATTTGGCTTATCCTCAACAATTAATTCCACTCACAATGTACTGTGGTTTTTCCTTTTTAAAAACTATGTGAACCGGTAGAACGTGTTTACATGAATGTTTTAATAATTGATTTTAACTGTTGTTTTAACTGTAACTGTTTTAAAATTTATGTATTGGCATCAACTAGTTGCCTGTTGTGAAGCTGCCCTGAGTTGGGGGTGAGAAGGATAGGGTACAAATGCATGAAATAATAAATAAATTTGGTCCAATTTCATTTATACAGAACTGAGGACTAATACAACTTGCGCAAAAATGAATAGAGGAAGATCTGGTGGAAATTCTGTATAGATGGTAAAAGACCAGGAATGGAAGAAAACAATCCCAGCACATTGAACATCTTAAATCACCAGTGACACCATGACTCATGTTGAGTCACAACACAGAGAAGCAGACTGACATCAATTATTTTATCAGGAGAAAGACAAATGAATGTGAATGCAAAAAACAGGGAAGGAAGAGACGTTGTTAATCCCTGCCTTGTCTCAAGGTCTTAATGTTAGAATGCTGAAGTATGTGTCTTTCTACAGTAGATACAGAGCAAGGGTTAACATAAATGTGAAAGTACTACACAATTAGGCATTATCCATTATAAAAATGAATCTATTATGGCATTATCAGAACTAGAGAAGTGAGATATGGTGTGAAATACATACTATACCCAACATAGGATACAGATGAGTAGTGTCGCAGAGTATCAAAGGGTACGATGTCCACAATGAAGATACTTTGGATACAATATCCACAAATAAAGTCAGCAAACGCAGTCCATAAACAGTCCTTATTAAGGTCCAATTCAAAGTCTCTAGTCCATAGATAGGCAAAATAATCCAAATGATAAAGGACCAAGTAGGAGACTGGTATAAGCTCCTAAAGGAGGTGTTTAAAGAGAGGCATCTCATTTAGGAGCTTATACCAGTCTTGGTCCTTTATCATTTGGATTATTTTGCCTATCTATGGACTAGAGACTTTGAATTGGACCTTAATAAGGACTGTTTATGGACTGCGTTTGCCGACTATATTTGTGGATATTGTATCCAAAATATCTTCATTGCGGACATCGTACCCTTTGACGCTACTCATCTGTATCCTATGTTGGGTATAGTATGTATTTCGCACCCTATCTCACTTCTCTTGTTCTGATAATGCCATAATAGATTTATTTTTATAATGGATAATGTCTAATTGTGTAGTACTTTCACGTATGTGTCTTTCTAAACATGGTTTTGTTTAAAAACCTAAAGGCCAATTTAGTCCTATTGCCATATTGTCACTGGTGATTTTATGTTTTTAATAATTTATATGGTTTTTATAATGTGTGCTAAATATTTTAATGGTGTTTTATGACTGTGTGGCATCAAATTGCTGCCAATTTGTAAGCCGCCTTAAGTCGCCTTAGGGCTGAGATAGGCAGCATAGAAATAAATAAATAAATACATTTATAAAATGACAACTCTGCAAGATACCACCAGAAAAGAGCATAATTCTGTTTATCATCATTTAACACCAACCATTTCTTCGAGCATTTCTGGGTTAGATTCAATAAGCTTGACACAAGTGAAACTCCTATTTGTTTCACCATGAATGCTCTGTGTGCATTATCACAGCAGCAGTCAGCATATAAAAAAGACATTGCCTCAAACAAAAGCAAGAGCAAGGCAGACTGTAGCAGCAGCAAAAGCAGCATGTTGCTAGAAGCCCTTAAAAAGAAAAGCAGTCAAAATGGCAGCCCTGGGAGAATAGGAACAATGATTTATTTTTAAAAGGCATCATACACATGCATAAAAAGCTTCAGGTAGTCAAGACGTTTATTTCTTTTCAGAATCGGCAAACACTAATCTCTCAATAAAACACAAGAAAAATGCTGCAATCAAACAGCAAGTTTTTTTCCTACCAGAGATATATATTTCTAATTGAGTAACAGGTATGATGGTAAATCAAATTCTTTATATTCATTTCACATCTGATTCCGTTGCTGTCACAAACGACTCTCTTTCACTAGGTGGTGCTATGTGAACACATTTTCTACAGCAAGGTCTAAAGCTGTGTCTGTGCTAAACCAGTGCCTGCCATTAATAATAGACTGGAAGAGAGTGGACAAAATAGAAATTCAATTTAATCCAAGCAAGACAGAAGTAATTTTGATCAGTCAGAAGACAGATCAGGACATAAACACTCAGCCTGTGCTGGATGGAGTCAATCCTTGTTGACTGGAGCTAGAGCACACAAATTCCTCATTGCAACAGTTTTGTTGCTTGTTGGTTCATTTTCATGAAGATTTCAAGGTGCTGATTGTGATTTATAAAACCTTTTAAATATTAGATCCGGGCTATCTAACAAAGGGAAAAACCCCCCTGTTTATGGATTGCCCTTGTCACAACTAATTTAACTTGCCAATATTTTGGGATCCTGAACTGTGCTATCAAAATACAGGTACCTTTTGGGCTTGGTAAATGGCAGTAACACATAATTATACAGAATTTTATCATGTTGAACACTGTGACATAGATATCACTACAACACATTAGTAAGAATTACTATTTCCACATGGCACTTGGGATAACTGAGTCTGATTTAGAGCCTTGCTGAAGGTCTTGTGTAACACTATCCTACACATGTATGGTCAGGGCGGAAACGCACTGTGTTCAGTGGAGTAGGTGTGTGTACAGGATTGCAACTGCAGTCGTTTCTTGGAAGAGAAAATTTCAAACTATCATCTCTCCAGCCACAAACCATTTTTTTGGTCCTTAAATTGCAACAGCTTTCAGGATTTCTTCTTCCATACTTCAATGTGACCTTTGACTAGCATTGAAGCATGCAATTACTCCACCTAAGCAATATTTCCTCTGTTTCCTAGACCTCAGGTATTTCATTCACACTGGTCTTCTTGTTTTGCCCTGTTGATTCATTGACCCTGCTTTATTGATCTCACCAGATTTTGTACAGACTCTATTTTTTTTATTTCAGACTCTACAAGTTTGCTCTCTTCTCTCTGACTTCACAATTCCTGTGAGACATTTTGTACAAAGTACCCATATTTATTCAAGTCTAATGCACAATTGAATCTAATGTGCCTCTCAATTTTCAAAACCCTGAAACCAAAAAAGTATTTGCTGGCTAATACAATGCACAGTGGCAAAAAGTGAACTCGTCATTTGGCCCAAAATGGTGCACGTTACAGTGGCTGTGTGCTTATAATTTCTTCTTTAAAAACAAAACTGTTAGAACACCAAAACTTTCAGCAATAGAAAAGAAAACCTTGGGGTGTCTCTATGCTGTAAAATGAGTCCACTGTAACTGCTCTGGCTCAATGATATGTAGTTATTGGGATTGTATTTTGGGATCATGAGGGCTGCCAAGGAATGCTGATATCTCACCAAACTACAAATTCCAGCATTGCATAGCATTAACCCATGGTAATTAAATTACAGATGACGTTCCTCAAAGCGGAGCTCCAGGAGCTTTTGAAGTAGCTTCCCCCTTTGTTTTGGCTCAGCACTAAGATTACTGCATTATGCGAATCCAATGCACACTCTGATTTTAGGAAGGTAATTTAGCAAATAAAGGTAAACATTAGATTTGAGTAAATATGGTATTATCCAGAGGCATTCCCTGCCAATAAACTATATTTTTCAATAACCAAAGAGTATTTTTTTAAATATAACGTGTGAAGGGAGAAGACGGAGATAGAAAAGGAAGAAACTACTTGGCCTAAGGCTGTTCATCAGTTTTTATAGCAGAGCTGGAAAAAGATCACCAAGATTTCTAGATACCTCCCTGTATATCAAATGCCTTCTTCATTTTATTATTTTGCTTCTCAACAACACTTTGCAAACGTGAATGGTAAGCAATCCCTCCTTCCTCAGGTTTCTTCACTCTCAATTTCTTTATCTCATCTCTTTTTTTGGCATCATTACAGGTGATAGCATGAAATAAAGTTGGCTCTTTCAAGTTTGTCCTATCACCTTAGATCTTAGCAGAATTTATGTATTTCCATACATGCATAGTTCTGGTGCCCTCCTGCTAGCGAAATATTTGTGCTCAGGTTTTTGTGGCAATCTGTTTGAAACGTATTTATCAACAAACTAAATGGAAGCCATAAGTAGAGATACTGTGAGGAACACACGAGAAAAATGGGTACTACTTCTCCCAGTAATTTTGTTACATAGCAATTAACTGTACTTTACTTGCCCCTCTCATTTACAAAAGTTAAATATATATCATTTTCATGTCACCTCTACAATACTGGAATAAACAAGAACCCCAAAAGGGCCCTCCAAGCAATTCAAAAGGTAAAAAGAAATCAACACATATTCAAAACATACACAGTTTGTACTCATTGTGGGAAAGCCAATTTAGTGAGTCCTTTGAAGATTAATTTGGGGGATCCTTTGGAGATGTTTGAATATGATTTGAATTAAAAATTAAACCACGTCCAAAAGGGTATATGTATTATATGAAAGAAGGTGCTTTCAAAATGAAATCTCACATATAAACCAATGTAAGAAAACATATGTTTGTTCTAATATCCTTAAATATCTTTAAATGGAGGGCGACCATATTGCCCAGAATTCCTTCATTCAATTCGTTCCGATTATGGTTGTCTAATCTTTAAGCAATTTTCTATAACTGAATTCTATTCTAGCCTGATTGTTAAGAGAGGTCCGTATTTTATTTATTTAAATAAATACCCAATTGGTTTAATTAGAGCCAGTGGCTATCATTTTCTGCAATGACTAATTTTCTTTTAGCCAGTGAATCCACTCTTGAAATTTTAATATAAAAAAACACTTTGCGGATAGGATGTCAATTTTTCATATAAATAAGTGGACAAATAGCAGGTTTTCTTTAAGACTGTGTGCTACTCCTACTAAACATGTCATCCTTCATTCTCATGAAAAGCTCTAGAATCCTTGACCCTTTGCTGGTGCTTCAAAAGCATATCCTGTCAGCTAGCATGACTATGCTTGCTTCACATATCATTTGGCAGCTGCCGTGAAAATGGGAAGAAAAGACACTAGAAGACAGCTTGTAGTGTTAAGTCAATAATTAATAATAATAATAATAATAATACACAGCGGAGCCACCACCTTACACAAGCAATGCTCATGCTGCAAGACAAAAAAAAATCACAATTATTTTGAAGCTAAAGAGATGTGAAGCATTTGGAAAGAACACTAGTAGCAGCAGCAGCATGTTATAAAGAGGACAAAGGCTAAGCTGGCTTTTAATCATCATTCATATAAGAAGATAATGGGTGACTCCCGGATTCATTACCTCTCCAAGACTCTGCCTCTCTTGTCTCTCCTCATAGGCGGAAGTGTAGAAGGGCTCATAAGTAATTAGGTCTGGACGCTCAATGTCATAAATGGCCTTGACTTTGGGAATGGCTGCTAAATCCTTATAATCAAGGATTTCATTGTCTACTTTTGCCTGAAGGTCAAAGACAGAAGATAAATTAACACACAAACTTGCAGATTCTGTTACACGTAATTCATTTTTGAGGGACTCGGTAATATAAGAGAGTTAAATAAAACCTCGAGTTGCTAGTCCAATGCTTTAAAGAAAGCCACTGTTCTTTTCTCCTTGGGTTTTAACATCTTCAGTGGAACAGAACAATATTTTTATTGTCTTACGGCCCAAATTTGGCAATACATCAATCCCATTCTACTATGAATTCTAAATCCAGCTCTGCCAATAACTTAGTGGGCAGCCCTTGGGAAGTACGTAACTTCCTTATTTTGGGTTTGATTTTTCCATTAGCAAAATACATCACATGTATAGCTTACTCCTGCCAATCTTTATCTCAAAACTGTTGAGAACAGTAGGGCTGGCAATCAGATGACAAACAAGTTATAATTCATTTTTATTATAGCACTCAATCACATTTCTATTCCAACCACCCCCAAGAATTTGTAGCAAGAGATTTTAAAAAGCAACCACTTTAAAATGCATTTAATGATTTATTTCTAAATATATTGAAACAGAAAGTTGACCCCTAAGCCACCCCTAAGAATCAAGTAGCACATGTTAATTTCTATGTTACTGATCAACGTATATTACTTTGGTACATATGATAGGGGGGACTCTCTTCTTTAAATACATTAATTCAACTGTATCTGTAAAGAAATCATGAAGTTGGCCTCTATGTTACTCAACACGCTCTATATATGTAGAACTAAGTTTAGGTCTTTCTTCATCTTATCTAGCACGTAAATGGTTACAGTTATGAAGTCCTACAGTCTAAACATAATCATTTTAGGTAAAGTGACACCTCTATAAAAAGCTGGTCACAATTTATTTCAAACTTTGTAAATCATTCTTAGATACAGAAGCGACCATCATCACTTCATAATAAATCATGGTAATTAAAGAATGTTAGAATATGCATGATATGGGATGATAGCATAGTGTTGTGGTTTGAATGTTGGACTATGATGCTGGAAAATGGGGTTGGGTCCACATTTAACCATGAAACCCCACTGGTGACTTTAGCTAAGTTGCACACTCTTAGCCTCAGAAAACCACATGGTAGGTTTAGTTTGAAACAACTTTAGGGCATACAACAACAATAACAATCAAGGTTTGCTATGAGAAAAGACGCTTATTCCAGAGAAGGAACAGGCCTCGATAATGTTCATGGCATGTCATCTTGCCACTTGGTGCTTAATCATCTTAAGAACTTCAATGGATATATCACCTAACCCAGCGTTGGGGGAAATGTGGCCCATGATCTTTTTCTAAAACTCCAAATCCCACTGTCATGCAAAAGCTCTCAAGAAAGTGCTCTAGGTCAGTGTTTCCCAACCAGTGTGCCGTGGCACACTAGCGTGCCGTGAGAGATCATCAGGTGTGCCATGGGAAATTACAGTGGAGAGAGAGAGAGAGAGAGAGAGAGAGAGAGAGAGAGAGAGAGAGCCTAGCAGGAAACTTCAGGCAGTGGAAATGAGGCTTTCCTGGCCGAAGAAGCAATGCCAGCCAGCCTGGCTGCAGTCAGGGAGAGCCCTCGGCGTCCAGAATTCCTCCCTCCCTCTTCTCTCTCTCCTTCCCTTCCTTCCCTCCCTCTGTGTGCCAAGGGCTACCTAGCCAGGCTGTGGCTCCTCCTGCCCTTGGCACGCAGAGGGAGTGAAGGAAGGAAGGGAAGGAGAGAGAGAGAGGAGGGAGGGAGGAAAGTTCTGGACGCCGAGGGCTCTCTCTGATTGCAGCCAGGCTGGCTGGCATTGCTGCTTCGGCCAGGAAAGCCTCATTTCTGCTGCCTGAAGTCTAGCCCCTCCGCACCGGAGAAGAGGAACAACCCCTCATCTCCTGGCCTCTCTTGGCTGGGCTCCGGGTTTGCTGCAGAACAGAGCAGAGGCCGGGATGTGCAGCTCCACAGCCTAGCTTGGTTCCTTCCCAATCTGGCCCCAAGGCGACAGCAGGAAAGCCGAAGGGACGCTGGGGAGAGGCACTCCTGGGGGGCTGAACCCCTTCAGGAAGGTGAGCTGGGGGTGGTGACGGCTGCAAGACTCCACCGCAGTTTGTTCCAAGGCTCGGAGCCACCCCGTGTGCTCAATTCCTATTTGTCCTGCTCAGCTGAGCCCGCGTGCTCTTTGGCCACTCAGCGCAGCCCTCCCCTGTGGGACGGTGATGAGCATCCTGCGCGTGGGCCTCCGGGGGGGGGGGGCTTTGGCGGAAGCAGTGGCGTCATGAAGGGGGAGGGTGACAGTTAGTAAAATGACAGAGTGTCATTTTGTGTCATTTTGGTTGGTGGTGTGCCCCAGGATTTTGAAAATATAAAAAATGTGCCACGGCTCAGAAAAGGTTGAAAATCACTGCTCTAGGTGACCCCTTGACATGTTGCTACTTATTAGAGCAGAAAGTATTGGCTACTAGGTATACTACTATTGTGACAATGGGTACATCTGCACAATTGTTTCAATGCAGTTTGACACCACTTTAATTGCCATGGCTCGAGGCTAAGGAATAATGGGCATTGTAGTGTTTTTAGTCTTCTCTGGTGCCTCAACAAATTAGAAATCTCAGGATTCTTTAGTATTGAGCCATGGTTGTTAAAGTGCTCTCAAACTGCATTAATTCTATGGTGTAGCTCAGGGGTGCTCACACTTTTTCAGCATGCGAGTTACTCTTAAAGCAACCAAGTTCAAAAGATCTACCTGCCCCCGCCGCCATGCGCTCCCACGCGCTCCCGTCGCCACGCGCTCTTGCCTCCTGCTGCTGTTTTCCACCCGCGCAGCGCTTCTTCCGCCTGCGGGGCATTGCAGGAAGGAAAAACCATGAGGCGGGGCATCCAGAGGGAGTGCTCTGCCCTGCCTGTCTCGCCGGCAACGGAGGCTGCACAGCTGCTTCTGGACGAGAGAGAGGCAAGGCGCTCCCTCCAGAGGCCCCGCCTCGTGCTTCCTTCTTCCTGCAATGCCCCGCAGGCGAAAGAAGCACCGCGAAAGTGGAAGCCAGCAGCAGGAGCGCGTGTGCATGCAGGTGTGCACGTGCATGGCAGGAGCACCCTATCCGGCTGGTGAGGCCCGAAGATCACCTGGAAGAGGGCCGAAGATCTACTAGTAGCTCCCGAGCTACCTAATGAGCACCCCTGGTGTAGCTGCACCCTTAGTGGAGGGCAACATTTTCTGTAGAAGAAGCAAACTGGCACAGATTATTCAATAGAATAAACCTCTCACATATCAAGTCACCTCTAAGAAGAAATACTTCCTTTCCATGGTACTAGAAGAGTGTGCTCCTGTAAGGGAATAGGTTATGCTGCTGATAATATTGCTGCTAGAAGGGTCACCCACATCATACAGGTTTTTGTTGAGGAGCCAAACTAAATGTGTCGAATAGCTACAGGGAAAATGCATTAGTGTGTGAAGTTTGTTTGTGTGTTACACAGGCACAACACCTCTCAGAGAAAATACAGTGGCGCCACAAGTAACCCTTAGTAGTACTGGGTAAAAAATGGTAGCGATAAACCAACGCTGAATGCTTTAAAAACAAAAACCCTAGGATGGGACAATTCAAAATGAAGCAAGAGATGGAACTGGCAGATGGGATTCCTAAATCAGGGGGGACTCAACCTGCTACTGGGGAAGAGCAGAGGACAAGTATTTGTCTACTGAATCAACTTGGATGAAACCAAAAGAAAGTGGGAAGCAAGAGTGGACATTGTAATACTTGGGCCAAGTGTGATAAAGTGGACTGAAATGGAACATTATCAGAAACTTGCCACTCAATGTATACATATAAACCTTGTTCAGAAGCCTGCATAATGGTTTCTGAAAGCCTGCCACACTGTCCCGTTTCATGCATTTTCACAGCTACAAGCCTGAATAAATTAGGTGAAGACAGCTGTATTTTCTATGTTTTTAAAGGGCGTCTGCTTCTTTGGCTTATTAAACACAAACACACACACACATCTTGATGCTCTGTTGAGCTTTCCTCTAATTACTACTATCTATGGATGCTGCCATTTTGGTCCATGGAGTTGATATTTAGAGCAATTACCATATATACTTGCGTTTATTTCAATCTCCTGCATAAGTTGAAGGCATATTTTGGGGGTAAAATGATGGCCCTTGATAAATAAATATATAGTGTATATGTATAATGCAGTCCACAGGATCAATAATAAAATCCAGAGCATTTTTGCACAAAAGTCAATTCCACACTATATCCAATGTGACCTTCTAGCACAGTCTTATGCATGCCTACTCAAAAGTAGCTCTCACTCTTTATATCAGAGTGACTTAACATTTGAGTAAATACATGCCTAATTACACTGTTAGTATTTTAATATATTATACCAAAGGGTGGAAGAATGAATTTCCTTTTGAAAATAAAAATTTAGGAAGAAGACGAAAATGGATTACATGCTGGGATAATCTCAAGGGAAAAAATCAGGCATGTGAGCAAAGTTGTCCATACACTGGGTGTTGCTAATAAGGTATCATTAAAAATGTAAGTAACTATTACATTTACTTGACTTTTTCACTACACAACAAATAGTTCATAATGGTAGCTGTTCAATGGATATTACAAACAGCTGTGAATTTAATTCTACTACATACTCCCATAACTTGATTGAAAATAATTACGTACTAGCCCTGACAGAATGGCCTTGCGCAACTTTTAAATGCCACTTTTGTTTGTTTTTTCTGTAGTTTTTTTTATTATAAAAAAACCTGAGAATGCATGTCTGGACATTTTAACATTACTGCTATTAAAACACTTTAATTACTCCCTAGTGTATACAAGGTATATATAAAGTCTGCCTGGTAATGCAGATCAGAAGGTAGGATCAGCCATGAAAATCTGAGTTTCCCAAATTTGCTCACAGCAAATCTATGTGCACATGCTGACTTCACTCCAGAGCATTTCCTGCAGCTTGAAATCAGAAGTTCATAAAGAATTGTGTTTTAAACACCTGCATAAGAATATGAGGGGAAATACACTGACTCCATTGACTGCCAAAACAATATCCTTAATGTGCATAAACCCTTTTCTGCACTTGCAGAAACTATGGGTCAGTTGATATTGTAACAGAATAACAATGCTTCTTCTGATAACCAATGAGAAGTATGGTGTAACTCAGTATCTACTCTGTTTCTTACTATTGACGTTTCATTGACCGTAACTATGAAGTTATTTGGAGAAATTGTTAATTTATGAAGAAGTTTAGGTTTTTCCCAAAAGACGTTCACTAGTTTCTTGTATGCCATCTTGTGGGCCCTACGTATCTATTGGGGTTTTCTCAAAGGATCTCTCATTAATTACAAAAAGTATGGATTCTCAAGTCTTTGTTATATACAATGGCATAGTAAAATGGTGTCTCTTATATAAAATAGCAAAATCAAGCTTTGATTTTTGCATTAAACTTTGGCATTAAACTATTTTCAAACCTTGGCCACAGTGGTCCACCCTGTCGTTATATCCAGGATAGACTACTGCAATGCGCTCTACATGGGGTTGCCTTTGAAGACTGTTCAGAAGTTTTAATAGTCCAACAAGAGGCAGCTAGGTTAATAACTGGGGCAGCATACAGGGAGCACACAACTCCCATGTTACGTCAGATCCACTGGCTGCCTGTTTGCTGCTGGGCACAATTCAAAGTACTGGCTTTGGCCAATAAAACCCTAAATGACCCCGGCCCAGTTTACCTGTCTGAAAACATCTCCCTTTACGAATCACCACAAAGACTAAGATCTTCAGGGGAGACCCTGCTCCCGGTTCTGCCACAGTCACAGACACGTTTGTCAGGAATGAGAGACAGGGCTTTCCCAGTTATTGTCCTCTGGCTATGGAACTTCCTTCTTGGAAATATTAGAGTAGTCCCCTCCCTCCTGTCCTTCAGAAGGATGGTGAAGAACTGACTGTGAGACCAAGCCTGTGGGGCAGTGCAATGAGGCAATAATAAAATGATGTCCTGAGATGGTTTTTATGCAACTCATTTTAAATTGGATATAAGTGATTTTAATGTTTGTGTATATTTATGGTTTTATGTCCTGGCATTGAATGTTTGCCATATATATGTTGTGATCCGCCTTGAGTCTCCTGTGAGGTGAGAAGGGCAGAATATAAATGTTTCAAATAAATAAATAAACCACGGGTGGTTGAATCCGTGGATGCAGAATCCATGAATACAGAGAGCAAACGATATAATGTTGGGCCGTTCCTCCATCAAGATGGACCTGTAGATAGATTTTTTTCTCTGAAACACTGTATGCCTATGGAAAACCAAAATTTTCCCAGGATCCAAGTACATTTACTGACTTGGCCAATCAGTCCCATTTTAGTTTACCACTATTATTTTATTTCAAAGCCAATTTTATTTCCCTCTTAAGGACATTTTATTCATTAAAAAGAAAAAAAACAGTTTACTGCTCAGAGACTCCAGTTCTTTGCTCCTAGCCTTTCTTGTTCTACTTCCTTATCTAAATTCTCTAACTCTTTTATATTTGTCACTCTCCTCCCCCTGCTTTCATTTTGTAATTTGATCCCATTTTACAATTTATTATTTAATCAAGTTTTGCCATGTTTGAATATATTTTAATTAATTATTACTGGAGTTTTAGCATAGTGACTGACTAGTGTCTATTTGTCTGTGTATTTTCATTTTTTGTCTTTTATTGTTGATATGGACAGTGGACTAATCAATAAACAGATCTATCTATCTACTCCAGTGGTTCTCAACCTGTGGGTCCCCAGGTATTTTGGCCTACAACTCCCAGAAATCCCAGCCAGTTTACCAGCTGTTAGGATTTCTGGGAGTTGAAGGCCAAAACATCTGGGGACCCACAGGTTGAGAACCACTGATCTACTCCCTTTCCCAAAGCCCTCAGTCCCATCAGTTATTTTCCATACTTTTTTCCGGTTCTTTGCCTGGACTGCCTTTCTGGAGTTGGAATGGCTTTCTTCTTCACCTTCTGATTTTACTTTGTCCATAGTCAGACACATTGGCCAGACTAAGTGGTGGTAAATGTTTTACTCTATAAAGATTAAGTACCTTTTCTTCTCTAAGAGGCCCTGATCATATTGACAGCCATGTAAAACTCGTCAAGTATCACCAATGCCATTGACTACTAGTGGCAACTTTCACATACATAAACAGTAGGCCTGGGCAATCATGGTTCTAAATGGTTCTAAAATAGTTACAAAACTAAAATTCTGTTGGTGAAAACTAGGTGGCGCTGATGCTTTGCTTCTACAGTGTTACTAAAGTTCTGGTGATGAACATTTCAGAACTCTAACAAAACTTTCAAAACTTCATTATTATTTCATTATTGACGATTTTTAAGACAGAACCAATTAGGAGCTGCCATTTATAACAAAATTTTGAAAGTTTTGTTAGAGTTCTGAAATGTTCACTGCCAGAACTTTAGCAACACTGTAGAAGTAAAGCACCAGCGCCACCTAGTTTTCACCACCAGAACTTTAGTTTTTTTAAGTATTTCAGAACCATTTAGAACCATGATTGCACAGGCCTAATAAATAGGGATACCCCAAGACTCTGGGGTTCCTCCTTCTCAACGAGAAATGTAAAATGTGAATGGAAATAATTTACACAAGTTTTTTTCTCACAATCCTGTGAAATATTATTGTCAATGCCATGATGTTAATCAGTAACAAGCAAGGTATTAATGCGAGGGATGGAAACAGCATGAGATTTTTGAATTTGTGTATAACTGGAGTAAATGGAGACTGAGGTATTTTGATCACACTGGCGACCCAAAAATCACCGTTCTCATTTCTTCATGAAGGCAGTGCTACTAAACCCCAAATAGATCACAAAAATCAGTAATCAATGGTTAAAAATAAAATGCGAAATGAAATTATACTCACATAGATCGAATGCCCTGGTGAGCCAGGTATACTGGATCCAGGCCTAGAATAAATACTTTCTGAGGATGTTCTTGTGGGCTGTAAAAATACAAAACAAATGTTCACTTGTAAAGACAAAGTTGGAGGATACACCCTATTTTAAAACACAGCAAGCTGCAGTCCATTTCAATTGTCCAAATCATTGTTTTTCCCAATGAAAACTGTAAAGTTTTCATAATCAACATGTGAAGCAGGCTGATCATTCTCTCTGCAAAGAGAATAATGCATTTCAGAAAAAAGAAGAGGGTTTTTTTTTCTGTTACAACATATGAAGCCAAGAAGGATGAATGCAAAACTTCCAATGCAACCTTGCCTATTCCTGCTGGGAACATCATTGCTTAAGTGGAACCCACTTAGGAAAATTATAGCTAAGCCTGTGAACCTGCTTGTGTTAACACATGTGCAGAAAGTTTTTACACATATCACTTATATAGATGGTAAACTAAACAGGAAAGACATTTTGTCAAGTACAACTAATAAAAGAGAAAAAGGGGTCTAATTTCAGGGGTCTAATTTCAGTGCTTTACTGTTGGTATAATAAGAGCGCCCGGTGGCACAATGGGTTAAACCCTTGTGCCAGTAGGACTGAAGACCGACAGATCAAAGGTTCGAATCTGGGGAGAGTGCAGATGAGCTCCCTCTGTCAGCTCCAGCTCCTTATGCAGGGGCATGAGAGAAGCCTCCTACAAGGATGGTACAACATCAAAACATCTGGCCGTCCCCTGGGGAACGTCCTTGCAGAAGGCCAATTCTCTCACACCAGAATCAACTTGCAGTTTCTCAAGTTGCTCCTGACATTAAAAAAGCTGGTATAATATAATGCGATCCTCTTCATTATTACAGAATGGCTTTGACTTCTTTGTGGTATAAGTTTTATACAATCAAACTTTTCTTGCATGGCAGGGGGTTGGACTAGATGGCCCTTGTGGTCCCTTCCAACTCTTATGATGCTATGATTCAATGTAACTTGTTACTAAGTCCCAATGAACTCTGCGGGGCAGTCTTGTGAGTAAGCATGCATAGGGATTAGTTTGGCAGTCATTTAATGCTCACCCTAACAGAGACCATTCCAAATCTAGCAGCTGTTTGAGTCAATAATTATATAATTTGTATTGTCAAAGACTTTCATGGCCAGAATCACTGGGTTGCTGTAAGTTTTTTAGATTGTATGATGATGTTCCGGAAGCATTCACCCCTGATGTTTCACCTGCATCTATTGGCAGGCAGGATCAGAAGTTGTGAGGTCCATTGGAAACTAGGAAAATTGGGTTTATATATCTGTGGAATGTCTAGGGTGGGAGAAAGAACTCTTGTCTGTTGGAGGTAGGTGTGAATGTTGATTAGCATTTAATGGCCTAGCACAGTGTTTCCCAACCTTTTTTGAGCCGTGGCACACTTTTAACATTAAAAAATTCCGGGGGCACACCACCAATCAAAATGACACAAAATGACACTCTAACACAGTAAAAAATGGCTGGGGGATGGTGGCCTGCTGGGAGCAGCTGCTGGGAGTGCTGAAACTGGGGGAGGGGGAGGATCCAGGCCATGCCATGCCCCGCCCGCTCCCCCCGGTTTCAGCTCTTCCATAGCTTCTCCAGCCTTGAGGGGGCAGTGCCAAGCCAGCGGTGGCAGAGCCAGCACAATGCTGGCTTGGCACTGTCCCCTCAAGGCTGGAGAAGCTGTGGGAGAGCTGAAGCCGGGGAGGGGGTGGAGCCATGCCCATGCCATGCCCTGCCCCCTCCCCCAGCTTCAGCTCTCCCACAACTTCTCCAGCCTTAAGGGGGCAGTGCGAGCGAGGGGCGGGAGTCATGGCCCCCATCCCTGGCGACGCTCTCTGTCATGACTCTCGCCCCTCGCTCGCTGAAGCCGTGCGGAGGAGCATGAGCAGTGGACGGGCTTCAGTGGGCGGGGCTCCTCCTCCACGCGGCTTCAGCGAGCGAGGGGTAGGACTCATGGTGGATTGGAGGCTGGCTGGGGAAACGGCCAAAGGAGGCGGCACCCCAGCCCCTTCTTCTTTTTCTTCGCCGCCACCCGGCCCTTCCTCCTCCTCCCCCAAGCAGCAGGAGTTCGGCAAGAGGGGAAAGAAAGGGGGGCATAGAGCTTTTCTCGTGGCACAGCAGGAAGTCCATCACGGCACACTACTGTGCCACGTCACAGTGGTTGGGAAACACTGGCCTAGCCGTTTCAAGGTCTGGCTTCTTAATGCCTGGGGGAATCCTTGGTTCAGAGATGATTAGCTGCAAACAATCAGACACCGCTGATTTCTCCCCCCCCCCCCTGGACATTCCACAGATATATAAACCCCATTTCCCCAGTTTCCAACAGATCTCACAACCTCTGAGGATGCTTGCCACAAATGCAGGTGAAACATCAGGAGAGAATGTTTCTAGAACATGGCCATACAGTCCAAAAAACTTACTACAACAACACACTATGTTGTGAGCATGGGAGCTTGTTTCAAACTGAGGATTCGCTGGGGAACAGTAGCAAGCATCCAGAAATATCGCCTGGATGTGTTCCAAGGAAGTTGTCTGGGAAATATCTTCATTCAGTGAAAGAAGCCAGCTGTGTGAATTTCTCATACCACAAGCTGGTGTTCCTTTCATTCTTTAGAACAGAGAATGTTGGGGACTACGAATATACACTTCAACGGAAGAGGTATTTTTCCCACAGGGAAGAGCCTTGCTATAATGTTTTGGATTGCAATTTGCACTATCTCTCACCAGGCCAGGTATGAGGCTAATGCAAGCCATTCATCTGTAAGGCCAAATTCTTCCAGTTCTAAGGAAAGGGAGAAAAATGAGGACTGATGGGAGGTATAACAGAGCTACCTCTGTGCAGCTTTGGATCCTCTGAAAGCTGTTTTGGCCCTTTGCCTAGAAGCTTCACAGTCCCATGGTTTCATTTTTAGTTGCTTCATTGCACTGACAAATGTAATTTGTAATTGGTATAGTTGAGTGGTTAAGAAGATGTGTTATTAACTAGTTTTTTCTAGAGTCGGGCATTGCTAGACTCGTGTTCCCAAAGTTTCCCTCGGCTCAGGGGAGCTCACTCCCAGGCAAAACATTCACCAGGCATTGCTCTGTGGTGATCCAACACTTGTCTTAGCTGAATTCGAGCAAGGAAAACAGGAAGACTTTAACAGATCAAAAATGAAGTGAAAATATTTTTCTCTTCAAGAACAACCAACCGTTGGTGTGAATCATTTTGTTTCCAAATCCAACCATGCAACACACAAAAAAAGTGAGAACTTATATTTTACTGCAGCAAAATTAAAGATAAACAATGTCAGTGCCATTAAGATTTGTGAAAATATAAGTCAAATAATCTTTTGAAAATTAAGTGCTCTAGACAAAAAGTCAACATGCAGGACACAAAGCACCCAGCTAATCTGAACTGGATTTTACTTCAAAGTAATCTTGTAGACAGATGCCATCACTGAAGGTCAATGATCTGCACTATGGGGAAAGAATATCTCAGCTGCAAAGGCAAAAATGCCATCTTAGGACCCTAAATCTCAGGATCTGATCCCAGGTTTTCTGCCAGTGGGGACTCATATAGTTCAGTTTAAAGCAGAAAACCTAGGATCAGATCCTGGTATATAGGGCCTGTCTGGAAGGGGCCTTAGAAACAGCCAGAGACTTGCAACTAAATGCAGATCCAAATGTTAATATTGTGTATCCACATTATATAGGATGTGCATTCTCAACTCTACTGAGACATAACTAGAATTGAACTGGTAGTAAATGAACCAGCCGCTATTTTCCTTGGTAATGGAGGCACATTCCTTGACCAACAAACATCCCCGTCTCTTTGAAAGACAAATCAAACCATTCAAAGGGGTGAAGTGGCGCTTGACCATCTTTTTTCCATTTAACTGAAAGCTATTTAACAATTAAGCTCTTAGTGAACTTATGCTTCATTCTCCCTGGACAGCAACCAAGGACTGAGAACAGAAATTGCACATTTGGACAGAAGCAAGAGCAACACCTACTAGAAGTCTGTCTGGAAACATTGTGAAGACAAGAGCAAGCCAGTGGCTTTTCAATATCTTTTAGCAGATATTCCTTGTAAAGAATGCCTTCTAATATGAGCCAGGCTCCTAGAGTTATGCAAACCTTATCTAGTAACCAGTGAGCAAAATAAATGGACCGAGATGTTTTTGCTTTTGTTTCAACTACACACTAAACATGAGAGTGGGATGCTTTGAAACAAAAGGATAGAAAGGTTGTTAAAATTGTAAAATTTATAAGACAATGAATGCCAGAGAAACAACAGGCCAGCCAAGGTTCAGTGCTGGTTTTGAACACAAAAGCTATATAAACATGCTACAAAACATATTAAACAACACATTTTTTGCTTTTGTAAGATCCCATGCCTCCTCCAAAAAAAGAGGAGAAAAATCAATACCAATATTTAGCACTTTGGATATTATATAAGCACCTGTCTGACATGTGCTTTCTTTTTCAACTTTCAAGTGGAATAATTAAGGTTAAGCACCGCAGCGGCTTCTGCCTTATTTTTTCTTCTCCTCCACTTTGCATATCCCCCTTTTCCTTGTCGCTGTCCCTTCCTTGTTCTTGTTGCAATTCATGTTGTTTGCTATCTAGTTTTCTGTCATTTTGACCTTTAGCAAAATGACTATCAGATAGCTGCATAACAGCAATTTAAGCTTGTTCTAATTTACTATTAACCTTTTGCATCCAAATGAAAACCTCACAGCTTCTGCTGACTTTTGAAAAAATATTGCAGCTGTCGGCTTTATGTATTATGCATACATGTATAGGTCTTGGCTTAAAGAGCTCTCCAGTGTTTTAGAAAAAAATTCCTTACAGCTGTAATGTTATATTTATCTGGGTTAAACTATACTTTTAGCCATATGAGGTTCATTTAAAATACGTTCTTGTAATGCTTCCATATTCCCCCTTTCTACCTTATGAAAAAAATCATTAGAAGCCTGATACATGAAAAAGATGTTGTATCTTCCTTCAAAGACTGCTGGTCTACATTTTAAAAGATATGCTGTAATTTCTGGGAAATAATTGATGTGTGTGATGTATTGCTTTGTTTGTTATGAAGACACCGATACATCTCTAAATCAAGATTATTCAAAATGGTGGTCCATGGACCATTGTACTTAAGCCATCTGCTGCAGGTCTCCAGAGAGCTTTCAGGAAAGAAAGAAATCCATTGTAGATAGATACAGATATAGTACTACTCCATGGCACATTGTGGGGGGAACACATTAGATAGCTTAAGGACCACTACTGTAAGTGCTTACTAATAGAGCCATGGTGGCACAATGGGTTAAATCACCGGGAATGTCACGCAGCTGGCTAAGTGTCAGCTGCATAAGATCTCTCTGACCAGTAGGTCATGAGTTCGAGGCCTGCCCGGGTCGAGGTGGGTGTTCGACCTTAAGTGTAGCCTGCTGCTGACCTTTGCAGCCTGAAAGACAGTTGCATCTGTCAAGTAGGAGATAAAGGTACCACATTAAGTGGGGAGGAAAACTTTGACTGAATTATAAGGCCATTAAAGAACTCCAGGAACGCTAAGGAATGCGGAAGGAACAACAAGGGATGCTGAGAGATGAGGAGTGGCAGAGTGGGTTAAGGTGGTGGTTAATGCCTCCTTACAGGAGGGCAAAATTCCAGCCAGCTTAAAGCAAGCTGTTATAAAACCGCTGTTGAAAAAACCATCACTGGACCCCACTCAATTAGTGAACTATCGGCCAGTTTCCAATCTCCCCTATTTGGGCAAAGTCATGGAACGTGTGGTGGCTTCGCAACTCCAGGGGTTCTTGGTAGACACTGATTATCTTGATCCAGCACAGTCTGGCTTTAGGCCGGGACATGGTACTGAAACAGCCTTGGTCGCCTTGGTAGATGATCTACGCCGGGAACTTGACAGGGGAGTGTGTCCCTGTTGGTTCTGCTGGACCTCTCCGCGGCTTTGGTTATCATGGACCACGGTATCGTTCTGGGTCGCCTTGCAGACATGGGGCTTGGGGTACTGCTTTGCAGTGGCTCCAATCCTTCCTGGAAGGTCATACCCAGAAGGTGTCATTGGGTGACACCTGTTCGGCTCCACAGCCATTGTCCTGTGGAGTCCCTCAGGGTTCAGTTCTGTCCCCAATGTTATTCAACATCTACATGAAACCGCTGGGAGAGATCATTCGGAGTTTCGGAGTAAGGTGTTATCTGTACGCAGATGACGTCCAGATCTGTCACTCCTTCCCACCTGTCACCAAGGAGGCTGTCCAGACCTTGAACCGGTGCCTGGCCGCTGTGTCGGACTGGATGAGGGCTAGCAAATTGAAACTAAATCCAGACAAGACAGAGGTCCTCCTGGTCAGTCGCAAGGCCGAACAGGGCATAGGGTTACAGCCTGTGTTGGATGGGGTTACACTCCCCTGAAGATGCAGGTTCGCAGCTTGGGAGTGATCCTGGATTCATCGCTGAGCCTGGAACCCCAGGTCTCAGCGGTGGCCGGGGAGCTTTTTTTGCACAGTTAAGACTCATGCGCCAGCTGCGCCCGTACCTTGGGAAGTCTGATCTGGCTACGGTCGTCCACGCTCTGGTCACATCCCGAATAGATTACTGCAACGCACTCTACGTGGGGCTGCCTTTGAAGACAGTTCGGAAATTGCAATTAGTCCAGCGGGCGGCAGCCAGATTGCTAACGGGAGCTACATACAGGGAGCATACCACCCCCTGTTGTGTCAGCTCCACTGGCTGCCTGTCCAGTTCCGGGCTCAATTCAAAGTGCTGGTTTTGACCTTTAAAGCTCTATACGGTTCTGGCCCAGCTTACTTGTCCGAACGCATCAGCCGCTATGTCCCACCTTGTAATCTAAGATCATCCGGGGAGGCCCTGCTCTCGCTCCCGCCTACGTCTCAGATGAGGCTGATGGGGACGAGGATAGGGCCTTCTCGGTGGTGGCTCCCCACCTGTGGAATGCGCTTCCTATTGATGTACGATCCACCACATCCCTCCTGGCCTTCAGGAAAAAAGTAAAATCCTGGCTGTGGGACCAGGCATTTGTACACCAGCACAAGGCAGCATTTTAGATTGGTTTTTAATGAAAGTGGGTGATTATGGCCAATGTTTTTATGGACTGAACATTGTTTTAATCCAGAGTGAATGTGTATGGTGCTAATGTAGTTGTATTTTAATGTATTTTTAATGTATTTTAATTGTTGAAGTGTTTTGGGGTTTATATTGTTATTATGTGGGCATCGAATTGTGCCGTACTGTAAGCCGCTCTGAGTCCCCCCTTGGGGGTTGAGAAGAGCGGGGTAAAATCCCGAAATAAATAAATAAATAAGCTCCCCCTGGTGGTCAGAGTTTGCCTCTGTTCATCTATATGTGTTGTGTATGTGCAAAACAGCAGGAATTGTCTGCTAGTATGTGTATCTGTAATCTGCTCTGAGTCCCCTTCGGGGTGAGAAGAGCAGAATATAAATAAAGTAAATAAATAAATAAATCCTTGTGCCGGCTGAACTGTTGACCTGAAGGTTGATGGTTTGACTCCACAAGATGGGGTGAGCTCCCATCTGTCAGCTCCAGCTTCCCATGTGGGGACATGAGAGAAGCCTACCACAGGATGGTAAAACATCTGGGAGTCTCCTAGGCAACGCCCTTGCAGATGGCCAATTCTCTCACACCAGAACAATTTCTCAAGTAGCTTCTGACATGAAAAAAAATGCTTACTATAGAAGCAACAAGCACACTGAATCCAAGGGAAACCTTCAGCCTGGTAAATTCACATATGATTGGCAGATGTGCTGCCCTAGTTTCTAGACCAAATTCATCCAAGAGATAAACACCTCAACCTTTGCAAAAATTATGTCATAGCAGCTGTGAAAAGAATTGAATATCCCCTAAAACTCAAAATAGCTATTAGAAAAAAAATGCAGCTATGCCTTTAAACCTCTTTATTCCAAAACAGGTCTGGGCAACACATGGACAACAGGCAGTGCCCAAGAATGTTTGCATAGCCCCAAGCTGCAATGCACAGTTGAAAAGGAATTTCATGATGTGATTTGCAACTCCATAGCAAACTGATAGAAGGCCTTTGGACAAAACATTTTCCACTTGTTTTAATGGAGGTTTTTTTTAAAAAAATGTTGCCAAGATACAGCAGCAACAATTTATACTGGAAATCAGTAGCACAGCAAGAGGTGTAGTCTCTGGAGGTCCCGGGGGTGAAAGTGGCCCCCAAAATGGCCAATTTTGCCCACCAGGGCTGAAAACGTAGAGTCAATTAGGACCAGAAACCTAGGATGAAACATCGTTTATCTCCAATACTTCTCTCCCTGCTATGGATATGAATGCAGAATTTGTGGAAAGAAAAGCTATAAATAAAGTCTATGGGAGTCTGATCTTTAAAGCTGATGATTAAGTTAAAATAACAGAGGATATGCAAACTGAACATAGTTCACCGCATCTTTATTCTAGACTTATTGCTATATGAAACATAGAGTTGTGCTCATGCTGTTTCCTTCAGCAAAAGTTATTCAACCTCAAAAGAACGGTTACAACATTACTGTCTGCACTCTTATGGCTCACCTCTAAATATATCTATTGCTATTTTATGTTCTACCTCTTTAGTTTCCTCTTTAGTCCTTTAACCTCATTGCCAAAGTGCCCCCAAGTCATTTAACATAAGATGTAGTATGTGTGTATATAGTATACTTTCCAACAAAACCTATTTCCCTCACAATTTACATTGAACTGGTGTGCAAGTTTTGCTAATCCGGTTCCTTCCATTTGACACCACTTTTGCCATGCATTGCACATAGTTTAGACAGTTAACTTTGAAAAGCACTGGCACCATCCACATCTTTCCAACACCGTGATGTGATGGCTGCCCACTCTACATTACAGATGTTCAAGTCATGCTCTATGAGGCACATCTCCGAAATGGTCTCTTGAACATCAAGCCAACTGAATGCACTAGTATAAGGTAAAAAGGACACTGTCCCAGTGCTGCTTACAGTACCTGCCTTAGTTTTTTGATGGAGTTCAATATGCAAGGTGGTGAAAACAGCTGGAGAAGAAGGAACAGTTTGTGTTTGGATTACAGATATTCTACAGTCATTTAACATTGCTAGAAACCATCCAAAACAATAGTTCCTTAGGGGCAGAACTATACAGAATGCATCAAAATGCAAGTTTAAGCCTTAAACAAACTTAGTTAAGACAAGCTTAGTTAAGAGTGACAAGTCTTTGTAGATGTTCTGATATTACAGCAAGCTGCTGTCGATATTAAAGAGAAATACTGTGTACAGAAATCGCTTTTTGGCTGAGCTGGGAAGGGGTCCAAGATCTGCTACAGTATGAAGCATCAAACCATGGCTTCACATTTTGTACAACCAAGACAATTTATTCAATTTCAGTGATCACTCAACACATGTCATGGTTTCCTAAATATTTACATTTGCTAAGGAATTGGTCCAAAGATCTACAGAATCAATAGAAATGGCTAACTGCACCATCAATTCCTGACACTAGGCTCAGGAATCCTTAAAAGAACCTATGCAAACATAATTGGTCTTACAGTGTTCCCTCACTATTTTGCGGTTCGCTTTTAGTGGACTCGCTGTTTTGCAGGGTTTTGAAAATATTAATAAAATATTAAATATTAAATATTTACATCCAGTGGAGGCCAGGGACCCTGAAAGTCCGGCGGCCTGAGGTGCAATGGGGAAGGCCTGCCTCCCTGGCCGCCTGCAGCCTGCGTGGCTCCAGAGGCTCTGCAAAGGCCAGGAAGGCAGGCAGGTGTCCTTGGGATGGGCTAGGAGGCGGGTAAGGAGGCACGAGTAAGAAAATAATATATAAAATATATAAAATAATGTATGAATATTAAAATCAATATGGTGTCCCTACTTCATGGATTTTCACTTATCACAGGTGGTCCTGGAACGGAACCCCCATGATCAGTGAAAGATATATGTAAATACTGCAATACATAGCTAAGTAAAGGTAAAAGTTTCCCCTGCTATTAAGTCTAGTCATGTCCGATTCTAGGGGTTGGCGCTAATCTCAATTTCTAAGCCGAAGAGCCGGTGTTGTCCGTACACAACTCCAAGGGCATGACTGCATGGAGCACTGTTACCTAGCTACATGCTTGCAAATTTGGACTTGACATCTCAATGGAAGCAAGTTGGAAGAGTGGGGTCAATAGATGAAGGCAATGTCTGCTGGGAATGGTACAGACTATATTATTATCATGTATATTATTATTATTATTATGCTAAGTCTTAACACTGATTTTCAAATTTTCAAAACAAGTTCTCTGAGTGTGTGCTATGCTTCTCCATTAGTCTCACTGGTTTTTCCTGGTTCTCAAATTTTCCCTCACCCTAAAGTCTATGGACACTTTTGTGTCATTTCCTCCCTTCCTCAAAAAAGAATCCCATGAAGGGGAATAACCACCTTGGACAGAAGGAGGGGTCCTAAAGAAAATGAATGAACACAAAAGATTAAACACAGATGATTGAACAATGCTGTTGATATGTGCTGAATTTGAAACGCTAAGAAAATTCACAGAAAACACTATTTTATTTTGAAAGAGCCAATATTCCAACACTTGTCTACCCCCTAAATTCCCTCTGTCGGAACACATTTTCTTAACATTTGCATGAATTTAACCAGTGACATTTTCTCCTGCATGAAGATTCAGTGACAGGAAAATGTTAATGTACTACGGTAGATTTCATCATGTTATGCATTTCTTGAGAGTCTCAATTAGGAAGGTTGCAAAGCTAGTAAAACTACTTGTGCCAAGGACCTTTCTTAAAAACAACATGTTTAAGCTTGTAGCACACAGCAAACTTTTAAAAAAAGAAATCACCACAAATTTACCCTTCATTTTGAGGGTTCCTTTATGAAGTTTGAATGCGCTTGCATGTACTCATTGTTTTAAATTTATATTAATGAAATGATTTACTGGCAATGAGAATACATACATTTTCCAGTGAGTGTTTTTAAAGAAATATTTGACTGTTGCTTTGTTAAGCTAAGCAACAAAACCCAATCTGCTTTTAGCTGTGTTAGGGAGTGTGCTCTACAACAGACAATGATTTCAGAAACAGATAAGTATCGACAGCGGGGGTGGGCAACATTCAGCCCACGGGCTGGATCCGGCCCGGCAGCAGATTCTGTCCGGCCTGGGGAGAAGGGTGTCGGGGGCGGGGCCAAGAAGAAGGGGTGCCACTACCGCCATCCCATTGCAGCAGCTTTGGAGTGCCTGACATCCCTTTGGAGCGGCGGCTTTGGAGTGCCTGGCGATCCGGGCCTGCAGCGGGAGCACTCGGCGACCTGTGGGGCTGATCGCCCTGGCGACCTGGAAGACTTGATCGTCTTCCGGGTTACCAGGTTGAATAAGCCACCTCAGATCGCCGACTGCTCCCCTTGCAGGTCCGGGGATGGCAGGCACTTCATAGCAGGGCGATCAGCTGGGGAACGGCTGGGGGCGAGAGCGGACAGAGGCCTGCAGCCTCCGATTGCCTGCTGCTCTGCTCTCCTCTGCTGCAGCGGTGGCTGGGTCCGCTTTGCCATCCTCTGGGCTGGATCCATTGGGCCATTCCATCTTGGTTTGCACCTTGTCTTCTTGAATTTAATTTAATTTTAGTGGTTTTTATTATTATTTTATAATAATTTTATAATAATAATATAATAAATAATATAATATAATGTTATATTATATTATATTATAATTTCAATATATTATGTCTCTCTCTATATATATACTATAATATAATAATTATGATATTAATACTAATAATATATGAATATTTCTTGATATATTAATATGTTAATATTAATGATGTGTAATATATAGTAAATATAGTAAATAAAAAATTATGTAGATTAGAATTTAGTTCCGCCTTTAGGTGCGGCCCTCCATAATATTTTTTGGCTCTCGCGTGGCTCCTTGGAAAAAAATTGCTCACCCCTGATCTACAGGGAGTTACGCCAAATAAATATGTTACAAAACTGCAAGTGCAATCCCACTTTGTGTTTGCACTAGAGAAATGCACAACCACAAAGACACGGAATGGATTCCAACAGTTATTATTTGGATATTGTAAGCATGTGATTTTTTTTACCAGAGACAGAGAAATGGTACATGTGGGTTCTCAGATGTTTTGCCCTTCAACTCCCAGAAATCCTAACAGCTGGTAAACTAGCTGGGATTTCTGGGGGTTGTAGGTCAAAACACCTGGGGACCAACAGGTTGAGAACCACTGCACTAGACTCAAAATACCATTTCCATGATCACAAATGATTCTATGTTCTTTATAATCCTGTAACATATACACCAACAACAAACACAGACATACAACTTTTTGTGCCCAATTTTTAGGAATCAAAACAGGCAACTACAAGAATATTGTGCACAACTATTCAAGTGTGTGATGCAAAAGGAAATGGTGTCCAGGTGAAAATAAGAGCAATTGAAGTGGTAGTAAAAGTAGCAGCTACAAGCACAAGTGCAAAGATTCTTCCATAGAAGTGTCAGTGAAAAACAAAGACACAACTGCAAACCTCTGAAGAGCGTGGCCTGCGAAGAACCAAACTCTTTGGATAAAAGAAATCAGATGAGGAATGCTGCCATGAAACATAGAAAAGAAAAGAAAGTGAAAAATGTAAAGGGTTATCCTACATACATAGAAAAAAGAGGTTCCTCCCTCACAACAAAGATGACCATTTTCTTAAAATCAACTCGATAAGAAATAGTGTAAAAGGTTAACACCAATAACACATCCTATCAATAGCAAAATCACTAGGTTACCATAAAAACAAACATTATCGGCACTTAACATGCCAATTTACTTTATTTCCTGTTTCTTTTGGCACCTACTGTGACAAAGATTCAAAAGAGAATAAACCTTATGCAATCATTGTTTTTAAGGACCCCACCTACAATCTACACCAGTGAAAGCTCCATCATTAAGGAGGGTGTAATCAAAAACCAGTCATAGGCAAAAAAAACAAAAAATGACGATGACTCCGCAAACTGCTCTGACAAAGAGCAGTTTGGGTTGTGTGCATTTTGGCTTTCAGAAGAGAACCTGATTTTGACCCTATGCAATGTTAAGTACCTTGCATAACAGCTGCTTCTTGAGAAGTAGGCCTATTCTTTATATTTTGGATACCAATATCTTGGCACAGTCAAGTTGTGAAAAGGGCATTTGCTCACATAAGAAAGAAAAAGGGATGGATGCTTGGAAGGAGTGCCTGGTGTTTCCTAAGGAACTGGAAATTAGCCCAAAGGATTTTGAAAGGTCAGTTTGAATCAGCTGGAGGATTCTTAGCACAGTGACAATGTCACTGTGGATGTAACATAATCAAAGGCTCCTTGGTCTGCCGGAAGCCATTACATTGGTACATAAGGATGACAGGCACACATTTTAGCCATTGCCAAAATGAAGCCATTCATCAGTTCAACTAACATGTGAACTCATTATACACTCATTTCAAATGTATTATTAATGTTACAATATACCAGGTGGTCAACTTTTCAATAAAATTTAGGGTAGAATCCAGTGCTCTATGAAAACCTGTCCAAGCCTGAATGGTTTCAGTGAAATATCATGCCTGGTGGTTCTATTCCCATCTTTATATGATTAGATACTGCTTATATGTCTCTATTTTATGGCACATATAAAGAAATAACTTCAAATCAGGAGCATTTTATTTTGAACCATATATTTACTATTTTCACGTAGATCTTTGCTTCAACTAACATAATCCTTACTGAGACATCATAGCATATTAGGTCGTTGCAGGGGGGAAAAACTCAGGTTTTTGGCCTACAACTCCCAGAAATCCAGCCAGTTTACCAGCTGTTGGGGTTTCTGGGAGTTGAAGGTCAAAACATCTGGGGACCACTGTATTACGGCATCTTAAAGACTAAGCAGAACACCCTGGGTGTCTTAGGCTTATAAATGGTCTGCTCTGTTAAGAGATAGAAGAAAGGAAGAGACCCAAATAAAAAGCAAATGTAAAAAAATAAACAGGAATTCTGTCACATAACTACTCATATGTAGAGAAGAAAACAATACAAGATCCAATTACATGGTCCAAATAATGTTTGTATCCAAACTTTACCAGTGTAGAATTTCACTGTGGATTGAAAGGAGACGTATTTTGTGGATACCTTCTTCCCATTATAGCTTTCCATGCTTTAAAATATGCTCTGAACTGGAACATTAAGGAGAGTAATATTGGAAACTACAGGAGGAAGGTGAAATTGGTGAAATTCATCTCTTCTCTTCCTGTAGAGTATGTTTCTATTGGATTGAAGGCCCTTCCAGAAGCAGAAAGAGACCTTCCACTTGTGGAACAGATGTCTGAATACAATCAATTGTTAGTTGAGATGAAGGGAATGATTCTGATATCTTCAGATAGGAATTCTCATGAGTAAATAGAAGCAGCAAACTATTAGATTGTGCTAACAAAAATGTGAAAGATTATAAAATAGCAAAGAATTGGACACATTTAGATGAGAACTTCAACAACATATTTTTTCTAACGAGTCACTGAAAATAATTTATCCAGTGACTTTGAAATTTTGCTCTTTTCTTTCCGGTTTTGTTTTGCTGTATTTGGAGTGGCCCATCTGTTTTTCTTGCAAAGGTGTAGATTAGAAGATAACCTTTGGTGAAGCTGTGGTTGTAGTGGACATCTCCTAAGCCAATTACACTTTTAGCATGTAGCTCAACAATTGCTCAGGAACACTTACAGCAATGATTCTCAACCTGTGGGTCCCCAAATGTTTTGGCGTTCAACTCCCAGAAATTCTAGCAGCTGGTAAACTGGCTGGGATTTCTGGGAGTTGTAGGCCACAACACCTGGGGCCCCATAGGTTGAGAATCACTGACCTACAGGATTGCGCATATGAAGACTGAATATGGGAAGAACACTTACAGCTTTGATTGTTAACAGACTCTAGATCAGAAAGAGGCACTGTAAAGTTTTGTCAGGCAAATTATGCCAGGTCTCCTCCCTCACCCCTTAATTCCTCTTGGTGTAATTTGCCTTCTAGAACAGGCATGGGTGTCATGTATCATGTTCTGCAGTTGATGGTGGTTGGTAGTGGTAGGCCTAGCAGTTGGTGATGGAAGGGTTAATGTAAGTCTTAATTCTAAAGGGTTGAGTAATCTATAAGTAAGAGTTCATGGTTGAAAGCAATTAAGGGTGGAGGTATGCAAGAGATAGGTTGCAGCTGGGTGTTTCTGGATATAATGAGCTAGCCTTGGGATTGATCTTTGAGAGAAAATAATTGTCTTATCTTGGTGGTAGATGTTGCTGGTTTTCCCCCAGGTTTCTGAATTTTCAGTTTCCTGACCTGTCTCCTGAATCTTTGGAGTCCTGGAATCTTGAATCTTTGGACTGGCTGTTGACTACGGTATAGACTCTTGATCTCTGGACTTTGCTCATTGAACTCTCAGCATTTGACCACTGGACTGGACCCTTCGACTACAGTGTATTTTTATGTTTTATGTTTCGGATTATTAAAACAGCCAGACAGTAAGTGCTGCTTTTATTAAATTGTTTAGCACAAACTGGGAGTTTGTTTGGTTCATCTCTGTTCCTGTCCCTGAACTGGCAGAGCCCTGGCATCATGACAATGGGAAAACTTTGACCCTTCAAGTGTTTTGAACTGCAAGTCCCAGAAACCCCAGCCAGCTTACCGACTGTTAGGAATTGTGGGGGTTGAAGTCCAAAACACCTGGAGGGTCGATGTTTGCCCATGCCTGCTCTAGAATGTGCCATTAGTTTTTTGTGTATCCAGTTACAGGAACATCGCTGGATGGTCACCTTCCAAACAGGTCACTTTCCACTAGCTACAGTGCTGAAAAGTGGGAGGCTGAAGCTGCTAATAGGATACTGTAAGAGGTGAAAGAAGAGACCTGCCATCTTTCCACCTGACAGAGCTTTACGATACCATTTTCTACCCCAGGGACTGCTAGCGTTAAAGCTATATGACATCCATCCCATATTCAACCTGATAACTCTTAACTGGGCACCACTACAAAAGTCACTCAGAACTAGTAATATGGAAGTTAGGATATGTGTGATGTTCACATGTGTGTTTGTCCTACATAATCAGTAAGCCATTTGGAGCATAACCTTGCACCTGCCTATTCAGAAATAGGTCTGAAGGACTTTAGTGAGTATTACTAAAGTGTGTGCAGATCAAAAATCCAACCTTTATGTTATAAGAACCTAGTTTCTCTGAAAGGGAAAAAAAGTCACTGAAAGTCAAGTCACAGGAGTGTTTCTTCATTGGAACCTTCCCCTTTAAAACTTTTAAATGAAAACACAAACTAACTTACCCGTAGCTTTTCCTCTCCCTTTGTGGACTGCTTACAGTCGGGATGCCAAACCGTAGAACCTAATATGGAAAAATAAGCATACTATGTATCATATTGTACATGACATACTTTACACATCACACTACATTGCCACAAGAAAGTTTGTTTCACACTTCCAGCTTCTAAGGCCTTTTCTCCAATCCCTACCCACATTGGCAGAATAATATTCACAGCACCTTCTGACACTACAGATTGCTATGAGTTGATCAAAGTGATGACTCCATATAGTCAAAGTGTCATAATTGCCTCTTACTGAAGCTTTTGATGCAGTGGGATCAGAGGCAATGTAGCAACACTACTCACAATCATCTGATGAACTTCTATAAACAACAGGAGTTTTTGATTAGTTGGGTATTTTTGATCCAACAATTAATTTTTCTACTCACTCTCGGCTCCACTTAGGTCCCTTCTACACTGCCATATAAAATCCAGATTATCTACTTTGAACTGGATTATATAGCAGTGTAAACTCATAAAATCCAGTTCAAAGCAGATAATGTGGTTTATCTGCTTTGATAATCTGGGTTATATGGCAGTATAAAAGGGGCCCTAGAATTTCTTTGCCAGAGTTAAGAAAGCTCTGTTAAAAAAGTCATGTATGACCAGATTAACATCCACTGATTACAATGGGCTTCCTTTACTTTTTATTATATCTGGATAACTACTCACCAAACTAAGAGTTAGCCTAACTGCATATATTTCTATGTTAATACACATTGGACTAAAAGAAAATGTCTCTGTCTGCAATGTTACTGTTCAAATCATATAATTTAAAATATTACATTCTTAGAACGTTTAGTGAAAATATAATAATTTCTGTGGAAACTTTTAGACCAGCTAATATTAAACTATATCATGTAAATATTGTATAATATTAAATAAGGTAGTTCTATTTTACAACCACATTAACTAATACTGGACCAGTTCATAGATTATATCAATCAAGACCTTGTGTCTACAGAGGCAAAACATGTTCATCATGTCTCATTTGTAGTTCTCCTGGAAGCCTTTGGCTGTCCACTGCTGAACATAGACTATATTTGTTTTTTCTCTCTATGACCCTGTTAAGAAGATTTCACTTCACTTTTTTTGTCCCTATGAGAATTGGATTTTGAAAAATGTGGCTTGTTGTGGAAACAAAGATTGGTGAGAAAGTTTCAGTGGAGACCCCCTTTCCCCATGATGATTCTTTCAGAGGAGAATTTCCCCTCAGAGAGGTAGATTTTTCTCACTTCCTGTTGTCTTACTCCCGTTCTTAACTATAAGTCATATGTTTGTAACTCGGAGATTTGCCTGTACTATACCAGGTGTACTTTGTCCAGTTCCAGGAAGACATGACTTACATTTTACATTTCAGCTTCTAGAGGAGACAGGCTTTGTTGCTTCAGTTTAAGAGGAAGTATTCTACCCTCGGGAGTGTTAATAAAGAGTGCTAAAAGTTATTATTGAAAGGGCTTTTGGAAAATGAAGCCTTATTCAATTTTATCTGCACAACTGTAAGATCAAAATCAACTACCATTTCAACTATGCAAAGCTTAACTTTAAAACTAATTTGATTATGGGAAGAAAGTGCATGCCTAATAATAAAAAACAAAAAAGGATAATGCAATACTTTAAAAATTAGCCTCACTGCAGGCTATAAAGCAAAGCAAATTATTTTCCCAGAGTAAATGTCATAGCAAACGCTGGGAGAACTTTTATTCGTAAAGGTCCTCTACTGGCAGTACGCTGATGTCACCCAGCTCATTCTGAGGATGGAAGGCCATCTTGACTCCGTACCCGTGAATTTCCATCAGTGCCTCGAAGCCGTTACTGGATGACTGCGTGCCAGCAGGTTGAGGGTGAATCCAGTAAAGACTGAGATCTTGTGGTTGGGTTGTCCAGAAAGTGGGGCAATCCAGCTGCCTACCCTGGATGGTGAGGCATTATGCCCGTCACCTTTAGTTAAGAGTCTTGGAATCCTCTTGGACCCTTTGCTGGCAATGGAGGCTCAGGCTCTGCGGCCAGCAAATCCGCGTTTTTCCATCTGCGGCAGGCTATCTGACCAGAGACAACCTGGCCACGGTGATCCAAGCCATGGTCATCTCAAGACTAGACTACTGTAACACTCTTTACATCGGCCTACCCTTGTCCGTGATCCGGAAACTTAAGCTCGTCCAGAATGCTGCTGTTCGACTTCTCACAGGGGCTCCTGTGAGATGTCATATAACACCTATCTTGCAGCAGCTTCAATGGTTACCGATAGAGCACCGGATCACCTTCAAGGTGATGGTATTAACCTTCAAGGCCTTATATGGTCTAGGGCTGGCGTATCTGAGGCACCGTCTCACCCCCTACCAACCCCAGAGATCACTTCCTTCTGAGGACTTGAATTTGCTGGAGGTTCCCAGTTTTAAAATCATCCACCTAGCATCGACTAGAGCCTTTTCCGCTGTGGCTCCATCGTTATGGAATGCTTTGCAGTTGAAGTTCGGGCCCTGTGGAATCTCCTGCCCTTCTGCAGGGCCTGAAAAACCCATTTATTCCATCTGGCATTTGAATGTGGTTTTTAACTTTAAAATTGTTGATTGGTTAACTGTACTTTGGAGTTTTATGGCTATGTGTTATATTGTTTTGTTGCAAGCCACTCCGAGCTCTCAGGGAGTGGCGGCATATAAAACCGATTAATGAATAAATAAAATAAAATAATAAGGACACAATTATATTTTTTCATTATTAGCATGTTCCTTTGCAAACACTAAATCTTGGTAGGATGGCATGCTGTTGGTAAGTTTTAAGCCTGTGCCAAGGAAGCAGACTGCTACTTCAGTGAGAAAGTATACTCATGATTTGCTTAGCATAAAAATATTTGTCTCAGGGGCAAAGTACTGTATATACTCGAGGATAAGCCTAGTTTTTCAGCCCTCTTTTTAGAATGGAAAAGTTCCCCTCTGCTTATACTCGAGTCAGGGTTATTTTTTTTACTCTATTAATATTATTGCTACATTTATATTATTTTACTATACTATTATTTTATTACATTTATTATTTTACTCTATTTATTGTTATTACATTTATTATTTTAATCTAATTATTATTGCTTTTATTACATTTATTATTTTACTCTATTATTATTATTACATTTATTATTTTACTCTATTATTACTGTTATGATAATACTTTCATTATTTTGCTCTATTACTATTTTTATTACATTTATTATTTTACTCGGAAGGATATTATCGGAAGCATATGTCTGCACATTTACACTGAAGGAGGTTAGAATAATGATTTAATCAGAGTTGGGCAGTCTTATCTTAAATTACAGTTCTATGTAAATACTCAAAAACATTTAACCTACTGATGATTACCAGAAGCAGCTGCATTTCTCACCCTTGGCTTATACTCGAGTCAATACATTTCCCCAGTTTTTCGTGGGAAAATTAGGTGCCTCGGCTTATATTTGGGTCGGCTTATAATCGAGTATATACAGTAAATTTATTTATTTATTACAGACATTAATATCCCGTCCTATCTCAACCTCCGTAGAGGGACTCAGGGCAGCTGATGAGACTGGATTGGAAACATAATACCCACAGATATTTCCTGTCTGTGTAATTATTTATCATTTATTATTTAATAGGGGTGGTTAATCCATAAAAAAATTTATTCTAAACTCGGTTGGAGGGGGGGGGGATTCAGTTTTTGATTCTTTACATGAATTGATCTGCAAAAAATTTGTTAAAAATTCGTAATTGAACCGTATTTAATAACGAATTTTCGTTATTATTCGTTACCCCAGCTGGGAGGCTAGAATGGAGGGTTTGCTCTCCTCTCTTCCCTCCCTCCCCCCACCCCAGCTCAGAAGCATCGCATTATATATAATGTGAGATGCTTGTCAGCTGGGAGGGGAGGAGGGAAGAGGGAGAGCAAGCACTCCCCTCTTCCCTCCCCCCCCAGTTCAGAAGCATCACGCATTATAAAATGTAATCCGTGATGCCTGCAAGGTTGGAGGGAGGGAGCCTGGCGTGGAGGGGGCAAGCCTCATGTTATTCCCATCCAGGGGAGGAGGGGGGGTTCGCCTGCCCTCCTCCTCCCCTGGATGGGAATAACTTGTGTTATTCCCATCCAAGGGAGGAGAGGGGGTTCGCCTGCCCTACTCCTTCCCTGGATGGGAATAACTCGGGTTATTCTCATCCAGGGGAGGAGGAGGGGGTTTGCATGCCCGGGTTATTCCCAGACACAGGAGGAGGCGTGGGGCCGCAAATCCCCTCCTCCTTTTGTCCTTGGCAATAAAGCAGAGGAGCCGCCTTCCCTCTTCCTTCCGTTGCCACAACCAAAGGAAGGAGAGGGATGTTTTGGCCTTCAACTCCCAGAAATCCTAACAGCTGGTAAACTGGCTGGGATTTCTGGGAGTTGTAGGCCAAAACACCTGGGACCCAGTCTCCTTTCGCGAGTTGAGAACTGAGGAGCAAAATACGACCTAATAACGTGACCTTTAGGAAAAATGGTGGCCGGGTTCGGTTTTGAAATTTCTCTTCCGGGTTGGAAGGGTCGATATATGATAGAAATAATTTAAATTACGAAAAATAACGGATTTCAAAGTAATTTAAACCAGAGATATCCAGCCCTATTATTTAACTGTTCAGCATCATTTCTTTTAAGTTCAAAATAAGCCACATATAGCCAAAGAAATCTTATTTCCCACTCTGGTGTTGGAAAGCCATTGAAATAAACCATGGTCACAGGAGTGTTGGGCAAGAAAGAATGTGCATTTGTCTGACAGAATTGTTGGGAGACCTGTTTTTTTGCCTTGGAATGAATCTATATTCTCCCAATAGGCATTCACTTTCCAATGTTATACATTTAATGGTAATGTATGATAATAGCTATGAAACATATGTTTTGGATGACGTCACTCAATTTCTCCCTTTTATCCCAGGCATACACCTAGGGCCTCTTATTATTAAACTTTGTGTTACTAGTTGAGACTGAAGCACAGCAACCTTTTGGTCAGAATTTAGAAAAGAGGATAGGAGGAAAGAAATATCAGATTAAGCACTGACTCCAAGCACAAGGCTCAATGGTGGCGCAGCAGGTTAAACTGCTGAGCTGTTAAACTTGCTGAGCAAAAGATCAGTGGTTCAAAAGGTCAGTGGTTCGAATCCAGGGAGTGGGGTGAGTTCCCATGCTTAGGCCCAGCTTCTGCCAACTTAGCAGTTTGAAAACATGCACAATGTGAGTAGATTCTGTAGGAAGGTAACGCCACTCCATACAGTATGCTGGCCACATAACCTAGGGGGTGTCTACGGACAACACCCTCTCTTCGGCTTAGAAATGGAGATGAGCACTACCCCCTAGAGTAGGACATGACTAGACTTAATGTCAAGGGAAACCTTTACCTTTTTACCAAGCACAACATAATCCGATTAATATCCCAATTTTGTCTTTTAGACCTTTTCTCCTAGGCTGAGGTAATAAAATAAGATTTTATTGAATGCATTGTATTCTCCTTGCTCTGCATTAGGTAAATTTGATGGATAGAACATGTTATAGTTGAGATTGATCTATACAGTCTCTGGTTTCTGCAGATAACTAATTAAATTTGAATCAATAAGTGTAAACTAAATTTGTATTTTAAAAAAATAAACAAAGCACAAAAGCATATCTTTTCCAGGGTCCACCTTCCTTACTTTATTTATCAAAGTGAGTCAATTCTGTCATTTCACGTGCTTAAAGTAGTTACAAACATGCAATTTCTTTACCTTGCAGGTACATTTCTTCTCCTTCTGTGAACATTTGGTTGCACCTGCTGCATCGTGCACAGCTTGGATGGTAGTGTTTGTCACCTGCCTGTGGAGCGAGAAAGATAAGAAAATGTCAAAAGATCATCTTGCTGCAAAACTGAAAATTGCAGTTTTGGAAGACTATTTGCAGGTTTTTTTGTCCTGCATACAACTTGAACATTGCTGCTTTCTGCAGAAAAATAATTTTCTGTGCAGAAAAACAGCATTTAAATGACAGAAATGTTATTTTGTTCATGAATAATGTTGTTTCCTATGGAAAATAATGCATTTTTTTTGCAAAGAATAATCCCTTATATACAAATATTTTTATCACTCCATGGTATTTTTCGTTAGGATTTATCAACACCGGAGCATCACATTTTTCAACCATGTTTTAAACATCCTTCTCATGTCATGGTATCCATCCACTTCCAGCCTCCAAGACTCCCAAGAAGGATAGATCTACCCAGTGTGGTATTAATCGTTTGAGGGCTGGACTATGATCTGAATCCCTGCTGAGCCATGGAAACTCATTAGGTGGTCATGGGTGGTCATTTTCTCAGCTCCAGAAGCAATGGCAACCCTTCCCCCCACCCCCGAACAAATCTTAGGGTGGTCATAAATTGGAAATTCCTTGAAGGCACACAATGCATGCAAATACATGATTAGACATAATCCCACTCATTCATTTACCAAGCATCTTGAGGCTATGTGCAGACTGAAGTGTGTTAGCACCATCTCTCATTCATTCCATATTCTCATGTGAAGAACAATGTGAGCTTCATGGGTACATTTGACACCATTGGGAATCTTGAGGTTTCCAGAAAATGTTATATATATATTGTCAGATTTTAACACTATTATGAATCAGAAATGCACCTCTGATACCAGAGAAGCCTGTTATACCAGTGTTTTTCAACCTTTTTTGAGCCGCGTCACATTTTTTACATTTACAAAATCTTGGGGCACACCACCAACCAAAATGACACAAAATGACACTCTAACACAGTAATACATATAGTTTTTAAATGTATTCATACACTCAGTGTGAAACCTGGGCCTGTTTCGATGAGAGTTGTAGTTGCTGGGAGTTATAGTTCACCCGCAATCAAAGAGCATTCTGAACTCCACCAATGATGGAATGGAATCAAACTTCCCACACAGAACTCCCATAACCAAGAGAAAATACTGTAAGTTTGGTGGGCATTGACCTTGAGTTTTGGAGTTGTAGTTCACCTATATCCAGAGAGCACTGTGGACTCAAACAATGTTGGATCAGGACCAAACTTGGCATGAATACTCAATATGTGAACACAGATGGAGTTTGGGGAAAATAGACATTGACATTTGGGAGTTACAGTTTCAGGGATTTATAGTTCACATATAATCAAAGAGCATTCTGAACCCCAAGACAAGGCCTGCTCCCCTTCTTTCTTCTCACCCTCCCATCGTGTGTGTGTGTGGGGGGGGGGGGGCTGTACCACTGCACGCGCTTCCCGCCTGTTCTTTTATTTGGGGCTCCTCCACTGTGCTACAAAATGCCGCCGGCGAGAGCGCAACGAGAGGAACCACCACGCCCCTTCCTCGCCTCGTCCAATCAGAAAGCAGAGCACGGCCAACCGCTGCCACTCAAAGCGGGCTTGGCCCCGCCCCTTTGCTCCCTCCGCCTGCGTGCATGCGACTCCCCCGCCCTCGCGCCACCTCCTCCGCGCTTACTGGCCTATAGCCAGCCACCAACGGCTCCTGCAGCAGCCGTGATGGGACTCCTTTGCCTCGTGGTCTTCCAGGCTGCCACCCTCCACTTCAGCTTACGTCCTAGCAATCTTTAAACCAAGGCCTTTGACTATCACTTGTGCTTGGCACTAAGAAGGGGAAGTAAATAAGATTTGCATAAGGGGAGGGGGGAGCCTTGGGGAAAGGCGTGATGTGCACCTCTTCCTTCCTTCCCTCCTTGCGCACACCAAAGTGTGCACTCGCAAAGCATGCTGGGAGGTTCCAATTTCCCAAGGCACACCTGACGATTGCTCACGGCACACTAGTGTGCTGTGTCACACCAGTTGGGAAACACTGTGTTAGACAAATAGTTCCACTAATATTACTGGATACCCCTAAGGCTACAATTCTAAATACAATGACTACAAAGTAAGTTCCACTTAAAAGAGAACTTCATTCCAAGTAAGCATCCACATGTTTTCATTATAAGTGAAAAACATTAGGGAAATAAAAACAGAGGAACTAGACTATAATGTCTTAGCTGCATTCATTCAACAATTATTAGTGGCAGATGGAAGGCCAGCAGATTGTTCTCTGTTGCATCCTCTCCCTTCTGGCAAAGGTTAGAATTAAGCAATAATACAAGTTAATGGTATAACATGTAATTTCCTTGCAGTTTTTGACTCCCTATAGGCAAATTAGAAAAAGAGCACATATTTGAGAGCTGTCTGAACATATTGAGCAAGATACGAAACAAAACAGATATTAATGCCTACATCGGCATCACAATGAACTGCAAAAATTCACAAAATGGAGAAACATACCTATGAAAATTGTGCTTTACAATACATATTGGGAATGGAAGTGCTGAACTAAAAGGAGCTATGGGATCAAAGGCAGAACTTAATTCCACTAAATTACTGTCGGTTTTCCCGCAGAGACCTGCCTTTATTTAACAGGCCAGTTAACCTAAAATTATAGATACTATAATATTATAGAGTCCAGGAAAAGAAAAACTTCTACTCTCCCTAAACCTCAGGCTTCTCATTTGAAAATAATAATGATATGCTTTGGAGGAATCACAGCAGCAGGGCTCCAGGCACCCATCATCAAAGACTGAACTGTTCATATGACAACAAACAAGTCCTCACTATTACATGTGTAACAAAAAATAAAATTTGGGTATCAGGAAAGCTTACTTTTGATAAGCAGATTTGCTGGTTTCACCTTTCAATATCAACAACGTAACAACAACAACAACACTTTATTTGTATTCCGCCCTATCTCCTTGAGGGGACTCAGAGCAGTTTCCAGCATATATACAGACACAGGCAAACATTCAAAGCCTTTGAAATACACAATGAAACATAAATACACAGACAAAAGCAAAGGCTTCCTCTTTCATCTCTGGGTCTGGAGGCAGTGCTCATCTCTGGTTCTTGGGGAGGTGCTCATTTTCATTTCCAAGCCAAGGAGCCTGCATTGCCCATAGACACTTCCTGGTCATGTAGCTGGCATGACTTTGTGTGGCGCCCTTTTACCTTCCCTCTGAGGTCATGCCTATTGATCTACTCACATTTGCATGTTTTCAAACTGCTAGGTTGGCAAGAGCTGGGGCTGACAGTGGGAACTCACCCTGACTCATGGATTTGAACTGCCAACTTTCATGTTAGCAAGCTCAGCAGCTTAACAGTTTAACCACCATGCCCCCCCCCTAAGATCTATATCTTCTTTCTCTGGGAAGTTTTACAACCTACATCATTCTCTAATTTATTACATTCTGATCCAATTACGATAAATACCGTATTTTTCGCACCATAAGACGCAGTTTTTTTCCTCCCAAAGTGGGATGAAAAATCAGCTGCGTCTTATGGAGCGAAGACGCAGGCAGGGAGGGGGGAGCAGAGGGGGGGCGATATATAGTACTTACCGGCGGCACGGAGGAACCCGAGGTGGAGCAGGAGGAGGGGGAGGCCACGAGGGCGGCCTCCACGGAGACCCGAAGACAGAGGCGCATCTTCCTGACGTCAGGAAGATGCGCCTCTGTCTCGGGTCTCCGTGAGGCCGCCCCTCGTGGCCGAAGACAGAGGCGCATTTTCCTGACGTCAGGAAGATGCGCCTCTGCGAGGAGGAGGAAGGGGAGGAAGGCCTCGCCGGCCGCGCGCTGTAAGTACACACGGAAGGAGAGAGGCCGGAGAGGGAGCCCTGCGGGCGCTGCGCCTCTTCCTCCTTCCTTCCTTCCCCTCCAGCCTCTCTCCTTCCATGCGTATTGCGCGCGGCCGGCGAGGCCTTCCTCCTTCCTCCTCCTCGGCAGAGGCGCATCTTCCTGACGTCAGGAAGATGCGCCTCTGTCTGGCCACGAGGGCGGCCCCACGGAGACCCGAAGACAGAGGCGCATCTTCCTGACGTCAGGAAGATGCGCCTCTGCCGAGGAGGAAGGGGAGGAAGGCCTCGCCGGCCGCGCGCTGTAAGTACGCCGGGAAAAGAGGCCGGAGGGAGGGAGGGAAGGAAGGAAGTAGGAAGAGGCCGCAGCGCCTCCGCAGGGCTCCCTTTTTTCCTATTTTCCTCCTCCAAAAACAGGGTGCGTCTTATCAGCAGGTGCGCCTTATGGTGCGAAAAATACGGTATATATAACTGTGCTTTAACGCCTATGGCTCTAATCTAGGTTAAGTATACCTTCACCAAAACATTAGGCATTTAAATCCCTGTATTTAGATATATATTTCTAATTAGACATTTTAGAGATGGGCCCAAATCTAAACAGAAATTTCACTGATCTTTCAAATACATCTTATACACATAGACTGAAGATAATTTTGTACACAATAGTTTAATCAATTTTGAACATGAAATGTTTTTGTTTTCCGATAGTAGAATGAAACATATGGGGGGGAGGGGGAGGGAGAGAGACAGACAGACAGACAGACATGGCTACCCCAGATTTCAGAATTCTGGCTAAGGGACACTCAACCTGTATTGTACTCTAACATTGCAGTTCTGCTCATGCTGAAATAAACCAGTCTTACAAGAGCTATTGGATACTGCCTTTTTCTTTCTTCTTATATAGCAGTGGTTTCCAAACTTTTTTGGCCTACGGCTCCCTTTCCAGAAAAAAATTTACTCACCGCCCCCCTAGAAATTATTTTTTAATTTTTTTAATAGCAATTAAACAGAAAGATATATGTATTAATGCAGAGGTTCTCACCCTTTCTAATGCTGTGACCCCTAAATAAGGTTCCTCATGTTGTGGTGAGCCCCAACCATATTTTCGTTGCTACTTCATAAATAATTTTGCTACTCTTACGAATTCTGATGCAAATATCTAATATGCAGGAATGTATTTTCATTGTTACAAATTGGACATAATCAAAGCATAGTGATTAATCACAGAAACAATATTTTTGGGGGAGTATGGACAACGGATGATGGGATTTGCAGTACCTTCAATCGATTCAGCTCTGACTTCCACAGACCACTGAGACCCCCATAAATTACAGAACTGGACCAAACTTGGCACAGAGAACCCACATAACCAACAGAAAATACTGGAGGGGTTTGGGAGGAATTGGCAGTGATTTACGGGAGATGTAGTTCACCTACATCCGGAGAGAACTGAGAACCCAAACAACTATGGATCTGGACCAAACCTGGCATGAATGCTCCATATGCCCAAATTTGAACACTGGTGGAGTTTGGAGAAAATAGCTCTTCTCATTTGGGAGTTGTAGTTACTGGGATTTATGGTATACCTACAACCAAAGAGCATTTTGAATTCCACCAACAATGGAATTGAGCCAAACTTGGCACACAGAACCCCCATGACCAACAGAAAATACTGGAGGGGTTTGGAATGAATTGCCTCTGCCAGGGAAGGCTGCGTTTTCTTCCGTGGTGGCGGGGAGGCTCCGCCGGAGGATGCGGAGGCCTTTGCACTGCAGCCTTCACACTGCACTACGTGTGGGGGTCAAAGCAAAGGGGGCGGGGCCAAATAGGGCAGTGCAACCCCTCCTAAATGACCAATTGTTCACCACCCCCTTAAAGGGGTTCACTGCCCCCCAAATTCCCCTGAGCCTCCCACCACCCCCTTGGATCACCTCACCGCCCACCAGGGGGTGGTACCGCCCACTTTGAGAATCAGTGTTCTTTGAAAAATACTATTTGGTTGTAAGTCTCTTTGAGTCCAACATAGTGTGTTCCTAAGTTAGTGTGAATTGAACTGCAAATGTTAATTCGCTCTAAGATGTATCGAAGTGTGCAATCCTGGCATAGTGACAAAGATGCATAAAGGTAAACAGCAAATACGCAAACCCAATTGAGAGCTTAGCTCCCCCCCCCCACTTTCTCCCACAAACTTGTAGGCAGTGAGAGTTCTAGATCTCTGCTTTGATTAGATGGATGTTTTTCCCTCGGGGAAGTGTAAGATGTCTGAGCACTTCTGACCTCATTATGCTCTTTTCCAAAAGAACAGCTATTGGGAGGCAGAAATGTACATTATGAACTATCCACAAGGATTCTCCACTGCCAATGGATTTGGCAGAAGAAAGGCTAATTACAAACAGAGGTTTTACTCTTGGCCAAGGGACACATTTTTGGAGTATTACAATGTAACAGCTGGGTGTAGGCCTCCTAAACCAATAGCTCTTTCCAGTCATTGGACAAATAATGATTTTCGGCACAAAACAAAGCTTTTTAGGATAACATTGTGTCCCTCTCACAGAGAAAACGCTTTCCTTTGCACAACAGTCGCTCCAACAACCAGACTTGTAAAATATATTTTACTTTACCCTACTTCTGCATATGTTGACCTGCTTTTAAATATTCTCCCAGGAACAGAACACTATTAAGAACAGCCTATCTTGTGCAGTTGGATATTTTATGGCCCTTAAAAGTTTAATGGAACACCTTACACAACAGGGTAGCCTAATATTTATAGCATGGCTTTCCTATAACCATTTCCCAAAAGGCACAGGTAATTTCCACCCTTGTAGAATTCATTCAATGAGTGCTTCTAATCTTACATTTTCTGACTTTAGCGTACTTGTTTATGATGACATACTACCATCAGAGTATTCTTCACCTTCTTAGCATGGGCTCAATGTTACAGTTGAAGATGGCATATTATCTTCTACTAACATCCTTCTCACTGGTGTCATCAATGAGCTCAGCTCTTTTGAGTTGGTATGACATGTGTGCCTTTTTTGTGTGGAATACAAAAGATATTCTTGAATGCAAACTGGGAAAAGATTAATATGCAAGGAATAAGAGTTAAAGAACCAAATGTTTGAAACAACACACACACACCGTATATGGAACAGTATATGCACTGTAATCAAAGAGCAAAAAGTTTCCCGTCAATATTTCAGACATCCTCTTGCTATTTTTATTTCAGGGATAAGCCTGTTAACTTCCAGAATGGTATGGCTAGTGTCCTGCTTGTTAAGGTAAAGGTAAAGGTTTTCCCTTGACATTAAGTCCAGTAGTGGATGTTGGCGCTCATCTCCATTTCTAAGCCGAAAAGCCGGCGTTGTCCATAGACACCTTCAAGGTCATATAGCCAGCATGACTGCATGGAGTGCTGATACCTTCCCGCAGAAGTTGTACCTATTCATCTACTCACATTTGTATGTTTCTAAACTGCTAGGTTGGCAGAAGCTGGGGCTAACAGCGGAAGCTCACTCTTTCGGTCAGCAAGTTACCAGCTCAGCAGTTTACTCTACTGTCACCAGGGGCTCCCTGTGTCCTGCTTTTTAGTGCCAACTAAAATAGACCAACTTTCTCAATTGTTTGATGGAGAATCAACATACAGGTAAATCCAATTCATTAAGTTTACTCAAATCAGAACTACGAGGATTCAAGCCATCGTTTGCAGATAATTCTGTACTAAATTAACAGGTGCAGCAGGGAACATTTAGTACTGAAACATAATTGACCATAATAAATCTTATATATAATATAGGAACATATTTCATTTATTTCTTGAATATTTCAAACTGAAGATGTCATTTTAAAAAAGATATCATAAGGAAATGTTATAGCAGAAGTTTTCTTAGATCCTCCCAGGGAATGAGCGGTTTTATAACCAAACCTTTGTTCCTCGAATTTTGGAACTACATAATAAAGATGAACATCCTTGGGCAAGTATCCACAGCTGCCCCTTCACAAGGCCATTAAAAAGTAGAACTTTTTTTCTCTGGCAGTTTTAAAAACAGAGGCTGGATTGTGATGTGCGAAGCTAGCCTTCAGACAGATTCCTACATTAGCATAAAGTTGAGTTAGTTGGTTTTTTAATTCCAAAATTTGAAGAAGTAACAGATGCAACAAAAGAAAACTGAAGCAATTCAAACTAAAGTTTAAGAAGGCAACGGTGGAAAGAACACACTTGGCATACAGAATGTCCCAAGTTGTATGTGAAAGAAAAGATCCTCAGATTTTATAGACCACCTAATTTTACAATGCGTTTTTCAGTTCTGTTTCTGGAAAAAATGTACAAAAATATGTAATTTAGCAGGCCTGTGTCACTCAAAGTTAGAGGAGGACAAGATCCTCCTTCCATAACTGACAGGGAGTTTTGAATGTGCAAACATGATCTCAAATTGGCTTGGGACCACAAGACAGGTCCTTGCTCCAAATGAAGACTTTCAGCTATCAAAAAAAAGCCCACTGTCTCTTAGGGCCCTTCCACATAGCCATATAACCCAGAATATCAAGGCAGAAAATCCCACAATATCTGCTTTATTTTATTTACTTTATTTATATTCCGCTTTTCTCACCCCGAAGGGGACTCAGAGCGGATTATAGGTACACATACTTAGCAAACAATCCCTGCCGTTTCCACATACACACATATAGACAAACAGAGGCAAACTCTGGCCACCAGGGGGAGCTGATGCACTCCTCATTCCTCAGCGTTCCCAGCGTCCCTTGTTGTTCCTTCCGCATTCCTCAGCTTTCCTGGAGTTCTTTAATGGCCTCATAATTCAGTCAAAAATTACCTCCCCACTTAATGTGGTACCTTTATCTCCTACTTGACAGATGCAACTGTCTTTCGGGCTGCAAACGTCGACATCAGGCTACACTTAAAGGTTGAGCACCCAACTCGACCCGGGCAGGCCTCGAACTCATGACCTACTGGTCAGAGAGATCTTATGCAGCTGACACTTAGCCAGCTGCGCCACATTCCCCGTGCTTTGAATTGGGTTATTTGAGCCCACACTGCTATATATTCCAGTTCAAAAAAGAAAATGTGTGATTTTATTCAGCTGTGTGGAAGGCGCCTGAGGTGTGTGGTCACTGCCCACAGCTTCCTTCCCTGTCATTCATGCAAGGACTCTGTGCTTGGTAAAAGCTGTCCAAGGTGCTGAATCCCTCCCCACAATGGTACCAGGACCTTGGACAGATTTTTAAAAATATGTCCCAAAACCAGAAGCCGATTTATAGCCCAACTGATATGGAAGCCATGCTGGCTTTGCAACACTGTGTGATACAGGCAGACAATAGAATGAAAGAGATGGAGACCACTGGTTTTTTTTAAGCCTTGTACAATTACACATATACTGTATTTATGCTTGATTGTTAGTTTCTCCATCTGTTGAATACCATATGGTATTAAACTGAGTTTCAGCAGTTAAACAAGAAGATATATGTGTCCTTAAAAAGAAAAAAATAGAAAATCTCTCTCCCATACACACAAAACCCAGATCACTGGTCATGCTGACTTGTACCAAGGAGCCATGGTCAATTGGAAACCAATATTAAAAGCTCACAAATGAGTCCTACTTAAGCAAATCCTGGGACCAAAACTCCCTCTAATTACTATATGACACAAGCTTTTTGAAATTTTGTCCTGACAGTGAGGGATTAAATCGATAGAAGATACGATAGTTCGTCACTTTTCAAGACTTAAAAAGCAAGGGAGAGGGAGACAAAAACACAGACACAGAGATACAGAGAGCACCTTTTGAAAAAGCAAGCACATAGCCATATACCTTGCTTTACAGCAGAACCGTGCTTTCTGGATGTTTCCAGAATGGCAATGCCACCTGTTTTGAATGGAAAACATATTCTGGTTTCAGGGGAGAGATATCTGGAGGCCAGGTGTGGTTTGTGGAATGAATATTGCCCATCCTTGGCTTACAGCTTATAGTGTCATGGATAAGGGCACGGTTGACTGGCACCTGAATAGCAACACTCTTAAGAATAATACATGGCAACTTTTAGTTACAGATTTCACTTGCTTTCTTTACATTCAGTGATACAATAAAGATTAAGTAGGCAAGACCATTATTTATTTATTTATTTATAGTATTTATATTCCGCCCTTCTCACCCCGCAGGGGACTCGGGGCAGATCACAATGTATATATACATGGCAAACATTCAATGCCATAGTCATACAACATATATAGACAGACACACAGAGGCTAGGTAACTTCCAGCTTCATTAGTATATGCTTTGAATTCCGGCCACCGGGGGAGCTGTCACTTCACCTTCCACTTTTGTGACACTGATGAGAGTACTTCCTCATTCTTTTGCTGGAGAGTTTGAAGGCGTCTTAAATTAGTTAAATTAGCCTCTCTGCATAAGTGGTACCTACATTTCCTACTTGATGGATTCAACTGTCTTTTGGGCTGCAAAGGTCGACAGCAAGCTAGACAAATGGTTAGGAGCTTACTCCAACCCAACCCGGGTTGGCTTCAAACTCATGACTTTTCGGTCAGTAGTGATTTTTAATGCAGCTGACTCCCAACCAGCCGTGTCACAACCCAGTCCCATTAGTATTTATTCTGTTGATAAACATAAACAAAGTAAATGAGACCTGTAGCAAAATGTTGTCATGTAATACTCCTCTTCCCCTTGAAAATAAAACATGATTGAAAAGTGTGCTTAGAGGGAATCTAGAACAGGGCAGATGTTTCCAATCAAGATTCCAATACAATTTCTACAGTTCCAGTCTCAGTCTCTTCTCTCTTAAAGGATATATGTTGAAGACACATATCTTTCACTCAGGATATGTTTTTGAAATATAAACCCCCCAAGCAGCAGCAACTAGAAGGCTTAGGTTCAGATTTACATCCATATTTTCATCAGAGGGGTGTGAATTTCATCTTTAAGAAATCCAAATCACCATGGAAAAGAGTAACAGATTGTGGAAGCTATCTTCCAAAAAGTTTTCCAGTCTTTGTCTTATGCAAGTCTGGGTGTGGTATAAAAGAGAATTACATACTGTATTTCATCGATTCTGAGATGCAGTCCGATTTAGAGCTGTGATTTCAAATTGGGTTCATTTTTTAAACATCCTGTATAATACAACACAGGCTGTGCTGGGAAGACACCAGAATGGTTTTCCTAATAGTCCCATTTGTCAGCCCAAACATTGGCTACGGCAGTGGTTCTTAACCTGTGGGCTGTGGACCAACAGTGGGCTGTGAGGACAAACATCTGGTCCGTGAGCCTCCTTCCTCTTTATTTATTTATTTTATTTTATTTCTGCCTGCCACTCCTTCCCTGTCACTGACCATGGCATATGTTCTGTATCAGAAATATTACTTCTACCACATCAGCTCTAGATTATGAAATATGGTTTTCTGTGGGTGAGCAGATGGCAACTACTGGATGGCATATGTTCTATATCAGAAACTAGAGCTGATGTGGTGTATCCAGAGCAATTTTCTGAATCAGTATCTAAAGTTGGCCAAAAACTGATTTGTAACCCTTTTATCTATTATTTATTTATTTATTTATGGTATTTGTACCCCGTAGCTTCTCACCCCCGCAGGGGGACTCAGCACGGCTTACATTTGCAGCACTACAGGCCGCAACACCACAATACAATATAAAAATACACTATATAATCAACATCATTAAAAAGCATTAAAAACATTTTAAAAAAACATTACATTAAAAACCACTACATACAACAATAATTAATTAAAGCCATCAAGCGGAACACATTGTCAGTCCAGTCAAGTCCAAAGTGTCAATCCAGTCAAATCCAAAGATACAAATAACATCTTACTCCAAAACTCCGGATGATCTCCCCCAACGGCTTCATGTAGATGTTAAATAACATCGGGGACAGTACTGAACCCTGAGGGACTCCACAAGACAACGGTTGTGGGTCGATCAGGTGTCTCCCAATAACACCCTCTGGGACCTTTTGGTACTAATGTTGGAGAGTGATCCCTGGCCAAAGTTGTCCCTGGTCAAGTGGTCCCTAGTCAAAGTGGCCCCTAGTGAAAAAAGGTTGGGAACCACTTGGCTACAGGATTCTGATTGTTAATAGCCTCAACAATAACTTTTCTAAGCAACGGCTGTTTGCACCAGTAAGAAAGCACTGCCTACATTCCCCTTTCCCATAGCCTGTTAAGAAGGATGCCTTCTGGTTATTTACCCTAACAGCACTTTATGGAGAAGCATCTGTTTTCTTGTTTTTTGTGCATATACTGAGAAAGTTTGTTTCCTGATGAGTGTTGTCATTGTGTTTCCTTTGGAAGCATTATATTAAATGTGTTTCTTTGTAGACAGGGACCGACTCTCTACTTTCATCTTTCCTTGACTAAATGATACCCTAACAACTTCAGATTATCAGCTGTCATTATAGGCGTCTCTAGGGGATGGTAGTAATAAAGCTGTTCCTGCCACAAACATAGTTTTAACCTTTTCTTCCTAACTCCAAGATTTATGATTATCGTGTGCTAGATAATGATTGTTTACTGTCAGCAAGTACTGCACAGACCCATTACAGCACAGATCACAAACCTGGAAAGGAGCTAAAGGTCAAGCAATTCAGCTCCAGAGGTCAGGTCCATACTGCAACCAGTGAATATTGCTGCACCACTGGGAGCTGCCTTAAGTGGAGAAACGTGGTGGGATAAAATAAACAAAAAAGAAAGAAAAGAAAGAAAAGAAAACATAAATAAGGTTCTGCTTTCTAAGTCTTTCTTTCTGATCTGAAAATACAACTCATTGTTTCTTTAGGAGCATTTAGAAACAAAGCACACACACACACCCCAATAGCACATCTTTGACCAGAAATATTGGAAAAGTTGGGACAGACAATGAATGCACCCTATGAGAGCAGCTCTGCGGCTCTTTTACGTATTACAACTCTATCATTATGATACATCCTTTTTTTCTCGTGTCAGAGGTGAACTGGAGTCATTTCTGGTGTGAGAAAATTGGCCGTCTGCAAGGACATTACTCAGGGGACGCCCAGATGTGTTATCATCCTGTGGGAGGCTTCTTTCATGTCCTCGCATGGGAAGCTGGAGCTGACAGATGGGAGCTCACCCCATCTCGTGGACTTGAACCATTAACCTTCAGGTATTCAGATCAGCAGTCGAGCTGGCACAAGGGTTTAACCCATTGCACCACCACAGCTCCTACATCCTATGGTATCCTGTAGCTCAGGGGTGCTCACACTTTTTCAGCATGCGAGCTACTCATAAAACAACCAAGTCAAAATGATCTACCTACCCACTACTCAGAGAGCCATAAAAGCAAAATATTTGGAAATTTATTTCAGTGAGAGCCATATAATATATTTTAAGACTGAATTTAACTAAATGTGAGTATAATAAGCCCCTGAATTTATTCATAATAATAATGATGATAATATTCATTCAGCCTCTGCTACTCCTACTAATAACAATAGTAAGAACAACAACAATAGGTTCCTTGAGTAGAAGGAGACCTCCAAGGGCCATCCAGTCCAACCTCCTTTTGACATAAGGGAGAAACACAATCAAAGCATTCCTCACAGATGGCCATTCAGCCTCTGATAATAATAATAATAACAACAACAACAACAACAATGGGTTCCTAGAATAGGAGGAGACCTCCAAGGGCCATCCAGTCCAACCTCCTTCTGTACCTGGCCGGTGTCGGGAGCCTGCGGGGCAGGACTGAGCCTTCCTCCCACCCTGCCTGCGATCTACCAGGATGCCCTACACAATCTACCAGTAGATCGCGATCTACCTAATGAGCACCCCTGCTGTAGCTGGTACTGTGGTGAGCCACTAGAAGACTTTGGCTGAGAATTATAAATGCCTCTTCTGAAGCTGAAAATCCCCAGATTCCATTAAATGCAACCATTCCATTTAAAGTGGAATCATATCACTCTAACTTTCACATCTGACATCAGAGACAAGCAATAGTTTCTAAAGTACTAAAAACTGAACCCGCTTGCTTATAGTTGCACACCAAAGAAATCTAGTCCATGCAAAATTCCGAGTATATTTCACTATTTTCTACTTTTGGAGAACACTGTGCCAAAACCACAGAAATGACACTTGCTGGCTGAAACTCAAGCCATTGTGCAGCAGGAAAACTAACCAATAGTTTCACAGAGGTAAAGAATAAGCAAACAAACACACCCCTCCCTTTTCCACCATACGCCTGCAAGCCTTTCTTGGGTAATAATAATATCCAAATTATCTCACAGAAGACTTTATACACCTTGCACAACCTTTTTTTCCTTTGTATTTTATTGCCTTTACCCACTCTAATGTTTGCGTAATACTGATTCTCATTAGTACGTCTAAAAGAAAAATTAGGTTATAAACTGGCATCTGTATCACTGCCTCGAAACAGGTGTGACTGATATACCTTTGCTGGTACAGTGCCAATTCCACAGATTGCTTTTTTATGCACATAACAGCTTTTAACAGGTTTGGATTATGCAACTAATATAATGTACTAACACTGTTTAGGAACCAAAAGGTTTCTGGGGAGATAATAATTACTGCCGTCATTTCTTTATAGGCATTTAAAATCTTCATTTTTAACTAAGCGGATCAAGGAGCACCAAAATACATTAAAAGTACAAATATATAGTTACTCATGAAACTAATAAAAGAGATATTTTTAAAAAGTTTTCTTATTTGAATAGGAGAGTATAGATTGATATTAAAATTCAGTTTTGAAATGTCATCACCAATGATCATAAAGAAGTAGAATATAAAGGGATTTCTAAGGATACAGGCCAGCGGTTGGATGTGGTCCTCTCTCAAGCTGTTTCTGTAGCCTTTGACCCTTCTAAATTCCACAAATTCTACTTTTACTGAATAAAGGAAAGTTGCCTCTTCTGGAAGCTTCAGGGCAGCAATTCATACTTTAAATAAGTTGCAATCTCCCCCAGGGATTAAGCTGTTTAACATGACACACCTTTGTACATGTCTTCTGCCAACCTAGCAGTTCAAAAACATGCAAATGTGAGTGGACCAATAGGTAGGAAGATAACAGTGCTCCATGCAGTCACAGCGGCCATATGACCTTGGAGAATGCCTGCTCTTCAGCTTAGAAACGGAGATGAGCACCACCACCCAGAGTCGGACATGACTAGACTTAATGTCAAGGGAAAACCTTTACTTTTACTTATACAATGCTCTAGCTTATCCAACATAAATGAGCAGCAGAACGTTGGATAAGCAAAAATATTGGATAATATGGAGGGATGAAGGAAAAGGCAAATGTCAAATTATGTTATGATTTTACAAATTAAGCACCAAAACATCATGTTTTACAAAAAATTGACAGAAAAAGCAGTTCAATACATGGTAATGTATTTACAATCTTCTTTAGCATGATGCTCCAAAGGGCTATGGCAGATCTCGAAGAAGAAGACGGCATATATATACGCTATTGTACTGATGGTAGCTTGTTCAACTTAAGCCGTCTGAGGGCTCGCACTAAGACTCTAAACTATCTAGTCTGTGAGCTGCTTTTTGCTGATGATGCTGCCCTTGTCGCCTATTCAGAAGCAGCTCTGCAGCGCCTGAAATCCTGCTTTGCAACAGCTGCAGAGCTGTTTGGGCTGGAAGACAGCCTGAAGAAAACAGAAGTTCTCTACCAGCCTGCACCACAGGAAGAACACCATCATCCCCACGTCAGTATAGGCAAATCTGTGCTTAAGTCTGTTCAGCAGTTCACCTACTTGGGAAGCATCACTTCTTCAGATGCCAAGATTGATAAAGAGATGGATCACAGATTAGCAAAGGCATATAGTGCATTTGGAAGGCTTCACAAAAGAGTCTGGAGTAACAAACACCTTTGACAAAGCACCAAAATTAGTGTGTACAGAGCTATCATACTGTCTATTCTCCTTTATGGGTCTGAAATATGGGTCACCTATCACCAGCACCTACAACTCCTCGAACGCTTTAATCAGTGCTGTCTTTGCACAATCCTAAATATACACTGGACCGACTATGTGACTAATGTTGCTGTCCTTGAGCAAGCAGGGATCACCAGCATTAAAGCCATGCTATTGAGAACACAACTGTGCTGGGCAGGGCACGTCTCCAGGATGGAGGACCACCGCCTCCCAAAGATACTACTCTACGGTGAACTCACCATGGGTCAGCGCAAGAGAGGCACCCCAAAAAAGAGATATAAGGACTCCCTGAAACAACATCTCAGGCTCGGCCAGATTGATCACCAACAATGGTCCAGCTTGGCCTCATATCGAGAGGCATGGAGATGCACTATCCGCAATGCTGCAGCCTCTTTCGAGAAGACACGCCGAATGGGTCTCGAAGACAAACGACAATGCAGAAAGAAACGCAACTTGGAAACAATATCACCCAAGGAGACTTTCTGCTGTGCTTTCTGCAACCGGACTTGCCTATCTCAAGTCCTTTTTAGTCATCAACGCGCTTGTAAAAAGCATGGGATGAGCCCTTCCTAAGAATCTTCGTTTGCGAAGTAATGCCGAGAGAGACATGGTAATGTTATGTAGTAATTACTGTATTTATGAATTTAGCACCAAAAATCATAATGTATTGAAAGAGCTGTGGATCTGGGCAGGAAGCAGACTGCGTTGGATAATACAGAACATTGGATGAGCGACGGTTGGATAAGGGAGATTCTACTGTACTACCGGTACATTTCTCAAGTTTTTTCAGATTTTCTTTTGAGGAGATTGTATTTTTGGATGATCCCTGGGCAAAAAATTGGCTCCAAAGTCCTTCTGTCCCCCACAATTGCCTACCCTGACCCAAGAAAGGAAACATACCAAAAAAGAGAGAGAAAGCTTTTCAGAGCTTAAATCAACAAATAAACATGCACCACTTGTTTCACTGAGATATCGCTCAAGTGTGCTTACACCTATGACTATAATAACAATGTTCATTTCCCCACTTCACAATACTTTACAGTGCAAACCTACACTGGTTTCAACTTTATAGCACATCCCTGTACGCCCAGAAAGACTTAACTTGAGAGTCATTCTTTGCACACCTAATAGAAAGTCTCATAAGCTATACTTTAAGATGCTTAAGGAAGCACTGTTAGGCTTGAAGGTGCTCTGGGTTTATTTGGAAATATATTTCCATGCAAAATATATTCAGAGAAACTGCACAAAGGCACAGCACATGGAGTGAACAGTCTGATAAAATATAAAATGCAATACAATAGCAAGATAGGCATGTTATTAACACATCTACACAGTCTACTGCATCCCACAGTAGAAACAATAGAAAGCTTGACCAATAGCTAAACACATACACATAGAATCTTTTCTCACAGTGTTTTTCATTTACAAAAGCTACTAATGCACATTTCCTCCCTTTGAAGTTTCTGAATTCTCACTTGGAATCATTAATACTGAGCTACAAAATCCAGCCCTCTTTCAATTCCTCTCTCTCTCTCTCTCTCTCTCTCTCTCTCTCTCTCTCACACACACACACACACACACACACACAGTATTTACCTTCTGCTGAGATGTCTATGCTCTGCTGCCTAAAACTTTGCCATTCAAGAAACACCGATTCCTCCAATTCAAAGACCTGTGAGAAATGCCTTGCCGCGAGAATAAAATCCCTCCCAGATCATACACTCACTGACCCAGCTCACATAAACTCAGCCCTGTCTTCTTTCAAGAGTCTGACACTGCAGCCTCTTCCCCAGTTTCTGTACAGTGCAGAAAGAGAAAGGAATTTTCTCCCCAAAGCTTCTCAATTCAAACCAGTAATCAATGGGCCAGTCCACTGTGAAAGAAGAAAAGGGGAGGTCAAATTCCTTCAGGTGAGGGCAGCACCATCTGGGTGTGACTATGAGTGCATCTGCGTGGCAGATTTAATGCAGTTTGACACAACTTGTGGCTCTATGCTATGGAATCCTGGAAGCTGTAGTTTGGCAACATCTTTAGCCTTCTCAGCCAAATGGGGATGTTGTCTCATCAAATGACAAATCCCTGGATTCTACAGCACTGAGCCATGGCAGTTACGGTATTCTCAAATTGCAATAAGTCTACAGTGAAGATGTGTTCAATGTCATTGGGACACACTGCTTCCTCAGATGGAGGGGTTAATTCTTGGGAAACTTTGTGAGTCAGAAAATTGTTCCTTCTAAAGCCCAGATGGGAACTGTGCAATGCTTCTTCAAACTACCACTCCCAGCCCTCCTCATCTTTAGATGTGCTTGCTAGGGCTGCTGAAAATAGTAAAGATTTTGCCCTTGACATTAAGTCTAGTCAAGTCCAACGCTGGGAGGTGGTGCTCATTTATTTATTTATTTATTTAAAGCTTTTGTACCCCGACCTTCTCACCTCTATCGAGGGACTCAGACCGGCATGACGGGAAAAATTCAATGCTATACAATTTAAAAACAAATACAACAATATATTAAAATACATAAAAACCCAGCATAAAACCACATCGCTATTAAAACAATTCCACTCAATCTGCAAACGTGGTCATACATTCAGACAATAGCCAATCTCAGCCTATTCTGGGAAGGCTTGGTTCCACATCCAAGTCTTCACCAGCCTCCTAAAGGACAACAGAGAGGGGGCAGATCTAACATCACTTGATAGAGAGTTCCACAGCTGAGGGGCGACCACAGAGAAGGTCCTGTCTCTCGTCCCCACCAGCCGCGCTTGCGAAGCCGGCAGGACCAAGGGAAGGGCCTCCCCGGAGGATCTTAATGTTCTTGATGGTTCGTAGGGGAGAATCCATTCAGACAGGTAAACTGGGCCAGAACTGTATAGGGTTTTGTAGGTTAAAACCAGCACTTTGAATTGTGCCCGGAAGCTAATTGGCAGCCAGTGGAGCTGGCGCAGCAAGGGAGTTGTATGCTCCCTGTGCCCCACTCCTGTTAGTAACCTGGCTGCCGAATGTTGGACTAATTGCAGCTTCCAAGCAGTCTTCAGAGGCAACCCCACGTAGAGAGCATTGCAGTAGTCTATTTGGGATGTAACCAGAGCATGGACCACTGTGTCCAAGTCAGACTTCTCAAGGTACGGGCACAGCTGGCGCACAAGCTTTAACTGTGCAAAAGCTCTCCCGGCCACTGTCGAGACCTGGTGCTCCAGGCTTAGCGATGAATACGGGATCACTCCCAGACATCTCAATTTCTAAGCCGAAGAGCCAGCGTCATCCATAGACGCCTTGTAGGTCATGTGGCTGGCATGACTGCATGGAGCGCCGTTACCTTCCTGCCAAAGTGGTAGCTATTGATCTACTCACATTTTCATGTTTTCGAACTGCTAGTTTGGCAGAAGCTGGGGCTAATAATGGGAGCTCACCCCATTGTCAGCAGATTTGAAGTGCTGATCTTTTGGTCAGCCAATTCTGCAGCTTAGTGATTTAATCTGCTGCACCACCGCAGCTCCATAGTAGTCCAGTAATATATGGAACATTTTACAAACAAACAAATCATTTATTTTGGTCATAGACCAGCGCAGGAAGATCACAGTTTCATACAAAACTGATATGTGTAGTTCATTTAAAATGTAAAGATAGATACTAAAGCACAATAGGGGGAAGGAGCGGAAGGGGAAACAAGGTAAAAACATGCAATGCACAAGTCTAGCAGCAAATTACAGAACCAAGGGAGATGATTATTGAATACTACATGGGACATCATACAATTTCTGCACTTTTTCAATCATCACGCAGAGCTGAGAACTTGAGTTTTTCTAGCACAATATTCAGGAATCAAATGACTAATTTGCATCTTAATTTTTAGTAAACTCAAAAGATTTCAGTATACTGGAAAAGGTTAAGGATGCATCTACACTCCACCTCTTCAACTGCCATGGCACAATGCTATGGAATCAGAGATTTTTAGTTTAGTGAAACGCCAGCACTCTTTGGAAGAGAAAGCTATACATTATGTGAAATTAAAACTCCCTTTATTTATTTATTTCTGATATTTATACCCCGTCACTTCTCTATCCCGGGAGGGGGACTCAGGACGGCTTACATAGGCAGCTATTAGATGCCATTACAAGAACAATTAAAACAATAATTAAGCCTTAACATTAACCATTAAAATGCATAAAATACATAAAAATACACAGGCCATTAATTAAATAATATAAAACATTGAATTACTAAAACACATCTTTCCAGTCCATTTCAACCAAAGTACTGCTTTATATCTGTTGACCAAAGGTTTGGTCCTACAACCACAATTTTACTTTCTTCCTGAAAGCCAGGAGGGATGGGGTTGATTGTATCTCATTTGGAAGTGCGTTCCACAACTGCCGAGAAGGCCCTGTCCCCACCAGCCGGGTTTGTGATGTTGGCGGGAGTAACAGCAGAGCCTTCCCGGAAGATCTTAGGTTACAAGGCGGGACGTAGGGGCAGATACCTTTGGACAAGTAAGCTGGGCCAGAGCTGTATAGAGCTTTATAGGTCAAAACCAGCACTTTGTATTGAGCTCAGAAGTGGACAGGCAGCCAGTGGAGCTGACACACCAAGGGGATGGTATGCTCCCTGTATGAAGCTCCAGTTAGTAATCTGGCTGCCACCCGTTGCACTAGTTGCAATTTACGAACTGTCTGCAAAGGCAGCCCCACGTAGAGTGCATTGCAGTAATCTATATGGGATGTGACCAGAGCGTGGACCACCGTAGACAGATCAGACTTCCCAAGGTATGGGAGCAGCTGGTGCACAAGCTTTAACTGTGCAAAACCTCCCCTGGCCACCGCCGAGACCTGGGTTTCCAGGCTCAGGATCGCTCCCAAGCTGTGAACCTGCTTCTTCAGGGGGAGTGTAACCCCATCCAACACAGGCTGTAACCTGTCTTGTCTGGATTAAGTTTCAATTTGTTTGGCCTCATCCAGTCCATTACAGCAGCCAAGCACCGGTTCAGGACTTGAACAGCCTCCTTAGTAGCAGGTGGGAAGGAGTGACAGAGTTGGACATCATCTGTGTACAGATAACATCTTACTCCAAAACTCCGAATGATCTCACCCAGCGGCTTCATGTAGATGTTAAATAACATCGGGGACAGTACTGAACCCTGTTGTGGAGTCAAACACCTGTTTGACTCCAATGGTTTTGGAGTCAAACAGGTGTCACCCAGTAACACCCTCTGGAACTGCAGAGCAGTACCCCCAATTCCCATTTTTGTGAGGCATGCACCCTAAGAGAACACAAAATGTTTTTCAAATTACTGGCTGGAAACTAACATTGGTTCCATCCTCTTAATTAGTTTGCTGGCAAGCTATCGTATCATATAAAACAACAGATCAACGTATATGCTATTCAGGAAATTTAGAAACTGGATTAGAAGTATTTATGTGCTGCATCTGACATATTTGTATCTGTTTGACAAAGATTTAGCTCAGCTTCATTACTAAATCTGGGTTAGCAATTGGGTTGGGTTAATTGTAATTTCATTCTAGGCTGTTCTGTAACACAGGGATTTCACTCCTTTAAAAACAGTACTAATTAGCCAAATACCAGTGGGAACAATAGAGAAACAGAATCCATATAAAACATATTGCGTAGATGCATAACAAGTTACATAATCTCCTATAGGTGAATCTGGGGAACAGTTTAGCAATGGATAAAAATTAAGATGTACGAGATTGGTATATCTTATTTTTGAGAAGGATGAGCAATCTCTCTTTTTAGGTTGGGTTGTTGCTTACCACGCACTGCAGGGAGAAACAGCTGTCTTTTAGTGGTCTTTTTTTTTTTTACATCTTTACCCTTCCCTGCCAAAGAGTACTGGTGCCTCACCAAACTACAAATCCCAGGATCCCATAGCATTGTGTCATGGCAGTTAAAGTGGTGCAAAGCTGCTTTATTTCTACAGTGTAGATGCAGCCTAAAACAGTTACTTAATCACCCAAATGATGCAGAACACTGATCTCTGGTACAAAACATGTGTTTCCTTCAATCTGCCTCATCACCACCTCAATATCTACAAGAGAGAATAAGTTACAGCGATTAAATCCTGTGATAGTTCTCCACCATCATTTAGTGCAGTGGTTCTCAACCTGTGGGTCCCCAGATGTTTTGGCCTTCAACTCCCAGAAATCTGAACAGCTGGACACTGGCTGGGATTTCTGGGAGTTGAAGGCCAAAACACCTGGGGACCCACAGGTTGAGAACCACTGATCTATAGTCATATAATCCAGTTTCAGAATGCAAATTAACATCTTTGAACTGGATTATATGAGTCTACACTGCCATATAATCCAGTTCAATGCAGTTAATCTTCAGTCTGAAAAACTGGATTATATGGCTGTGGAGATGGGGCCCAAAATTTCCAGGATTTCATAGCATTCAGCCACAGCAGTTAAACTGGTGTCAAACTGTACTAATTAAGAAGTGTAGCAGCACCCACAGTGGGTACGGTGGCCAAGGAGAAATTCAAACAAAATGTTGTAGATGTGTTGGTTCTTAAGCTTTTTTCTGTCAAAGAGTGCTAGTGTCTCACTAAACTACAATTCCCAGGATTCCACAGCATTGAGTTGTGGCAATTAAAGTGGGTCAAACCGCAGTCATTCCACAGTGTAGATGCATTCTATGTCCCCAAAGTCCAGTGCTCAAACCAGGCCCGGATTAACCCCTTTTTGTGCCCTAGGCCACACTTTGGAATTACACCCCCAAGCCAACCTCTACCGCACCCCCCCTCCTTGCGGCATCGCGCGCCCTCCTTCCTTGAGTCAAGGAAGGAGGGCGCGCGCGAGGAGGAGGAAGCCCCATCCCCAGTGCAGGCATTGGCCCCCCGGGGGCGGGGTTTCCCTCCGCCTCCTCCTCTTTGCGGCGTGCCTCGCACCCTCCTTCCTTGACAAGGGGGCGGGGGCAATGGCGAGGGGGGTGCCATTCCCTCCTCCCCCACCCCCTCGCAGTGCTCTCCCCTGCCTTCCCCCGAGAGAGAGAGAGAGTTGTGTTTTTTTGGGGGGTCCGTGTGAATTCCGCCCCCCTTGCCTTGCGCCCCTAGGCAATGGCCTAGGGTGGCCTTATGGGTAATCCGGGCCTGGCTCAAACCATTTTATACCAGTTGGCTCTTATACAGACAAGATAAATCAGATCAACCAGATAGAAGCTGTAGTGACTGAACTGCTGACCTGAAGGTCAGTGGTTCAAATCCGTGAGATGGGGTGAGCTCCCTTCTGTCAGCCCCAGCTTCCCTTGCGGGGACATGAGAGAAACCTCCCACAGGAAGGTAACACATCTGGGTGTCCCTTGGGCAATGTCTCTGCAGACAGCCAATTCACTGACACCAGTAGTGACTTGCAGTTATCTCAAGTTGCTTCTGACACGATAATGAAAAAGACCAACCAGATAGCATACACCTTAACTTCCTTGAAAATTGGATGCATCTATTGTAGTTAAGACCTAGTTTGTACTGACATTTTTGAAAGGTTAATTCAGTAGAATGTCTTTCTTTCCTTTAAAAATAAGCCCACATTCCTTTCATACCATCGGTTCCTGATAATGAGGGATCTTGGCAGTGACCTGCAGGAAACAAGCAGTTTCCCATGGATGCAGGACGGTTCCTCTCCCCTTGCAAAAACCACTGACTTTTGTCGCCATGGCAGTAACGCAGTGCTGCCGTAACATGGTAATAAATTGCAGCCATTCTTGTACATGCCACAGATTTGTTCCTGGTTGGATCTTTATCACCTTTTTTAACAAGTCTGTGTAAAGGTTCATCAAGCTGCTACACTAGAGAATTATAAGGGCAAAAGAACAAGCAAGGCTCTCAAAGAGATGACTTTTCTCTTCCTTTATGCACTTTAACTGGATGAAATGGCTGCGAGAAGGTTACCAAGTGACAGCTGTAAGGGATGGTGCCCTTTGTTTGTCCTTAGCAAGAAGATGCATCCAAGAGAGCTAGGATTCCATCACTGTCCAATTAAAGTGTCCCCCGGACTGACCTTAGAAATCCCTAGCGGAATTGCAAGAGTGCCTTCAACCACCTCACAGCTGTTCTTTCTTGCTTTACACGGCAATATTATATAATAGTTTTAACACCTTTATTTGGAAAGTAAATGGTAACAGATAGTCTGCTGGGGTATGGTTCAAGGACCCCTGTGGATGCCAAGGCCTGTTATGTATATCTCTCGGCATTACTTCGCGAACGGAGATTCTTAGGAAGGTCTCATCCCATGCTTTTTACAAGCACGTTGATGACTAAAAAGGCCAATCTGAGATAGGCAAGTTCGGTTGCAGAAAGCACAGCAGAAAGTCTCCTTGGGTGATATTGTTTCCAAGTTGAGGTTCTTTCTGCATTGTCGTTTGTCTTCGAGACCCATTCGGCATGTCTTCTCAAAAGAGGCCGCAGCATTGCGGATAGTGCGTCTCCATGCCTCCCGATGTGAGGCCAGGGTGGACCATTGTTGGTGATCAATCTGGCCAAGTCTGAGATGTTGTTTCAGGGAGTCCTTATATCTCTTTTTGGGGGCGCCTCTCTTGCGCTGACCTGTGGCGAGTTCACCATAGAGTAGTATCTTTGGGAGGCGGTGGTCCTCCATCCTAGAGACGTGCCCTGCCCAGCGCAGCTGTGTTCTCAATAGCATGGCCTCAATGCTGGTGATCCCTGCTTGCTCAAGGACAGCAACATTAGTCACATAGTCAGTCCAGTGTATATTTAGGATTGTGCGAAGACAGCGCTGATGAAAATGTTCGAGGAGTTGTAGGTGCTGGCGATAGGTGCTCCATGTTTCAGACCCATAAAGGAGAATAGACAGTACGATAGCTCTGTACACACTGATTTTGGTGCTTTGCCTCAGGTGTTTGTTGCTCCAGACTCTTTTGTGAAGCCTTTCAAATGTACTATATGCCTTTGCTAATCTGTGATCTATCTCTTTGTCAATCTTGGCGTCTGAAGAGATGATGCTTCCCAGGTAGGTGAACTGCTAAATGGACTTAAGTACAGATTGGCCTATGCTGATGTGGGGATGATGGTGTTCTTCCTGTGGTGCAGGCTGGTAGAGGACTTCCGTTTTCTTCAGGCTGACTTCCAGCCCAAACAGCTCTGCAGCTGCTGCAAAGCAGGATGGCCTCTCCATTGGTGCCCCCTTGCAGTGGGGGAGAGGCTTGCGTACCCTAATGAAGTTGTGAGCCATGCTGGCAGTGGCATAATTGCCACCAGTAGTGCCTCCCATGCCAGACAGGTCACAACCGAAGGGTCTGACAAAGAACGTCAAAGGGCAGGATGGGCTCTCTAGCCTTTTGGCAACCATCCTAAGAGAAGGAAAACTCTAATTTCAAACCCGGGCAGATGGTGCTCGTCTAACCCTGTAAGGGTCAATCATTATCTACAACAGCATAGTGAAATGGCATCTCTTAAATAAAATCAAGATTTACCTTTTTTATTTTTATTTTTTTAAGGAATATTTTGAAGCCATGTATGGTTGAACTAGTGAGCATCAAAACATGGCGTAATGTGTATTGTATCCCTCGGATACGAATAATATCACCATAATGTGTACAGTACAGCAAAAAAATCTAGTTGCAGCTCAATATAATACAAATCTTCTTTTAAAGATCCTGCTATATGTGGATATTAAACAGAAAATTAGCATCTTATTTATTAATAAACAATATCTTGATAGACCAACCTCAACTCGACAACACAATATCTTGATAAAACCCAAGTTGGGTTTTTTTCATTAAAAAAAGAGATCAAAACAGAAATAATTAAAGGAATAATCAGGAGGGAAGAATGAATACTAAAGCATTTAAATGGATCTCCTGACAGATAGTATCTTTATAGCATTTAGGAAGTTAAAGGTAAAGGTTTTCCCCTTGACATTAAGTCTAGTCGAGTCTGACTCTGTGGGGTGATGCTCATTTCTAAGTCAAAGAGACACCTCCTACTTCACGTGGCCAGCATGACTGCATGGAGCGGTTTTGTCCCTAGATGCCTCCTAGGTCATGTGGCTGGCATGACAGCATGGAGTGCCATTACTTGTCAATGGAACAATTCCATCAGCGTTGCCTCCAAAAAGTACTGCAAAACTTTTGGGGAGACAGGTGGACACATGTCAGCATGCTGAAAGAAGCAAAAATCACCAGCACTGAAGTGGTGCTCCTACGCCATTAACTCTGCTGGACTGGCCATGTTGCTTCAATGTCCAAACACCATATCCCAAATCAGTTACTATACTCCCAATTCAAGAACGGGAAACATAATGTTTGTGGACAGGAAAAGAGATTTAAAGATGAGCTTAAAGCCAATCTCAAAAACTGTGGCCCTTGAGTGCTCTAGCTGGAAGTCAGCTGCAGGGGCGGCCCGACCTAATTTGGGGGGTAGCGAAAAAATTTGTCGCCCCCGCCGCCGCCACTCACCGCCGCCACTCACCGCCGCTGCCGCGCTCCGCCTCACGCCACCCACCCGCGCCCGCCCCGCCGCCGCCGCCCGGCCCCTTTCGGCGGCGCAGAGGGGCAACGCCGCGCACTCGCTCCCAAGCGCCGGCCGCTTGGAGCCAGCGCATGCGTTGCCCTGCGCCGCCGTCCGCGTGCGTGCAGGAGCACCTACAGGCGCTATAGCGCCTGTAGATGCTTCTGCGCCCGCGCATCTCCCTGCCGCGCGCCTGCCGCTTGGGAGGGAGTGCGCATGCGCAGAAGCGTCTACAGGCGCTATAGCGCCTGTAGATGCTTCTGCGCACGCGCACTCCACTCCCACGCGCCTGCCGCTTTAGACCAGCGCGCAGGCACTGGGAGGGAGTGCGCGTGCGCAGGGCGTCTACAGGCGCTATAGCGCTGTAGGTGCTCTGCGCCTTGCGCGGCGGCGGCGCAGGGCAGTGTGGCGGCGGTGGGGGCGCGGAGTCGGCGCGGCGGCGCCCCCCAGGCGATGGCGCTCTACGCGGCCGCGTAGGTCGCGGAATCCCTGGGGCCGCCTCTGGTCAGCTGTGACCAGCAGTGCTGCAGAATTTGAAGAGGCACAAATGGAGGGTGAAAGGTAGAAACATGCCAAGAGGAAGGTGCATGAAGCCAACCCTGACTGGGACCATCTTCCAATTGAAAACTGATGTCCTCACTGCAGGAGAATATTTGGATCAAGAATAGGGTTGCACAGCCACCTACTGACCCATCATCAAGTCACATCACTTGGAGGACCATCATCCTCGAACTACAAGGGATCACTTAATTAACTAACCTATTGATCTCCCACATTTGCATGTTTTTGAATTGTTAGGTTGGCAGAAGCTGAGGCTAACAATGCGAACTCACCCCGTCATGCAGATTCAAACCACTAACCTTCCAGTCAGCAAGTTCTGCAGCTTAGTGGTTTAACCCACTGCGCCACCGCAACCCCATTTGGAAAGTTGCTACTTCCTAATAGCTACAATCTCATTAATTCTGCAACCACCATCAGACTACTGATGATGAATTTAAATTCCATTTGACAGATAAGAGAAATGAGAGGGGAAAAATAAGCTAGACAAATAGCCTCAATCGATATTAAAATATTTCAGAATTTTCTTATAAGGACTGATGCTGCCCTCTGGTGTATTTTTTTGCTGTGAAAGCTCTGGTTTCTATAGTACTTGACAATGAAACTAGCCCTTATCTGTATATAGCGATCCACTTTCAGCTGCATCTCATTTGAAGTCAGTTGCAGTACACAGTTTTGTGTCATTGTTTTCCAAATGTACCACTGAGTGATGCTAGAAACCGTAGGCAAGAGTTTGGATAGAGACCTTGGAGTCCATTTATTTAAGATTATCCAGGACCTTTCTTGGTATCTGGGTTTTCAGGCAAGTTTGTAACCACATTTGATACTACAAGATTAATCCTGTGTCCATGGAATATATGTGGTTTCACTTATCCACAGTTGCTTGTTTCAGAGTTTTCGGAACAGAACTCCTGAATAGCTAAAGTAACTAAAACTGTTGTTAACGGTCAAGGCTTTCTGTATTGAAAACCCTAAATATAACAATAACCGCCATCTTCACATTCAACCAACTTCAGATTCGGTCAACAACATAATATTTATTTATTTATTTTATTTACACTATTTCTACCCCGCCCATATCAGCCTGAAGGAGACTCAGGACAGCGAACAAATTGGTACAATTCGATGCCATATATAAAATACATATAATAACAAGTAAAAACATCTCCAACATTTTAAGCATATAAACAACGAGCCATAAGAAATTTTAAAACTATGTCTACATGTGTTCAGTTCTCATCCATTCCATCGTCATAGCCGTTCCTAGGTCATTTTCCGATTCAAGTTTGTCTAAATTATACTGCAGTTCTAAAGGCTTGCTTCAAAAGCCATGTTTTTCAGGGTTTTTTGGGAAGTCAGTAGGGACGGGGCCGATCTAATATCCCTAAGTAGGGAGTTCCATAGCCGAGGGGCCACCACAAAGAAGGCCGTCTCTTGTACCTGCCAGGCGTGCTTGAGAAGCAGGCGGGATCAAGAGAAGAGCCTCCTCCGATGATCTCAAGTTTCTGGTGGGTTCATAGGGGGCAATGCGTCCGGATAGATAAGCTGGGCCAGAACCGTTTAGGGCTTTATAGGCTAAAGACAGCACTTTGAATAATAGACCATGCATTCTTTTCCCATGTCAGGAGCGCTTCTCGGCCTTTTGGCTAGGATCAAGTGTAGTAAAAAAAATGTCAGGAGTGACTTGAGAAACTGCAGGTTGCTTCTGGTGTGAGAAAATTGGCAATCTGCAAGGATGTTGCCCAGAGGACACCCTGATGTTTTGATGTCTTACCATCCTTGTGGAAGGCTTTTCTCATGTCCCCACATGAGGAGCTGGAGATGACAAAGCAAGCTCATCTGCACTCTCCCCGGATTCAACCCTCCGATCTGTCGGTCTTCAGTCCTGCAAGCACAAGGGTTAAACCAGTCGTTCTCAACCTGTGGGTCCCCAGATGTTTTGGCCTTCAACTCCCAGAAATCCTCACACCTGTTAAACTGGCTGGGATTTCTGGGAGTTGTAGGCCAAAACACCTGGGGACCCACAGGTTGAGAACCACTGGTTTAACCCATCGTGCCACCAGGAGCTCCTATATCATTAATGAAGGGACAGGCATGGGGTGTATCTGCACTGCAATTTTTTAGCCATTTGAGGCAACCTTAATTGCATGGTTTAACCCTATGGAAATGCTGGAATTTGTATTTTGGAGGCGGCCTTGTCTATTAACGGGGTCAATCCATTCCCCTGTGCAAACAGAGAAATCTAGATCAAATAACAATTCTTGGGATTCTATAAGATGGAGTCATAGTATCACGAAGTTGGAAGAAACCAAAATGGCCATCCAGTCCTGTTCCGGCCCCTACTGGGCCTGTTTGGTACTGTGTTATGTACCTGTTTGACCTTTACCAGCATTCCTTTGTCCTCAACCATGTGGACTTGGTGGGAGGGTCTGTGTTTGGTGCCAAGGTGACGTCACCACCTTAAGCCCTCCCCTTTCTGAGGTAATCTGTGGGGCAGGTCTTTGGCTATTTCCATGGACGTGGATGGAAATCCATTCATGCTGAGACAAAAGCACCTTCGTTCACCCACTAAGCCAACCCTACACTCTCAACCGAAGCCTGCAGTACAAAGGAGGATCTGTCCTCAAGATAGACTGTGGATTTTGGGGCTTTTGAAGGACTTTGTGGGCCTACAAGCCAGAGGGCAACAGGAAACCTGGAATCGAAGAAAGTACCATCACTCTGCAAACAAAGAGGCAAGTGATCACCCCCTTTTTCAAGGACTTTTCTTAGTAACCAACTAAGCGTTTTTGGGCCACCAGTTGTTTTTCACTGGTTGTTTTCCAATAAATAAATGTGTTTGAGTTCACTATTTTAAGCCTAGAACTCATTTGTCAAAGACTTTCAGGTTTTTTGTGTATGGGAAGGCTTTTCTCTACCTCATGGGCCCAAAGCTTTTACGTCCATCTCTCAAAGGCCAATTTTACAGGCCCTAGAGGCAGAAGAAGTCCAACATTTGGCCATGCAGGAATACAAAATCAAAGCAATCAAAGTCATGGCAGTTAAATGTTGGTAATGCTGTAACATTACAGTGTCAATGCACCTGCAGTCTTGGACAGGTCTTTTTATGCAGACGTGTATCTTGAAAAGGCTTACAGTACAGGCTTAAATACCACCCAGATCCGTGAAGTATCTCCATTTCAAACAAAACATAGTGTGCTTACACTGAACATTATATGCCACCTCTGTCTTCAGTTGCCTTTTGAAGCAGAACAGATGCACGAACCATAGTTTCACTTAGCATTGTATATTACTCACCTCTAGGACTTTCCCTGTGATGAACTGGTGACATGCTTCACATTTGACCCCAAAGAGGACTTGGTAGTCCTTTTCACAGTAAGGAGCACCGTCTCTGAAAATAATTCATAGGGCATGGATCAGTTTCTTGACCACTCTGCACTCAAAATATTGCAGCAACAAAAATAACTCTGTAAGTGATCATCCTGCTCCATAAAGGTATGGAGCTCTTTGATCCCCTTAGCAAAGACTACACCTCTCAGGCTTACTTACTTGCTAATGTACTCTCCCGTCAGGACCTTTGCACAGGCTTTGCATTTGAAGCATCCCAGATGCCACTGCTTATCCAAGGCAAGTAATGCTTGTCCGTTCTTGATATCTCTTCCACAGCCTGCACAACCTGCAAAGAAATCAATATGCATATAGTAGGTGAGTTGGGTTGACCAGCATTACTCCTCAAATGGTCACTTTAAAGCAAGGTTAAACATTTTTTTATTTCCTCAAGAAAATCTGTCTTGTATCTTATAGTATTGTATGCTTTTTTTCTTTGATTTTCTTTCTTTCTTAGAAACATTAGAATTTTTTTTAACCCATATTTATATTAATTTGCTATTTGTGATAACAAAGCCATATGCCATTAGGCATATGGGAACAAGTCGCTTTATAGTTGACCTAAGTGTTTTTTAAAAAAAAAGTTTATTAAGTTTTGAGTGGACTTTTGTTACAATGGGGAAAGGGTGAAATAGAAAGAGTTGACCTAAGTGTTAAATAGAATGCTTATTCGCCATACTAAAGTTATATTTTATACTATCTAGAAACGTTTGCCGCAGGATTGAGATTTGCAGATTAAATTTGTGTTTACCTTGTCCATGAACAAAACAAAGAATGCGGGGAGGAGCGGAATACAAGATTGAAGAAATAAATAAATAAATACAAGATATGTAATTAAAAAGAAAAAGAAAAGAAGTCAACCAGACCTAAAATAAAACCAAATTTTAAAAATCTGGTTTAATGTTCCAACTACCTCCCCCCAACCTATGTATACATGCATATATAATGTGTGTGTGTGTATACACATTTCTCCAGCTTCACCTAAACGGTAGACAATAATTCATTTTAACTGCTTCACTCTTCAGCATTTTGGCCCTGCTAGGAGTGCAACTGAATATTTTAACCTCAATTTTACTATTGCCCTTTAGAAAGCATTATACTTTTGTGTTGTCTTTCATGGCCAGAATCATTGGGCTGCTGTAAGTTTTCCGGGCTATATGGCCATGTTCCGTTATACTTTTGCCCACTAGATGGAAGCAAGGTACTAAATGTGCCAAATAAAATTGAAAGTAGAAAGGTGATTCACAGTTTACATATCTTTTAAAAATATATACATAAGGGGAATTTCATTTTCTTTTCCTCTTAAAAATATAGATGCAGAAAACGTGAATTTAGAAAAACAAGCTAAATAGCAAGAACTCAACATATTAGGTAGATTTTTCAAAGAGAAAAAGAAAAGGGAATTTATAGATATTATTTCAAAGCTTGCAGTGAACTGCATTCTGATTTGCAAAATTGGGAGTGAGCTTCAACCCAAATTTCTCAAATTGTTTATATCAACACATTATTTATATCAAGGACAAATGCATTTTAAAAAGGTATGTTGCATCAAGAACTGAGATTGGACCTACATGCATGTGACATTTGGATTTGTGGGGTGGTGGTTTGGTTTGTTTGTTGTTATTTTTTTTTAATGATGCTGACATTTCCCCTGACATTAATCCTAGTCGTGTCTGACTCTGGGTTGGTGCTAATCTCCACTTCTAGGCCGAAGAGCCAGCATTGTCTGTAGATACCTCCAAGGTCAAGTGGCCAGCATGACTGCATGGAGCACTGTTACCTTCCCGCAGAAGCGGTACCTATTAATTTACTCACATTTGCATGTTTTTGAACTGCTAGGTTGGCAGAAGCTGAGCCTAACAGCAGGAACTCACCCTGTGCCCTGGATTCGAACTGCCAACCTTTTGGTCAGTAAGTCCAGCAGCTCAGCGGTTTAACCTGCTGCACTACCAGGGCGCAGCAGGATAATGCGCACTGGAAGGACACTTTCTGGATAACATAGTAGTATGAAAGGTCAAGTGAATGCATAAATAAGAAAATTAAGAAGCCCAATACTCAGTGAGATATTAGTAACGTTTCAGTACAGGCACCTCACCATGACAGCCCTAACAACAATGCCCCAAGGAGAATCCCAAAATGCAGGCAGCTGTGTTGATCTGTATAAACAGAACTATTTCTAACAGTATTCATTTCTGCCAGGAGCTGCTCTTTTGTAAAGCTTATCCACTAAAATAATATCCCAAAATATTCTGGATTACAGAAGAATTAACTCGTAAAAATACACAGTTACTGGAAAAAAACCTCTGGGGATTGTAGGAAAAATGGGGCAATATTATGCATGCTAATAAATGTATCAATTACAACAATTGTCAAAATAGCCCCAGTATCATAATATTAAAGGCAATGACCTAAATCCAAGTGTTAATCCAGTAAATACATGGACTCAATGGGATTTATATTTATGTTAATAAGTATCATTCAGAAAGCCAAATTCAGTAGATCTGATACTCTGCCTAGAATGTGCAAATAGATTCAGGCCTATTACATTTTATAGATCTCGTTTACACTGTGAAATGTAAACATGATTATTGAATATTACAAACAATATTACTGTTGAATGGTGTTTTGTTTTTCTTCATGCTAGTGACACTTGAGAAGGTTTCACATAAGAAGAAAAAAGTTAGAAAGATCCTGCCAGTGAATAGCATATAATATATAACAGAAAATGGGAAAGAAGACAGTCTATAGGGAAAGAAGGAATACAGGTAAGAAGGGGAGAATTAGAGTAAATGCAAGTCATTGATATGACTGGAACCTAAATATCATTGGGAATTCAAATTAAAGGGTTAAGACAAATGCCTCTATATGCATCCCCGAAAAAGAAGAAAACATATATGACCACTTGCCAACACAAAACAAAGAATGACAACACAAAACAAACAAAAACTGGTCACATCCCGAATAGATTACTGCAACGCACTCTATGTGGGGTTGCCTTTGAAGACAGTTCGGAAATTACAACTAGTCCAACAGGCGGCAGCCAGAATACTAACTTGAGCTACATCCAGGGAGCATACCACCCCCCTGTTGTGTCAGCTCCACTGGCTGCCTGTCCAATTCCGAGCTCAATTCAAAGTGCTGGTTTTGACCTTTAAAGCTCTATACGGTTCTGGCCCAGCTTACTTGTCCGAACGCATCAGCCTCTACGTCCCACCTCGTAATTTAAGATCATCTGGGGAGGCCCTGCTCTCACTCCCGCCAACTTCTCAAACGTGGTTGGTGAGGACGAGAGATAGGGCCTTCTCGGTGGTGGTTCCCCTTCTGCGGAACGCGCTTCCAAGTGACATACGATCAACCCCATCCCTCCTGGCATTCAGGAAAAAAGTGAAATCTTGGCTGTGGGACCAGGCATTTGCACATTAGCACAATGCAGCACTTTGGACTGGATTTATAATGGCAAGTTGATGGATATGGCTCAATGCTCCTGTTATGTACGAAATACTGTTTTTAACTTAAGAGAATGTGTATAATGTGTTAATGTTAATTGTATTTTAATGTATTTTAATGCTGTATGTTTTTGGTTTTATATTGTATTTTATCATGTTGGCATCAAATTGTGCCTTTTGTTAGGCCGCTCTGAGTCCCCCCTCGGGGGTAGAGAAGAGCGGGGTAGAAATGTTGGAAATAAATAAATAAAAATAAATAATAAAACTGATGAAACAATGTGTAGATACAGCACAACAGGGCCGTAGCCAGGATTTTGGTTGGGGGGGGGGGGTGAGTTTGGTTCGGGGGGGGCTGAGACTGGGTGGAAGAGGGTCTACCCTAGCAAACCTTTTGTATTGTTATCCCAATAACCCCATTAATGTGAGATATAATGAGCATGGTGATCAGATCATGATATGAATAAACATAACAGTTTAAATAATGTACCAGTAAGGCCTTTTCGCGGACCACCCTGATAATTTCGGGGGGGGGGGGCTGAAGCCCCCTTAGCCCCCCCTCCCTGGCTACATGCCTGCAGCACAACAAACACGCTCTGTGTGTGTTTGATTTTGCCTTTATACACTCTCACAGTCCAGTGCCAGTGGAATGTATGTTGAACTCAAAGAAGCACTTACTTAACTTGTGAACTAACCTTTGCTGGTCAGGTCAACAGTTGGAATGTGCAGCTAGAAGGGTCACTGATTTAATTTAGGATGGTAGGTCTTTCATCAGGTCAGGTTTTCCCCAAATGGTATTGACTGATTGTAAGCATTAGCCTTAAGATCTTTGGCTAAACTTGAAAGTGATGGAAGAAAATTTTAGCATGTCCAGGAAGATCTTCCCTTTGATGTAAACCAAGCAGCTATTCAACTGGCCTCAAGCAGGAGCTCAAAATAAATGTTTAAAATTGCCCTTGGTGACAAGTTATGAGGTTGCTTGGTGTTCTTCAAGAAGTAAAAATACTCAAGTGACAAGGAGACGAAGGATCAAAAATTATTAACTTAAACTGATATGTGTCCATACCCTGGAAGTCTGGTTTTATTTCTCCAAAGATTCCTCTAAATCGATTTTTTAAAATAAGCCAACCAAGTCGGAGTTTAAATAACTGGCTTGTCTCTATTTAACAGTTAAGATTAATTCATTAATTTGTTTATTTACCCTATTTATACCCCACCTTTCTCAGCTCTGAAAGGGACTTAAGACAGCTTACATATAGGCAATTATTGAATGCCTTAAAGCAACATACAATTCCAGTGAACATTAAAATTAATACATATTAAACATTTAAACACATTACATTCAGAATTAAAAACCCGCCATCCATAATCATAGTCCAGGGCCATTCCAATAGTTATTGCACATATTCCATATCTATTATTGTACTGCAACTTGATGATTATTGCTCATATAGCATTCTAATACTGCAGTTAATCAATAGAAATAGAAACTTCTGATCCCTATCCAAGACAACTTTAAATATAAAATCTTGATTTAATATACTAAGTTATCAATAGGATTTTGCCAAAACATGTACATCCTTTACTCCTCCCTTTGTAACATGAGCAATCCAATTAGAAAACCCCTAATGAACCATAGTTTTGTTCAAACTAGTAGAGCAAGTGTATTAGTCCTTTAACAAGCTTACATCTTAAGCCAACTGCAAACCATAGTTTAATATTCTGGTTTGTTCCAGAACTAGAAATGGTAGTTTCTAATTTGAGATAAAGTGTATAGCTGTATTAAATTAATGGCTTCCCAATTTCACTGCTGCTGTCTATGAAATAAGAAGATGAGGGTCTATATCAGGGGTAGGGAACCTATGCCTCGGGAGCCAGAAGTGGCTCTTTTCATGATTGCATCTGGCTCTCCAGAGCAGCCTGGGCCTCGGTTTCCCAGCATGCAGCAGGGAGGAGTGACGCAAATGTGCCATGACTGCCGCTTCTGCGTCGCCATCGCTGCCTTTTCCTCATCCCCCGCTGCTCTCAGGGGCTCACCCCCTCCTCCCCCTTCCTTCCTTCCTTCCTTCCTTCCTTCCTTCCTTCCTTCCTTCCTTCTTTCCTCTTCCTTTCTTTTTCCCTCTCTTTTTCTTTCATTCTTTTTCCTCCCTCTCTCCCTACCTTCTTTCCTCACTCCCTCTTCCATTCTTTCCTTCTCTCCTTCCTTTTCCCTCCCTCTCTCCCCTTCCTTCTTTCCTCCATTCTTTTCCTTCCCTCCTCTTCCTTCCTTTCTTTTCCCCTCTTCACCCTTTCCTTCTCCTTCTCTCCTTCCTTTCCCCTCCCTCTCTCCCCTTCCTTCCTTCTTTCCTCAATTCTCCCTTTTCCTTCCTCTTCCTTTCTTTCTCCCCTTCACCCTTTCGTTCCCTCTCTCCCCTTCCTTCTTTCCTCCATTCTCCCACCCTTCCTCTTCCTTCCATCCTCTTCTATTCTTTTCCCCAAGTCTTCCTTTCCTTCTCCTTCCTTCCTTTTCACTTTTCTCTCTCCCCCTTCTTTCTTTTCTTCTTTTCTCTTCATTATTTTACTTTTTCCTCACTCCCTTTCCTTTCTTTTCTCCACCCTTTCCTCCCTTCCCATTTCCTTCTTTCTTTCCCCCCTTGTCTCTCTCCTGCTTTTATTTTCTTCCTTTTCCATGGTTCGTTCTTCTTTTCTTTCTTCCTTTCCCCCTCTCTCCTTTATTTCCTCTGTCTTTCTTTCTTTTCCCCTTCCTTCCGTCTTCTCTTCCTTCCCAGAGTCCTGAGCATGCCTTTTGCAGAGCCAGATCTGAAGTGTCCTGTCATTATGCCGGGGGAATCCTTTTCTCATAGTATGTACGTAATCGTATGTACTCATATTTAGTTGAATTCAGTCTTAAAATATATTATATATATTATATGGCTCTCACTGAAATAAATTTCCAAATATTTTGCTTTCATGGCTCTTTGAGTCAAAAAGGTTCCTGACCCCTGGGCTATATGTATGATTAAATACATAGCTCATTATTGGGCATATTAAAATATGATTTCATCATACTGATGTTGTTATTGTGTAACAGACCTATCTATATATTTCTCCCACCCACACAAAATGTGGAAAAACATTCCTACGGTATCTTTTGCAAGATTTTGTTTTCACAAAGGTAGTTATAGATGAGATCCTATATTCTGAAATAACTGCCCTTCAGCCAAGTAACATTGGGGAATGCATGTGTCAAAAGAAATGCTTCAAAGTCATATTATTTCTCTGCTAAGAGCAAAACAAATCTTTGCCAGCAGCAACAGAAGAGTCTTATCATCAAAAGTGTCATGACTATAACAAAGGGACCCAGTTTCCCCGGGGAAATAGGCTTCATCTATGTTATCATCAGAGGCAAGGGTGCCCATGGTAAAAGTGTATTTTTGCTCTGTGAATAATACCTTAGTTTGGGTTTTCAAACACTTCAAGATAAATTGCAGCCATTGTGCAGTAGCAACAGAATTGTTTACAGAAGGAAGGTATGTATCCATTTAAAAGCAAACTGGCATTTTTCAAAGTTACCTAAATAATGTTATCATACTATTGAGAGCGAAAGTGAGAGATCTATCCTTACTAATCGTGGATCCAAAGCTATCCTCTTTATCATCAATTTAGTTCCTGGGTAAGATCTGGGCCTCCAAATTATTTTCAACTTATGGCAACCCTACAGTGACCATATCACAGGGGTTTCCTGGGAAGATTTGTTCAGAAGAGGTTTGCCATTGCCTTCCTATGAGGCCAAGAAACCATAACTTGCCCAAGGTTTTCATAGCCAAGTAGGGATCCAAACCCTAATCTCCAGATCACACTCCAAATCTTCAGTCCACTACATCATGCTGGCACCAAAGCAATCCAGTACTGTATTGTCGAAGTACTGTATTTCATGACCAGAATCACTGGATTGCTGTAAGTTTTTTGGGCTGTATGACCATGTTCCAGAAGCATTCTCCCCTGATGTTTCGCCTCCATCTATGGCAGGCATCCTCAGAGGTTGTGAGGTCTATTGGAAACTAGGAAAATGGGGTTTATATATCTGTGAATATATGGGCATACCAAATCACCTTGTCTCCCTCCTGAGCAATTTGTATAATGAAAAGTAGCAGCAGTAAGAACTGACTATGGAACAACAGACTGGTTCAAGATTGGGAAAGGCGTACGGCAGGGTTGTATACTCTCACTCAACCTATTCAACTTGTATGCAGAATACATCATGCGATGTGCGGGGCTTGATGAATGCAAGGCTGGGGTTAAAACTGCTGGAAGAAACATTAACAATCTTAGATATGCAGATGATACCACTTTGATGGCCAAAAGTGAGGAGAAGCTGAGATGTTTTCTAATCAAGGTGAAAAAAAGTGCAAAAGGTGGGTTGCAGCTAAACATGAAAAAAAACCAAGATTATGGCAACAAGAATGATTGATAACTGGCAAATAGAGGGAGAAAACGTGGAGTCAGTGACAGTCATTGTATTTCTAGGTGCAAAGATTATTGCAGATGTAGACTGCAGCCAGCAAATCAGGAGATGTTTACTTCTTGGGAGGAGAGCAATGTCAAACCTTGATAAAATAGTGAAGAGTAGAGACATCGCACTGGCAACGAAGATCCGCATAGTAAAAGCAGTGGTATTCCCCATAATCACCTATGGATGTGAGAGCTGGACCATAGGGAAGGCTGAGCAAAGGAAGGTAGATGCTTTTGAACTGTGGTGCTGGAGGAAAGTTCTGAGAGTGCCTTGGACCAGAAGAAGATCCAACCAGTCCATACTTCAGGAAATAAAGCCCGACTGCTCATTGGAGGGAAGGATAGTAGAGGCAAAGTTGAAGTACTTTGGCCACATCATGAGAAGGCAGGAAAGCTTAGAGAATACAATGATGCTGGGGAAAATGGAAGAAAAAAGAACGAGGGGCCAACCAAGGGCAAGATGGATGGATGGTATTCTTGAAGTGACTGGCTTGATCCTGAAGGAGTTGGGAGAGGTGACAGCCGACAGGGAGCTCTGGCGTGGGCTGGTCTATGAGGTCACGAAGAGTCAGAAGCAACTGAACGAGTAAACAACACATCTGTGGAATGTCTAGGGTGGGAGAAAGAACTCTTGTCTGTTGGAGGTAGGTGTGAATATTTCAATTGGCTATCTTTTAGCATTTAATGACCTGGCAGCTTCTTACTGTCTGGGGGAATCCTTTGTTGGGAGGTTATTAGCTGCCCCTGATTGTTTCTTGTCTGTAGTTTCCCTGTTTTTGAAAGTTGTGCTTTATTTACTGTTATGATTTTAGAGTTTTTTTAAATAATGGTAGCCAGATTTTGTTTATTTTCATGGTTTCTTCCTTTCTGTTGAAGTTGTTCACATGCTTGTGGATTTCAATGGCTTCTCTGTGTAGACCAACATGGTAGTTGGTAGAGTGCTCCAGCATTTCCGTTTTCTCAAAACTCCAACCATCACCCAAGTAAAAAAAGAAGCACAATTAAAGCCCTGGCAGATTGTGCAAAAAGGATCTGTGAACCTCACCTCCTCCAAGATGAACTGAACCACCTAAACTGGGCTTTACAGGTCAATGGCTACTCCACCTCAGACATCAGAAGAGCTGCAAGACTGAAAACAAGCCACGAGAGTAAAGACAAAGATCTACCCAGAGGAAACTGTTCTTGCCATACATCAAGGGAACCACTGACCACATAGGGAAGCTGATGAAGAAACACAACCTAAAATCTACCGACCCACTAAGAAATCCAACAAACGATATGTTCAGCAAAGGACAAGAGGGATCCTCTCACCTCTACAGGAGTCTACTGTATACCATGCAGTTGTGGACAAGTCTACATAGGGGCCATCAAATGCGGCACTCAAACATCAATCAACATCTGAAATACCACAAAGACAGCTGTGAAGAAACTAGATAAGATCCTCAACTATAAAAAATACACCATCATATACCACAATCAGAATTGCATTTACAACTTCTGCTCATGATTGTGAAAAGCAAACAGTAGGCATGATCATCAAGTTTGCAGATGGGACCAAATTGGGAGGGATAGCCAATCCTCCAGAAGACAGGAGCAAATTCAAAACGATCTTAACAGATTAGAGAGATGGGCCAAAACTAACAAAATGAAGTTCCACAAGGACAGAGGCAAGATACTCCACTTAGACAGAAAAAATGACAAGCAAAGATACAGAATGGGGGACGCCTGGCTCGAGAGCAGTATGTGTGAAAAAGATTTTGGCATCCCCGTGGACAAAAAGTTAAACATGAGCCAACAATGTGATGCAGTTGCAAAAAAAGCCAATGGGATTTTGGCCTGCATCAATAGGAGTATAGTGTCTAGATCCAGGGAAATCATGCTACCCCTCTATTCTGCATTGGCTAAACCACACCTAGAATACTGTGTCCAATTCTGGGCACTGCAATTGAAGAGAGATATTGACAAGCTGGAATGTGTCCAGAGGAGGGCGACTAAAATGATCAAGGGGCTGGAGAACAAGCCCTATGAAGAGTGGCTTAATGAGCTGGGCACGTTTAGCCTGCAGAAGAGAAGGCTGAGAGAAGACATGATAGCCATGTATAAATATGTGAGGGGAAGTCATAGGGAGGAGGGAGCAAGCTTGTTTACTGCTGCCCTGGAGACGCAGAGCAATGGCTTCAAACTACTCGTACAAGAAAGAAGATTCCATCTGAACATTAGAAAGAACTTACTGAGTGTAAGAACTGTTCAGCAGTGGGATTCTCTGCCTTGGAGTGTGATAGAGGCTCCTTCTTTGGAGGCTTTTAAACAGAGGCTGGATGGCCATCTGTCGGGGGCACTTTGAATGCAATTTTCCTGCTTCTTGGCAGGGGATTGGACTGGATGGCCCACGAGGTCTCTTCCAACTCTATGATTCTATAATTCCAAGGGGAAATTTGGTTTATTCAAAAGGTAGTGCTGAAAAAGGGTTCTACAAAACTTATGCACTTGAACATGGTTATAACTCATTTCAAACCAACGCAGGAGTATGGAAGTGGAGGGGCTGGAACTGAAGCATGTACCCTTTTCAAAATGAACTGAAACTACAATGCCTTGACACGGATGATAGGATACACTTTTTTGAAACTAGGGATGGTTTTCTCATATCATTTAAAAATGGAGTAGGGGATAGAGTTGCAGAACAGAAGGAACTGTGTTATTGCTTTGGGGATCTAATCTAAGAGGTTTGTATTTTGTCTGCAATAAACTGATGTTTAAATAGAAATCCATCTGAAATACCACAAGTGACATTCACCATAAGCAAATGTCATACTTTATATAATCACTATCACTATAGAATTTCTAGACTCTGTTTTTACAGTGCCTAATGCATTGACATTTTATTTACACCCAAGTATTCACACTGACACTAATATCTCCCATATAGCTAAAATCAGTAAATTACCAGTTTCTCTGTAAGGAATTGTAAACAAGGAACTCAGGGGGCTGAGAAACTACTGGTTGAACCAGAAAAGTTATCTGAATTCAACTGTGGTTTCCTAAGCACAGCAGGCAGAGTAATCCATCTACTTCCTACGATGTTCTATATGTTGTGCACAGTACATAGCTATCAACCTAGTCAGTGGTCTGATTATAATTTGCACACAATATAAATACATGCATTGTTCCATTCTATTCTCTGTGCTGTTTAACACTTGTGATATCCATATGCTGATAATATGCCCAACTCTATTTTAATCAGTAGGTGAGAAGGTTCATCTGCCTTTGTCATCAACAGCAGGTGAGTCTTCCAAACACTGAACCAGTGGCTAGATCAGTGGTTCTCAACCTGTGGGTCCAGGTATTTTGGCCTACAACTCCCAGAAATCCCAGCCAGTTTACCAGCTGTTAGGATTTCTGGGAGTTGAAGGCCAAAACATCTGGGGACCCACAGTTTGAGAACCACTTGCCTAGATAGTGTAACAGGCTGAATAAATGAAAGCATACTACCTATGAGATGAACTCTTTGTAGATGAGTGCTTTCATAATTGAGAGCTGGTTAAGTGACTTTCCCTCAGTAAAGATACACTCTCCCTGAAGTATAAAATATATAGCTCAGAGTACTTGCACCTAGAAACACAGAGAGACTGTGTGGGTCACAATCCCAGTGGTTGTGTATGGTGTTTCCTGGAAAGGTACAACTTGCCCACTGGAGTTCATGTACAATTCCCCAATTAGACTACTTCAATACACTTTACGTTGGGGGGACGGGGTCATTGAAGAGGACATGGAGGTTGATGCTAGTTCAACACCTGACTGACATGAATCCAAATGAGACCAATCTAAAAGGAACTGAGCTGGCAAGATTTTTGTGATCTGAGGCATGATGGTGTTTAAAGTCCTAAATGGCTTGTTACCTCAATACTTGATGGAGTGTCTCCTCTTTGCCAGTCATTGAAAAGACTAAAGAGGGCCTTGTCTGTATCTCAACAGTTGAAGAAAGTGAAGAAACACATTACATTGCAAAGGAAGAGGACTTTACCTACTATGGTGCCTCAGTTCTGGAATAAGGTCTGTTTGGCCTAATGCTTGGCTTTTCAGCAATTGCTATCTATGTTTTTTTTCTTTTTACACAAAGAATGGGTAGCAAGAAGACCGTGGAAAATGCCAGAGTGGGAGGAAAACCAAAATATAATGTTTTTGCTTATTTCGATTATCCACTTGTCTCGGTAACAGTTATCGTGCTTATAGAGAACAATATTCCATCATGTTTAGTCTCAGGAGTATGAACAATCTCTCAGTCACTAAGGACTTGACTAAGCCTTTCAAGGAGAACAACCATAACATTTCCAGGTTCGTATTGTTCAATGCTTGAACAGGGCATTCAGGGTTGGACTCAACAGAAGTCGTTCCCTCTCATCTTTTTCAGTTAATGTAAAATAGATTAACTTGTTTTTCACTGGCAGATATTGAACAATGTAACTTTTAAGCATGCTAATGCTCTACATGGAAGGAAGACAAAAATATTACAAGGGCTGGCTTTCTGTGTGCCGTATTTCAAGTTATTACCAACTTATTCCAGGTCTTTACTGGCAAGATTTGTTCAGAGAGGTTTGCCTTTGCAGTATAGATGGAGCCTGAATGTGATTTTCTAGCTTGTTTTCCTTTTCTTTCCTCCAAGAGTGTTTGTGAAAGAACAGAGAAATTATTTATATACAGGTGCCTGACAATAATAATAATAATAATAATAATAATAATAATACAACTCAAAGAGGGGTTGTGAACTTATTATGGGGGCAAAATAAAAAAAATAAAATCCTATAGAATCACATCAAACATTTTATCATTTCCCAGTCAAAATTTTAAAAAATGTTGCAACCATTTTCATATGCAATTTTAGATAACTAAATTCAAAGGGCATGATCAACAAGGCTGAAGGAAATGGAATGTGTGAACACATATCCTTCAATGGAAAAGTACCAAACTCTGGAGCACTGAATTGCCACTACTGTAACGCTCTCTACATTGGCCCGCCTTTGACGGTGATCCGGAAACTCAAGTTGGCGCAGAATGCTGCAGCCCGGTTACTCGCGGGGGAACCCGTGAGTTGTCGTATCACCCCGGTTCTGCAGGGTCTGCACTGGCTACCAATTGAGTACCGGCTCACTTTCAAAGTTCTAGTTTTAACTTTTAAGGCCTTACATGGTCTGGGGCCAGTGTACTTGAGGGATCACCTGTTCCCATATAACCCGTTGAGATCACTGCGATCAGAAGATCAGAAGCTTTTAGATATTCCTAGTGTGAAGTCTTACCATCTAATGGAAACCTGATGAAGGGCATTTTCTATCATCGTTCCAGTCCTGTGGAATGATTAGCCCTCTGAGACTCGGGCTTTGTGAAATTTAGTAACTTTCCCCAAAGCTTGTAAGACCGTCTTGTTCGGACAAGCCTTTGGATTGTAATGGTGTTTTAATATGTATTGCTTTTATTGTTTTATCACCGTGCTGAGTTCTGTAAACCGCCCCGAGCCTCTGGGAGTGGCAGTGTACAAATAAATAAATAAATAAATAAATAGAATTAGTTTAATCTCTCTCTCTCTCTCTCTCTCTCTCTCTCTGTGGTATTACTTCATGACTGAAGATTCTTAGGAAGGACTCATCCCACGTTTTTTACAAGCGCATTGATGACTAAGGTTGGGTGTGTCCTTCGAACTTCTGCAATGGATTTTTCTGGTGGAGCGCAGTGTGCACCGAACTGGCCTCACCCTTTAAACCAAAGGTTCGCCTGCTGGGGCCTAGCAAGCTTGGATGGTGGCAGCGAGGTCCTCAGGTCATAGGTTTGATTTGAGTTTCCTTCTCTAGATAGTTGACCTTACAGGGTTATTTATTATTATTATTATTAATAATTTTATTTATACCCGGCACCCATCTCCCAGAAGGGACTCGGGACGGCTTACATGAGGCCAAGCCCAACAACACAAAGTAAAATAACATGACAGCAATTAAAACAATACCATTATCACAACTTACAGTAAACAATAAACAACAACACAGTTTAAAAGCATTATGGCTGGGCCGGATGAACATTATTAAAATATTAAAATAAATAATGCTGGTTGCAACAGAGGTAGAATATGTGCAATAGGAGGGTTTATGGGAGATGATGTGGAGCAGACAATGTGGTTAGATGAGCACCATCTGCCCGGGTTTGAAATTAGTTTTACTTCTCTTAGGATGGTTGCCAAAAGGCTAGAGAGCCCATTCTGCCCGTTGACACTCTGTCAGACCCTTCGTTTGTGACTTGTCTGGCATGGGAAGCCCCACTGGTGGCTATTATGCCACCACCAGCATAGCTCACAATTTCATTAGTGTATGCAAGCCTCTCCCACACGACAATGTATAAGCATTGTATTGAGCAATTTCATCCTAGGTCAAGAGCTTGGAATAGGCTCTTTACCTAGGGTTGAAACACAGCTTCCATCAACCACTGGCTATGTCAGTTAAGGCTGATGAGGTCTACAGTCAAAAAATAACAGAAGCACTATATGTAGTGTACACCTGCTACAGGTGCAGGGCCGTAGCCAGGATTTTGGTTCGGGGTGAGTTTGGTTGGGGGCTGAGACTGGGTGGAAGAGGGTTTACCCTAGCAAACCTTTTGTATTGTTATCCCAATAACCCCATGAAGGTGGGATATAATGAGCATGGTGATCAGATCATGATATGAATAAACATAACAGTTTAAATAATGTACCAGTAAGGCCTTCTCACGGACCACCCTGAGAATTTCGGGGGGGGGGCTGAAGCCCCCTTAGCCCCCCCCCCCCGCTACATGCCTGTACAGGTGCTAGAGATGTGGGAATGATCTCATTGGAGAGACCCTTTCATTGCTAGCACATAAGAAGCTAAAGAGAATTCCTTGGTCCCCTGATTAATCTCGGCTCCTCTCGCAAAAGGAACTGTATCACAATTGCTTTCAGGTCACTGTTCTCTATTCTCATGTCCAAAATATTTCGAATCCTTGAAAAGGTTTGTGAGAAGTCTGTTTCAAATGCTTGAAAACTACGATGAAGCATGTCTTGGTAACAAAGGTTTTTAGCTGCCTCACACTTGTCTAAAGACATGGATGCACCCAGCAAATAAAATGAACAAGGAGAGGCGGTAGATGTGATCTGATAGCAATCTTAATCCCATGATAGAAACAGCCTTGACAAAAGCCATGCAGATGGGTGGAGAGACAAATGCACTCTTCAGGTACAAATAGAGCTTTCATGTGAGCCAAAATTGTGTGTATGTTCCACAATGTTTTACAACTTAACGTGTTGCACTTTCCAAAGTAGATTTAGGTTTTCACTTTGTATTTTAGCCAGAGAGGAGACTTCATTCCAGGCAAACATTGTTGCCAGTTAAGAGTAATGTTTTGGATCCGATAATTGGATTGAGTTCTGTACTGGGACTCTGTTTTCCAGCCTGGTTTCCATTTCAACTAGTGAGCAAAATGAGACTGTCACCAAAATGACCCCAACTTTGGGCTAGGCTTGATGAAAGACACAGAGTTCTCACACTTTTGGACAAAAACAAGGCAGTATTCCTATTACTAAGGATCTATGATACTAGTTGGGAGTGGTGGTAAAACAAAGCTGTGGTCATTTGAATGAGGCAATTTTGAGGAACAAGAGTTAAAAAGCCTTTGCAAGCATGCTTTCTGCTATAGATGAAGAAGGGGTTTAAAAAGCAAACAAATTTAACTACAGAGCTAGAGTTTGCAGAATGGATTTTATGGCCTGTGGACAAGAGATCACCTTTTCCCATTTGATGAACAAAAGTCAACATGACTGATATCCCTAGCACACACCCACATTGGCAGTAGGATACACCCCATTAGCACCAACTGTGCTGAGATCCTATAGTGTCCAGCATAGTGCAAGAGATCTGCAATGTCTCCTGCTCTCCATCCTTACCATTTTGCTGTGATGGTCCTCCTAAACCCCCATTATGAATTTAGTGGAGAGTGAGAAAGCAGACCCATTTGGAAACCAATGGCATCTGCCTAAAAACACAAGTAGTCTTAGAAGATGATGTGGTAGATAATGTCATCACTGAAAACACACGGAGTAAATATACAATATATGTAATAAGACACAAATGTGTATAAAACAAAATATAAGATTATTTATAAAGTATCAATTAAGCAATAGCATTCTAGGTTCGTCCCAAAACAGCAATCATAAGCAAGTATATATACATCCAAACAATAATGGAAAAAGGTAGGAAAATGTCCGAGTTGAGAATGAATAAGTCTCAATTAGAGCCAAAAGCATAGGAGTAGAAATACGCATTGAAAGGCTCTGAGTAGATGGAAAGTCAAGAGTCACAACACACAGTCAATATAGTCTCTGTATACTGTGGAGAAGCTGCGCTTGGGCAACCGGGGGGGGGGGGTTCCTCACGCGCCTGACGTCAATGCGTCGTCCCATGCCGAGGGAGAGTTCTAGTTTCCCCGGGGGTTCGTAGTAAGTAGTGTTTAACTTCTCCACAATATACAGAGACTGTATTGACTGTGAGTTGTGACTCTTGACTTTTCCATCTACTCAGAGCCTTTCAATGCGTATTTCTACTCCTATGCTTTTGGCTCTAATTGAGACTTATTCATTCTCAACTTGGACCTTTTCCTACCTTTTTCCATTATTGTTTGGATGTATATATACTTGCTTATGATTGCTGTTTTGGGACGAACCTAGAATGCTATTGCTTAATTGATACTTTATAAATAACCTTATATTTTGTCTTATACACATTTGTGTCTTATTACATATACTGTATTGTTGTAGTTCTCTTTACTCCGTGTGTTTTCAGTGCTTGCTAAACATAGTCCTGTATTGTATTTAGTGTGTTTCTAGATAATGTCATCAGTCTGCATATAATTATGGGGCATATACAGATATTTCTCCGATCCTCTGTACCCTTTACCAACAACAAAATAGCTGAGAGGAGCTGTTGCAGCAAAGTCCCAAATCCAAGGGATGGCCTTTGGTCACTGCATGGTGGAAAATAATACTAACCTCTACAACAACATGGGGAAAGAGAGATGGAGGAGGAAGAAGAAGAGTGGTAGTAAGGTGAATGTCCACTTGTATATGTCACTAACAGGATGTCAGCCTTTGAGTGACATACACAGCCCTTCTCTCAGTGGAAAGGCACAGCCAAAGATGCAGGAAGAAGGACATGAGGGAATATTTAGCAGCCATGTCAAGAACTGCAAGCTAGTTTAAGAAGTACATGACAGGGCATGTGAAAAACACAGCCCTGACCCACAACAAAGGGAGATGTGGAATACGCGTATGTCACTTTCTAGGCTAATAATTTAGGAAGGAAAAATGCTAACATTTGTTGGGTCTGCATTAGCTTCTCAAATAAATGAGCGAAAAAATTAATATTTATTTCTTATTCAGAAAAATGAAAAGTATAAACACAATGACTTTCATTTCTCTTATTTGTCTCCAGCAGGAGATATTTCTGAAATATTCAAACTGATATATTTCTAAAAGAATAAAATATGCTGTTTTGCTTGTCAAAGTGAAATCCCTTGTTCCAAGCTGCATTAAATTGTCAGTGTAGAAGGACCCTTAGTTATAATCTGTGAGAGTTTAATAGTGTGTCGCAGTGAAAACAAAAAGAAATCAGAAGTGGCCTCCATCTCTGTAACAAGCAGCCAGTCATGCAAATCAGAACTGGAACACACAAGGTTTGCAAGTGGTAAGTAATCCCAAAATTCAGATATTACACTGCCAAAATTTAAACATTTTATAGCCAATAGAAAACTCCCCATATACTAGCTGAAACAAGTCATGCTTTAAATGTGGGGTGTTTAGTGCTCATGAAATCCATTAAATATAGAAAAAGATGAAATATATATTCAGAGAACCTCAAGGAGGGAAAGCAGGAGAAAATTGAAGAGTCTTCCTTTCTGACAGCAACCCGAAAGTCTATAATCATATCAAGGATATGTTTATTGAGAGGCTATTGCCTTATTCTTGTACTGAAATCTCCCTGGCAGATTATTGGCATCTTTCCATCATGAATTCATTGTTAAGACAATGCTAAAATGCTGGCGTTCCCTAAACTGTTTTGGTAAACTACATAACAGCAAATTACCAAGAAACAGAGAGATCCTATAAAAGATATTAATTTCCAAATTGGTCTGCATTACAAAACATGATTTCAAAGGAGTGGGAAGACTGGTGGTAACTATGGCTTGCTGCTTTGGAAGGAAACAGAAGAACTGGAACATTTTGCACTAATTAAAATTCACCTATCAGAGAAAAGGACTGGGATTCCTCACATCACGGAAATCTTTGCCAATTACCATTTCCCTAAAGTTTGTTTACTGACCTCTCTTGAACTTTACACACTGGCTCTCTTTGTGCGAGGCTCTCCTAGCAAAGGTTGGCATTAACGTTTTCTTACATGCCACTGAAGACACTGAATGAAAAGACAACCAAATTTCCAGAAAGTTATCTGAACAATCTCTTTCTTGCTTCATCCAGGCACCCATCAAAAATCCCAATCCATACACTAGCATGCTTACATTTTCAGAAAGTGAATGAGAATATCCTCAAATTAATATTTCTTTGGATTACAGAATTGCCTACAGTTGGCCCTCTATCAGCCATCCACAGCTTTAAAATCCTTCACAATAACCGTAAGGTTTAAAACATTCCTAATTTGAGGATAAGAATTTGCCTCTGAGTAAATATTGACCATGGTAAAAGTCAAAACGTCTCACATGATTGCTACAGGTAAGAGCATAACTGTGATTTTATGGCCATTATTATACGTGCAAAAATGTTGCATTTCATTCAGACTTTCATTTTACACTACAAGATGGAAATGATCAGGTGTTTTAAACCTGTAGACAGTGGTTCCCAACCTTTTTTTTGACAGGGACCACTTTTGACCAGGGATCACTTTCTAACATTAGTACCAAAAGGGTAACATATCAGGTTTTGGTCAACTTTAGATTTGGTTTGGTTATTTGAGGTGCTGATTCACAAAACTGCATTGGATAGATTACATCAGCTCTAGTTTCTGATACAGAACATATACCATCCAGTAGTCACAATCCGCTCACCCACAAAAAACCATATTTAATAATCTAGAGCTGATGAGGTCTATCCAAGAAGGCGGGTCTGGTTAGCGACAGGAAAGGAGTAGCAGGGGGCATGAAAGGAGCGAAAATAAAATAAAGTGGAAGGAGGCTTGTGGAACAGATTTTCATCCTCATGGCCCACTGCTTTTATAGCATGGCCTCTGCGGCGACTGCTATAAAGGAATTTCTTTTTTTTCTTACATTGGAGAAATAGTTGTACTGACAAATGGTATCCAAAGATCAATTTATTTATTTGAATATTTATATCATTCATGTCTTAAGTCATATTTCAAGAATGTACTGTACTTTCCACAATGTGTTGTCGATGGCTTTCTACAAGATAGCAAAAAGTTCCATCCCTCCTCACTAGTTTGCTTCATGTTTGTTTTAACATGACTCAATTAAATGAAATGGTAATTTTTCATTACAATTACAGGTATTATATTACTAAAGGTAAATGTTTCCTCTTGGCATTAAGTCTAGTCGTGTTTGACTCTGGGGGTGGTTCATCTCAATTTCTAAGTCAAAGAGCTGCCGTTGTCCACAGACACCTCCAAAATCATGTGGATGGCATGACTACATGGAGCAGCGTTACCTTCCCCCTGAAGTGGTACTTATTGATCTATTCACATTTGCTTGTTTTCAAATTGCTAGGGGAGCAGAAGTGGGCCTAACAGCGGGAGTTCACCCCACTCCCTGGATTTGAATCACTGACATTTTGGTCAGCAAGTTCAGCAGCTCAGTGGTTTAACCTGTTGTGCCACCAGGGGTTATATTACTATTTTTATATAATTCTGATATTTGCCACAATTTCGTTTCTAAATAGTGTCTTAACAGCAATCTTATACCGGTGCAATTTCCTACAGGCCAAACATAGGTACCATCTACAGATAAACAAAATCTAGGGATTGGGGGCTCATTGGAGTGAAAATAAGATTACTTTGAGGTATTTTGTGTGTGCGTGCATTAAAAATCAAGTTTTTCAGAGTGCAAAATTGCATCCCAGCAAATGTCAACACTGCCCATGTTAGACAGAACAAAAAGCAAGTGATTAAGGCTTTTGTTTTATTTTGAAGCTCAGGAAAATTATGGAATACTTACTGCTGGAACTGGAGAGCTCTTTTGGGCTGGATGACATTGGCTGAGCACACATTTGACAGAGACAGTCTCTTCCATTAAAGGTAACCCGGTCTCCTGGTGGGAAAGGACGTCTAGAGAGGAAAAGAACAGAAGGGTTTTAATGAAAGGCTATCCCTTCAGTTTCACTCCCATATCCCTTCAGCTGCCGCCCTTAGCAATGCAAATCAATATCTTGCAGGAACACGGGCCAAAAAGGATGAAAATGTAACAACTGGCAAAGCTGAGCCTTTGGACAAATTCCAGAGACAAAATGCACCTTCACTGGAAGAAAAGCTGATGTTAGATGAGACTGTCTGATCCCTCTTTCAATGCAAAGCTGTCACAAAGGCTCTATGGGGAGTGTTTGGGTGTCTGTGTGTCTTGTGTGTGTGGGTTGAGGGGGGGAAAGGCATCAAAGCCTAACAAAAACATTTTCATTTGGGAAATGTAGACCACACACTACTGCTATCTAAAGTGAACAATTTATTTTGGGAGAAAGAAGGTTGAGTTTATTGCAGACTTATACCAAGGGGAATTTTAAAAGTTTATGTCGCTACCATGAAAAGTATTAAATGACAAAATATGATCTACAGCAGCAGAGTTTTCCATTCCAACAAATACTATATGTACACACACACATTACAGTGCATAAGAAAATTGGTCTATCTAGCAAAACACTGTGTGCATTGGAGTGGTAAAACTGTGGGCTGAAACTTATTGCTACCTTTCAGCCAAGTCCCAGACCCCGTTAAGCTCCTTCTTCAATGTTTGGTACTCCTGGGAGAACACAGATGCCTCTAATTCCCTTCCATTCCAACTTTCCCAACCAACATAAAATTGAATGATTTCTGGTTTAATTTTCACTTGATTTTGTGCCAGGTTTCAGAGAGGGTACAGCACACCTTGGGGGCTGTTTGGGACCTACACCCTCTACAACTGCCCATCCCAAATCTACATTTACTTGATGGCTTTCCAGGAGTTTTAGTCAACATTTTCCTCAACTTTAACTGAGTATGTCAGGGAATGAGCCTTGACACTTTTGCATGTCCTAATATTGAGCTCCTTTCCTCAAAGGAGAAACTGTGTATCTGCTGATCCTACTGGATTAGAATTCCCATCATTCCTGACCATTGGGCATTTTTACATAATATCAGAGTGTTTCACAACTATATTCACATAACTCTAATATAATAAAAGGAAAATTATAATACCTTCCTTAATATGATGCAGATAATGTTGTCACCAACAAAATGGTGCAGGACATAGAGTGAACTTCAGTTGCTGTTTATATAATTTTACAATTACGTCACAACTTAACACATTTTTTACTCTTTGAATTTGTACTGTTTATGATCTCTGGATAGTTTAGCTAGCATCAGTGGACTTACTTGCACACAGTGCAGGCAAAGCAGTTGGGATGGTACGTTTTCCCAAGAGCAGTTACGACTTCTCCTTCCACAAACTCGCCGCAACCGTTGCATCGGGTCCCATACATCCGCTGGTAATCCACAGTACAGAGGTATTCCCCATTCTTAATGAAAAAGCCTCCTTGAGCCAAGTCACAGCCGCAGACTGAGGAAAGGGAAAGACAAGCACACAAGAACAAATCAGTTAATCACTGGACCATCAAGGAGCTGGAAAAATACAAGGATTCAGATTTGGGTAGTGGAACACAACGTTACAATAGCTATACAGGAACACCAATGGCAGTTCACAGAGAAAGCCAACATGACCTTGCAGATAATATTCACAAGGCTTGGTGGCAAAGCTTTGCAGTTATCTGGATTGATTATACATTCAGGAGAAATAATTATATGTTGTATTTATATTTTGCTTTATTTGCATGAATCCAAAATATTTTTGATACCATTTAATAGTGACATCAACAGTAATTTTTGAAAACAGAAACTGTCAGAACCTCCCTTCTACCTTATCTCTGTTTTCATTTCAGGCAGGAGCAGGCTGACATATAGAAATAGCCTTTGTTGCTTGGGGTCTAGTTTCAAGCAGTCCTTGAGAGACTCACTGGTTAGCCCCCATTTGCAGGACATGATCTTTTGCTTCTTTTAATAAATGAACTACCTACTCTTGAGTTTAAATTCAATTTCTAGATTAGACCCAGTAAGCCAATGTAACTTTCACCAATGTTGACTTCCCAACTTCCCAGGGAACCAGTGGGTTTACTGTAGTTGGGACTAGCAAGTGATTTTAGAACTTGGCATAGTATTAATCCATATAGGAAGCAGCCATGTTCAGCAAAATACAACAAAATACAAAATCTACAGAACAGTGATATCTTTACTGGCCCAACTTAACAACTCAAAATACATCAAAAGGTTTTGCATGAAGTATTTTTGGTTATTAGGTGATCAATAAATGCATTACTGCAGTGCATTTCAGATTTTGTTCAATTCAACAATCTGCAGTGCAATTCTATATCCTCAAAATGTACGAGGGTTGAATGAAAAGTAATGCCTCCACCTTCATTACTTGGGTTTCGATGGGAAAATTTTAATAAATCAAACACAGAAATAATCCTTAGAATGTGCTCTTTAATTACTACTATTCACTTTTCCACATAACCACCACACAATTGGATACATTTCTGCCAATGATGAACAAGTTTTCTGAAGCCATCACAGAAAAAGTCGACACTCTGTTTCCGCAACCAGTGCCTCACAGTTTTCTCAACGTCTTCATCAGAAGCATAACGATGTCCCCGCAGATCTTCTTTCATTATTGGGAACAGATGGAAGTCAGACATGCTAAATCTGGACTTTATGGAGGATGCCGTATGGTGGTGAGATCCAATCTCTGAAGTTATGCTGTGTACCCATTGTGCACAGATCTTCCGATAGCCAAACAAAGCAATAATGTGACCCACAGATTCTTGTGAAATGCTGATTATACTTGAAATTTCTCTCTGAGTGATACGAATCAATCTGTCAACCTTTTGCTTGTGAAACTCGGTGGTTGCTGTCACAGGACGTCCAACTCTTTGTCACACAAGTCAGATGTTCCCACCTCAACATTTTTAAACTTACTCGCCCAATGACGCACAATACTCACATCAACACAATCACCTAAACAGCTTGCATTCTCTGATTAATCTCCTTTGGGGTGACACCTTCTGCTGTCAAGAATTCAATGACTGCACATTGCTTAAGTCGCATTGACCAACAGTCTGCGCAGGGTTCCATACTTCACACTTTAACAACATAACCATTCAATGCTAAGGCTTCCCGCCAATATGGAACTGTAGAGGAGAGTCTACTGAACAAGCCAGTACCTGCTTCGTACCAGTACTGCCATCTGCTGAGGAGTTACGAAGGTGGAGGCGTTACTTTTCATTCAACCCTCATAAGTCTCATTAAACTCAGTGGACATTCACAAGTAAATTATCATTGTTATCATTCTCATCTCATCATTGTGTTGTTGAAGGCTTTCATGGCCGGAATCACTGGGTTGCTGAGAGTTTTCTGGGCTGTATGGTCATGTTCCAGAAGCATTATTTGCTGACGTTTGGCCCACATGTATGGCAGGCATCCTCAGACGTTGTGAGGTCAGTTCGAAACTAGGCAAGTGGGGTTTATATATCTGTGGAATGTACAGGGAGGAGAAAGAACTCTTGTCTGCTTGAGGCAAGTGTGAATGTTGCAATTGGCCAGCTGGATTAGCATTTAATTGCTTTGTAGCTTCAAAGCCCAGCTGGTTGCTGCCTGCCATAGAACACAGAAATGCTGGACCAATCTAACAACTACCATGTCAGACTACACAGAGAAGCCATTGAAATCCACAAACATGTGGACAATTTCAACAGAAAAAAGAAGACCATGAAAATGAACAAAATTTGGCTACCAGTATTAAACACTCTAAAATAAAGCAGTAAATAAAGAGCAACACTCAAAAAACAGGGGGATTCCAGACAAGAATCAACTAACACCTCCGAACAAAGGATCCTCCAGGCTTTGAAGCTGGAAGACCATTAAATGCTAATCAAGACGACCAATTGCAACATTCACACTGGCCTTAAAAAATATTAAAAAGTGTTTCAAACCCTGGGGGCCTAGGGGCTTTCAAATGTGACCAAAATACTTTCACTGTGAGTCATTTGACAGTGTTTTGTACCAACACACACACACTTGAGGGGAAAAATAACCATGGATGTGGTCCCTGGAGTACTCTATGCAAGCCAAGGGTCACATTTTCTCCATCTTTCAGTTTTGAATTATATCAAGCTGTTGTGCATTTACACTGCATGTCAGGACTTGCTTTTCATATGTAAAAACAATCTCTTTGCTTATGAATAAATATTCAGCACAACTGGTGGTATGATTCTGGTAGTTCTTTCTTTGCAGACCTTCTCCCATCATCTTCCACCTCACTTATTGCGTCTAAATTTATAAGGTTTATATCCTGCCAGGCATGTCAGATTGATATGACAAACAGGGAGAGGTGTTAGCAATACTACATAAGCAAAGCAGTTATTTATTACCCATGGACGGTTTCGTAAGTCAGAGAGAGGTAATTTGCTTTACACCTTCTTTCTATTTTACCAGTGCTCCTATCAAAACATTCCGTTCTTAACATCTATCAGCACATTTTTTTATTAACAGCTGGAGAAGTTACTATAATTATCTACCTGATTTGCAAAAGGGAGGGCTGACAGCTAAGGACAAAGCATTGTTTTCGTCCTGTCACCTAACACTATTCACCTCAAAGCAAAATAAATTCCCTCTGCAGTATCCTCTTGGAAGATGGAGTAAGCAAACCAGTGTTTTTCAAACTGTGCTCCTCCAAGTTTCTGGACACAATTCGTCCCAGCTGTTAGGAATTGTGGGAGCTGAAGTCCATAACACAAGGGTGGGCAATTATTTTTTCCAAGAGGCCACACAAGAGCCAAAAAATATTATGGAGGGCCGCACCTAAAGGCTGAACTACATTCTAATCTACATTATTTATTTACTTACTATATTTACTATATATTACACATCATTAATATTAACATATTAATATATCAAGAAATATTCATATATTGTTAGTATTAATATCATAATTATTATATTATAGTGTATATATATAGACATTATAATATATTGAAATTATAATATAATATAACATATTATATTATTTATTATATTATTATAATAAAATTATTATAAAATAATATTAAAAACCACTAAAATAAAATAAAATGAAATTCAAGAAGACAAGGTGCGAACCAAGATAGAGGCTGACATCCTCAAGAGAGGAAGGATCTCAAGATGGAATGGAGTGCCTGCCATCCCAGCTTTGGAGGGCTCGAAACATATAAATGTAATGTTCATTTGTGAGATTAACATAACTCAAAAACCACTGGACAAATTGCTGCCACAAGACACCTACTAACACCCAAGGAGTGACCATCACTCAAAAAATTGATTTTGTCATTTGGGAGTTGTAGTTGCTGGGACTTATAGTTCACCTGCAATCAAAGAGCATTCTCAACTCCACCAATGATGGAACGAAACCAAACGTGGCAGACAGGACTCCATGACCAATAGAAAACACTAGAAGGGTTTGGTGGGCATTGCCCTTGAGTTTGGGAGTTGTAGTTCACCTACATCCAAAGAGCACTGTGGACTCAAAACATGTTTGATCAGGACCAAACTTGGCACGAATCCTCAATATGCCCAAATGTGAACATTGAGGAAATTTGGGGAAAATAGACATTTGGGAGTTGGAGTTGCTGGAATGTATAGTTAACTCACTTACATGCTCAGCGGCAACGGCACTTGCTACCTCCCTCTCTCCCTGGCCTCCTCCTCCTCTTCTCCCCCCTCCCTCCCTTCACCTCCATCGCCGCTATGATGCGAAAACACGGAGGGAAGAGGGGGAGAGAGAGAGGCAAGACAAGCACCCTTCCTGTCTGTTTTCCTGCCTTCCTTTCCACCCCAGTGCATTGTGGGACTGCACTCACAATGCACTGGGGCGGCAGCAGCAACGACGACTGGGGGAAGGGGAAAGGAGGGGGTGAGGAGGAGTCCCCCTGAACAGCTGGCGAGTGTGAGGGTTTTGCCCATGCGCGCTCACGCCAGGCGCGCCCACCCCTCCTCAGCAGGACTTTTGCTAGGCATGCTGAGAGAGATAGTGGTATCGTCCTCTCTCAGTGTGCCTAGGAAAGGTCCTGCAGAGGGCGTGCCTGGCGTGAGCGCACATGGGCAAAACCCTCACACTCACCAGCTGTTCAGAGTGGAGAAAGGGAAGGGAAGAGGTGGAGGACGGCAATGCCGTGTTCTGCGGCGTTGCTTGCTCCTGGGCTCCTCCTCTTCCCCCTCCCTCCCCCCCCACTGCTCGCCGGCTTGCCTGCCGGGGCCTGCCTGCCAGAGCCCTTAGGCGGGCTGGACAGAAGCGCCCGGGGGGCCGGATGTGGCCCGCGGACCGTAGGTTGCCCACCCCTGCCATAACATCTTGGGGTGAAAAACTCTGGATTAGACAGACCTTGCATTCTTATGGGGTTGGAAGTGTTGCTTCGCAATTAGCTAATGCACTAGTTCTTGCTTTAAGAGATCATCTCCATTAGGTTCTTAGTGGAGTGCCTTCAGCAGTCTCATTCATAACAGCCCTTTATGTACAACTCTAAGCTCCTTGACAATGATAGTACTGTCATCACTGATTACAAGATGCCCTGGGAAAAGACTCGCCAAACTGGCTTAATGTCTAATTTATTTTCATCATACTGGACAAGATTTTGCATGTGTTCCTTTCTGATTAGTGAAGAACAGCTCCTGTTCATACTATCAGCTTTATCTCAACTGACTTGGTATTGTGGACTATGTGGATATGAGAAATCATGAATATGAGCAAAACCTAATGAAATGAAGGACTTCTGGACCAAGTATGTCAAAAAGTCATAGTGAAAGACCTCACAAATGATTAGAGACGACATATTTTGGTGGACATGGATAAATGAAAACACCATTTCTAGTCTTTCAGATACAAGGATCATAGAATACATTGCACTTTAATAGTCTTATGAAATGCCCATCATCCTTAAATATAAAGACCATTATCTGGGATTAAAAAATAAAACAAAATGTAAGATTTTTTTGGGTAAAAAACCTACACATCATAATGTAAATCTGTATCAGTTTATATTGGACTAATTGCCTTTTACAACATCTTCTAAGGTGTTCATTCTACAATTCAGCCTCATCTTGCAGAGAAATAATATTCTGATAGAAGAAGAAAAAATAAAGCATTTTCTTCATAGAGTTGGAAAGGATCTCAAGGTTCATCTAGTCCAGTGGTTCCCAACCTTTGGTCTTCTCAGAAATCTCAGCCAGCTTACCAAATCCAAAACACCTGGAGGACCAAAGGCTGGGAACCACTGATGTAATCCAACTGCCTGACATGTAGGAAAACATTTGATCCTGGGTGCATGCAGAATTGCAGCCAAAAATGTTCCCAAGCAAGAATACGGGAAGTCACCAAGTTATGAACAAGGTAGGTTCTGCAGTAGGCTTGTTTGATCAAAAAAGAAAAAAGGTTCAAAACTCGTTTTGGATGTAGGGAGGGCTGGTGGCTCAATTCTAAATTCAATTCCAATTTTCATAGAAATAAATGTTCAAAACTTGTCTTAACTTCCAAAACTTCCGAATCCTTCCTTAATGGTTTGAAAGTGTTATTTCCTGTTTCATTGGGTCGTCTTTACTTTGAAATTAGTTGTTTTACTCCAGAAAGGGGAGGGGGAGCAAAGGGAGGAAAGTCATCCCTCGATTTTAAAACGCCTCTCAGGGTCACAGGGAGAAGAGAGGAGGAAAGTGAACCACTCGATTTTAAAATGCTTCCCAGGTTCACTGGGAGAGTATAGGAGGAAAGTGAGCCACTCAGTTTTAAAATGCTTCCCAGGCTCACGAGGAGAGTATAGGAGGAAAGTGAGCCACTCAGATTTAAAATGCTTCCCAGGTTCACAGGGAGAGGGGAGGGAGGAAAGTGAACCACTCGGTTTTAAAACGCTTCCCAAGCTTGAGCCAAGGCCAGGAATAATTTCCTACTCACTTACTGCTTTGTAACAGAAATGGCGGAAAAAGCTTTGGAAAGGCAAAGGGACTTCCGGTTTCCTTAAAAACATCAAAATCGCTTCAAAAAGCAAATCTTTCCAAATGTATTCCAAATTACAAAGATCCCGACTGAACCTAACCATGCCTATTCTGCAGTTGAATTTGTATGTAAGTCAGAACAAGTACATTTTTAAAGTGTACCTCCAGCCATACACACACACACACACACACACGTGCATGCATGCATGCATGCATGCATGCTTGGGATAGCATTGGGAAGAGTTAACACCCCTGTGGTGTCTGTTTTGCTCTGTGCCCCTGTTTAGAAGATTTCACCTCCCTTTCTGTCCCTGTGATAATTAGATTTTGGAAAATGTGGTTTATTGCACTGGGAATGTAGCGCAGCTGGCTGGGTGTCAGCTGCATAAGATCTCTACTGACCAGAAGGTCATGAGTTCAAGGCCTGCCTGGGTCGGCGTGGCTTGAGGTGGCTCCACGGACAGAACTGTGAGTACACACAGCACCCACGGACTTTCTTAGAGGCTACACACTCTCCCACATTGGGATATTGGAGGGATGCCCTTCATTTAACTGGATCTTATAGTGTCACAGATATTATTTGTAAAAGCATTATTGTTTAACCCATATGATTGTATCATACTGCATTTTGAATGTGTATTTTTTCGTTTGCTAGCACTGGAAATATGATTGATGCTTCTCTATTAGCCCTGTTACTCTGTATATAGGTGTAATATAGCATTTGTTGTGCTTGACAATTAGGGAAGCGGTCTCTTCTTTACATTTTGGATCTCATTGGTCATACAGTGGCTTACCACTTCTTGTCAGCTAACACTTCGTTCCCCCTTGTTTGGTTATATATGTTGTATGTCAATGGCATTGAATGTTTGCCTGTATATGTGCATTGTGATCCGCCCTGAGTCCCCTGCGGGGCGAGAAGGGCGGAATATAAATGACGTAAATAAATAAATTGTTGAAACAAGGATTGGTGATAAAGCTTCATCTTTTCCCTGTGATAACTTTTCGAGAAGTGAATTTCCCTTCCTACAGGTAGATTTCTCTCACTTCCTGTTGTCTCACCCCTGTTCATAACTGTGAGTTAAGTTGGATGTTTGTAGCCCAGGGCTTCTTATATTTGCCCTAGATTACGAGTTCCATCTTAAAAGAGTACTTTTACATAAGCAGCTTTTACATTTTCACAATTATAAAATGCATGTTAATGTTCAAATATTTTCAAATGCTTACTATTTTATACATTTGTTTCTATTTTATCCTTTCTAGCGCTTTGTTTGACTTGAAACCTTGTCACAAAGGGAAATGCTGTTTCAAAAACAGGCACAGTTTTTATCAAATAATCAAGCTTTTACCTTAAATAAAAATAGCGTTGAAACTGAATTTCTGGTCATGTCTAATTTTCATTTGTGAAATGAAATGCCTGCTTTAGATTCAGTTCACTCTAGCACATGATTCACCATGGCAGAATCTCAAGGTTAGGAACTCATCTAAGCACAGTAGTTTAAAAAATAACTCAAAGATAACAAGTGTCATTTCTTGTTTTTTGACATCTGCTGCAAGGTCAAAAAGAAGCTGGTAAACTCTGAAGAGGTCTGATGGTGGCTCACAGCCTTGGAGATGTGGCTCCCCTTCCAGAGAATGTTCAGATATTTGTGCATTTTCTAACTGGAAGCCATGGCATGCTCAGAGTGTGGAAGGAACACACTGACAAATAACCAGTGCCTTGTAAACAAGTCTTCCATGCTATAACAAAGTTGTATTGTGATTGGAAAGTAACGAGGGACATCTTCATCACTTTGGGAATATTTAACAGCGCTTTCATTATTGTAGATGTGTTCCTCGGCATTACTTCTTTAACCAAAAAATTCAGAGCCAAGGCGGAAAGAACATGGTAAGAGCAGGAATATATTTGTACACCAAGAACAAGAAGAGCAGCTCAACATGTTCCAGCCGACTTTTTATTCAAAACTTAACAATGAGCATGTGTGAAATGAAAACAGCCAGGTCAGGTAAGACTGGCTACTTCATCATACTAGAGAATGAATCCACTTTCAATCCGGTTTCTGCCTCCTGCAGAATTCTGGGGATTGTAGTTTAGTGAGGCTGTTAAAGGCTCCTCCCTAAACTACAAACCCCAGAATTCTGCAGGAGGCAGAACCTGGATTGAAAGTGGAATCATTCTCTAGTGCAGTGTTTCCCAACCGCTGTGACGCGGCACAGTAGTGTGCCGTGACAGACCTCCTGCTGTGTCACGAGAAAAGCTCTCTGCCCCCCTTCCCCCCTCTTCCTGCCAAACTCCTGCTGCTTGGGGGAGGAGGAGGAAGGGCCAGGCGGCGACGAAGAAAAAGAAGAAGGGGCTGGGGCGCCACCTCCTTCGGCTGTTTCCCCAGCCAGCCTCCAATCCGCCATGACACCCATCCCTCGCTCGCACTGCCCCCTTCAGTGGGACAGCTGAAGCCAGGGGAAGGGGGCGGGGCATGGCACAGCCTGGCTCCACCCCCTCCCCCCAGCTTCAGCTCTCCCACAGCTTCTTCAGCCTTGAGGGGACAGTGCCAAGCCAGCATTGTGCTGGCTCTGCCACCGCTTGCTTGCCACTGCCCCCTCAAGGCTGGAGAATCTGTGGGAGAGCTGAAGCCGGGGGAAGAGGCGGGGCATGGCACGGCCTGGCTCCTCCCTCGACTTTGGCACTCTCAGCAGCTGCTCCCAGCAGGCCACCATCCCCCAGCCGTTCTTTACTGTGTTAGCATGTCATTTTGTGTCATTTTGGTTGGTGGTGTGCCCCCGGATCTTTTTAATGTTAAAAGTGTGCCGCGGCTCAAAAAAGTTTGGGAAACACTGCTCTAGTGCAGGGGTGCTCACAGTTTTTCAGCATGCGAGCTACTTATAAAGCAACCAAATCAAAATTATCTACCTACCCACTACAAAAATGTGAAACATATAATACAATATCTGCTCTGAACTGGGTTTTCTGAGTCCACACTGCCATATAATCTGATTCAAAGCAGATAACATGGGATTTTATTCAACTGTGTGGATAGGACCTCAGATAACCCAGGGCCCTTCCACACATCCTATTTTACAGTTGACACACACAAACTTAACTTATTTCTTACTACTGGACAAATTGCTGCCCCAAACCACAGAATTTGGCCAGAACCCCCACAACCAACAGCAAATGTTCGAGACACAAGAAGAAGGGGAGAAAGGAAGCTACAAGGAGTGACCATCACTTAAAAAATTGATTTTGTCATTTGGGAGTTGTAGTTGCTGGGATTTATACTTTGGATTGATGAGAGAGAGGCTGGAGGCATTGAACTCTGAGAGACTTGGAATCTTTCTCTAACTGCTGCCTTCAATGGAAAACATCAGAAGCCCTGATGGCATTAAAATATTAGGATTGCTGTGAAATTGTGCAAAATTGAAATGCATAAAGTAACACACTACAGAGGCCCTGCTATCTTGGCTACATAAAAATTTGCAGGATTCAGCCTCTAATTATGTATCTCAATATAACGGTTTTATGGGCCAAATGAATGAATAAATTATCTTTTCCCTGGATACTTCTTAGAACAGAATAATGGGGAGTTAGATTGATATTTGCCGACAGCTACATGAATGCATTAAGAGGGATTAAGTAATCAGTTCACAGGGCTCCATTCTTTAACATTTCCCCAATCTGATTATTTCAGCACACTTGATATGGGGCTTCCCTTGAAGATGGTCTGTTTTAATCATAAATTTTTATACACAGTTGCCCCTAAACATTTGCAGATTTGACTAAAATGTTATCTCTCTAAAGACCTCATCATATGTGCTGCTGGAATCTCCACAGATCGTGGAGAATCCGGTGATGCCTGGCAGGGCATGGGATGAAGCCGTTGCCCCAAGTCCCAAATTGCCTGACTTACTCAGACCTCATCTCATAGGGGGAAGTGTCCACCACCCAGCTTCCCCCCATTCATTCCAATGCAAGATGGGAAGCCTCCTGTGTTGCTGTGGTGGCAGCATATGCCGATTCCTCTTCAGTTTTGAGACGGAGCCCTGCTGGAAGTAGCTCTACATCGTGGGGCAGGAGCCGGTGGGCTCCATCACAAAACAGAAGAGGAACCAGCATATGCCACCAATTTTTACCCCATCTGATTAGGTCGTAAATCCTTCAGTGCAATTCTATGGTCAGCTTTTGGTGGAAGTTGACCATAGAGCAGGGGTGGGCAATTATTTTTTCCAAGGGGCCACATGAGAGTCAAAAAATATTATGGAGGGCCGAATCTAAAGGCGTAACTACATGCTAATCTACATTATTTATTTATTTATTTATTTATTCACTTACTATATTTACTATATATTACACATCATTAATATTAACATATTAATATATCAAGAAATATTCATATATTAGTAGTATTAATATCATAATTATTATATTATAGTATATATATAGGCATTATAATATATTGAAATTATAATATAATATATTATTTATTATATTATAATATTATTATAATAAAATTATTATACAATAATAATAATAACCACTAAAATAAAATAATGCTTCCTTGTAGTTCCCTTCTCTGGAGAGTTTTATGCAGAGGCTTAATGGCCATCAGTCGGGGGTGCTTTGATTGTGTATCCCTGGGGGTTGGGCTGGATGGCCCTGGGGTCCCTTCCCTCTCGATGACTTCCTGTTCCCACCTTTCTAAAAAACCTCCTGACAGCGAGCCTTTGAGATTCGTGACGGAAAAGGAAAAGATCAAACCCCAGGCGAGGCGAGTGGTGATCGAGCCTGCCAGCCTGCCTGCTTGCCTGCCGGGGCCCTTAGGAGGATAGAATCGGCTAAAGGGCCGCATCCGGCCCCTGGGCCGTAGTTTGCCCACCCTTGCCATAGAGTCATATTGGAGGAGCTAGAAATTCCTAGGTATGTGTATTCTCAAGTTTTAAAAATTGCATGCCTTTCCACTTTCACAGGTATTCTGTAACCATAACCCCAACAAGTGTGGAAGATTGACTGAAGACTGTTAGACTGAGTTTTGAAATGGGATATAGACAGATATCAAATAAACCAATCAATTTATGAGTATGGATGACAGGCGTAACTCATAAATATTAACAAATAATAAGAGAACCTCTTTTGTCTCGGAAAAAGCTAGGGTTCTTATGTTGATGTGGAATGTGGCTGCTACTCCTGTCCAGACTTCAGGTCCAGGCCAGGATTGCCCATAAGGCCAACCTAGGCCATGGCCTAAGAGTGCAAGCCGGGGCAGATCACAGACAAAAAAAATGTTGAAACAAATAAAACCGCAATGTGCATGGAGATTAGGAAGGAAAGATACCAGAGGTTCTCCTTTTCGGTGCTGCCCTTGCCCCTTCCTGAATACCAGCTCCTGCTTCTGCTATTGTTGCGCAAACAGTGTATGCGCAGGGACGTCGACGTCGACAGGAGGAACAATCAACTCCCTCGATGCCGACAGCATCCACCTGCTGGCTCCTTCAGTGCAAGTACAGGAAACTCCATTGCACAGTCTGCGCATGCCCTAACACCATGAAAGCTGGTATTCCTCCTCCAACACAAGGAGGAGACTCCTCCTTACTGGAGAGAGAAGCGCAACTGCCAGCTACGGCACATGCGCAAACCTTAGTACAGGAGAGAAGCCCAACGCAACAAGCCCCGGTATCGGGGAGAAGCGCGGCATCAGTACAGCTGCTAACTACAATGCATGCGCAATCCCCAATACCGTGTAGGAGCCATGTGCCTCAAGCCCCGGCATCGGGGAGGAGGCTCCTCCCCCCATGCCTGCATCCATAGTGCCTGCCAAGAGGGAAACTCCTGTGATGGACCTAATGGGGCCACACCAGGAGAGCTGGATGTGGGGCACTAAGGGGGACGAGCAGATGAAAGGATGTGTGTGTGGGGGGGGGAGAGGTTGGCTTAAAGGAGGTGTAATTCCAAAGGATGGCCTAGGGTGCAAAAAGGTGTTAATCCGGGCCTGGTCAGGTCTATTGGTGTATAGGGACTCCCCCCTCTTTTAAGAAGTCAACTGGAAGACACAACTCAGAAATGAGAAGATGGGAAGCAAAAGCCCCCCCCCTTTCCCTCCCCCCCCAGTTCCCACCACCACCTACTCCCTTTTTTGAACCCTTCTCTTTTTACAATCCTTCCCGTCCTTGTGCCTACCCCTTTTTCCCCCTCCCCTCCCCAACTTTAAATCTTCCCCTGCTACCCTCCCCATTCTTTTCCTTTAGATTTTTATGTAATCAAAAAACCTTTCAATAAAGAATTTTTTTAAAAAAGAAGTCAACTGGAACATAACCCCCATTAAAGACTGCTGCTTCTGAATACCTTATATTCTGATTTTTAAAAAGTCAAATTACTAAAACGGATATTAAATTACCATTCCGAAAGGAATAAAAATAAAGAGCGCCTTAAAATATGGTTTCTTTCTCATTTGGCTTACAAATTGCTAGGAGCCCACTCTAGGGTGATCACTGCTCCAGGCTATGAAGAAAATAGGGGAAGAGAAGATGAATACAGGCCAAAATTAGAGCTTCTCGGCACTGACAAATCCCCCCGAACATGATGACTCACATCTTGCCAAGGAGGAGGATTCCATTGTGCTGTTTTTCTGAGAGGTTCTACTAGTATCTTTCTCCACAGCTCTCTGTTATAAATTTAGGTACTGAGGCTATCTTTATTGCAATAAGCCTTCACACAAAACTACAGAATCCATTCCTTCCTACTTTTTCTCCCCCAAAGCTAAAATAGGATTATAACAGTCATTCCCCATATTCAGTTCATACTAAGCATGAGGGAGGCAGAGTTTTATAAATAGAAAAAAAGTAACTCATGCATTAGTGCAGGCTGGCACCAGGCATTTCTTTTTACAAGCATGTCCCATTCAAGGGGCTTTACGGCTGCTTTGTGTTATTTTTGGAATAATTAATATTTCAGAAATGTTATGTGGTTTGGGAGGTTCACTGCTTTTATCTCCAGTCCTCCTTAGCAAATAGCACCGAGCAGTTCTTACAACTGTACTAATTTTCTTTTCTGTTATAATAGAGCCCACTCTCCTCCCTCTCTTAGATTTGTAGCTGACACACTTAAAATGAGTGTATCAAAATATCTGACTCTCTGTAATGCATAACAAGACAGCTATATTTTCATGGGTTGTTGTAAGTTTTTCGGGCTGTATGGCCATGTTCCAGAAGCATTATCTCCTGACGTTTCTGGAACATGGCCATACAGCCCGAAAAACTTACAACAACCCATTGATTCCGACCATGAAAGCCTTCGACAATACATATTTTCATGCTTTCTTTGGTGTGCAATGCAGAAAACGGGCAGTTGTCCCTAGAATGTGGAAGTCACAAGTTATAAATAACAAGTTACTTACAATTAATTCCTTTTATCAATAATAATAATAATAATAAAACTACATTACAATTATAAACTTAATGAGGGATAAATAGGCAACTCATGGACTGTGTAGGAGGCAATGCAACCTTCACGTCATTTGAGGGAGCACCTTCATTGATTGGTCCACCAGCCACCACTGGAGAGAGAGCTTCTAAATTTGTGCAGTTATTTATTCTATATTTCAAAAGGCAGGGTGTCACGACTTGACACTGCAGATTATATTATTAACACTTCCAGTAATTTACTGCCACCAACCTAATCTGTGATCAGGATTTAATTTATTAACTAAGATGTTTAAATAGGCTCCCTTACACCAAATCACCCACTGTGAGGAAAACTGAAAAGATAGAAAGATGGAGGCTTGTGAAAGTTAATAAGAAAAGAATTTATTAACTATCAAAACAGGCTAACAAGTAGGCACAGATCGTATTGGTTCTTCAGTGAGGCAGCAAGAGCGTACCGTTACAGAAAAGAATAATTGATTATTAGCGTGATGGTTGTCTGGATCTAAAATACTTAAATATGTGCTGGTGCGTAGTGGTTTCTATATAAAAGCTAGTGCTTCTTCTTAAGGTCTTAAATTCAGTTCCACAGACAGTACTAAGACCTGTCTCCCCAACTCCCCAACTAATAATTAAACTAGAGGGTAGCTGATGTTACTAACTGGAACTTCTATTACATAGACAGTTCCCTGAGTCTTGCTAACAGTAGCTAATATCCTATATTAGCACCACAGTCTCAGAGCCCCACCTGTCTCCCTATCACAAGAGATGACAAGGTGTTCTAACTGACTATTCCCAGTCCGTCCTTCTGGCTCTAAACTAAAGCGTCACCACTGGAATCTCTCCTGGCCCTAAAAGCTGTCAGTGCTAGGTCTTGACCCCCTTAGTCCAGCCTATTCCCTTGTGGTGGTTAGCTATAGATAGACTGTCAGTCTCTATTGCAGAGGCTCTGATGATACTCCCCCAGAAACCTCGCTCAAGACTCCTCAGGCTCAGATGTTTCTTATCTACAGCCTGGCACAAGACAGAGAAGGCTCAGATGAGTCTTATCTGAAGCCTCTCACAAGACAAGACTAAAATCTTTCTGCCAGGAATCCTTCTCCTAGTCAGCTCAACTCCTCCCCTCTGGCACCCAGCCAATCACAGGGAAGACAGTGTATCTGAGCAGAGTGACTCTAAGGCCACCCCCCTCTCTGGCTCTGACCTTCTCCTGATGGCTGCTAGCTGAAACTCCCTTACTAAAATTGGTGCCAGCAAGTTCCAAACAGGGATCCAAACTTCCAAGCAGGATTCGGCCTGCTTAGGACGGGTGAGTCCTTACACAGGGTTTCACAAAATGATAACAGGGGAATAGTAAATGTCTCAAGGGCTGGCTCATGCTGCTTCTCGTAGTCTTGTGAGTATTGAAGCAATGACAAGATACTTCATTCTTGAGTAGATAAAATGACAATCTTTGAGAAATGGAAATGTGAAATGTTGTCTTAACAACAATCACAAATACTATTATTTTTTATTATTTATATCATTTTACCCCGATCTTCTCACCCCCGTAGGGGAACTCAGAGTGGCTAACAATGGCAACGATTTGATGCTGCAATAAATTATAATTAAAAACAAGATAAAAACATACAAATATCATAGATTAAAACAACATCTACTGCTACTGCTAACAGCAACTAATAACTTAGGGAGATGTAATTTAAGTGTTTTATTGATTTATCCTGTAAGTCGCCCAGAGCACCGTTGGTGGAGAGCAACTAAGCAAGTAATAAAAATTGATTGATTGATGTTGAACTATACTGTAGTATGTCCTCCACATTTGTGTTGGTTAGAGATATTTTTTCCCTGAGAGAACACCTCTAGGTCCACCAGAGTGACTATGATCACCTTATATTGTAAATTGATCATTAAATCATCCTGGAAGACATACAAATGACTAGATAAGTGTTCCCTCAAGAACTCTCTAGCCAAAGCTGACCACAGAGTCACACTGGAGGACCCAGCAATTCCTAGAGATAATAATAATACTTTATTTATAGACTGCCCTTTCTCCCCAAAGGAACTCAGGGTGGTTTCCAACAAATATGGCAAACACTCAATGCGAAAAGAAAACCATACAAATGATTTACGTCCAGCTAGTCAGGTTAGACAACCTAACTGTAACATAATAAACGAATAGTGAAAAATAAAAACATCATAAAATACAAAAACCCTGATAAAACACACTAAAATTAAATAAATAAATAAAACCGATTTCATCACTGCTTCATCACTGCTACATTCAACAATACCAATGGCCAGTACTAAAATTAATCTGATCAACTATAAAAAGGGCTGGGTGAGGGATAGTGCAAACAGTGTATTATAGGGCCAGGGAAGTGGATGAAGTGCTGAACAGAGTACTATCTGGCGACCTGGGGACTGGGCCTAGGGACTAGTTGTTTTCAAAAGCTTGCTGGAACATCCAGGTTTTCAGGACAGTATGGGGACTTGTCTAATCTCCCTGGGGAGTTCCAAAGTCAGGGGGCCACCACTGAGAAGGTACTCTCCATTGTCCCCTACAGCCGTGTTTATGACAGTGATGGAAATGAGAGGAGGGCCTCCCCAGCAGATCTTAGAGCCTGCACCGATTCATAGGAGATGTAATCATGAAGATAGGTAGTACTTGAACCCGTTTAGGGCTTTGAAAGTCATAACCTGCACTTTGAATTGGGTCCGGGAACTTATATTTGAGAAAATATATTAACCAAATCTGCAAAAGTCAAACTCACAAATGTTATTTTCTTAAATTTAACTTTCAAAACTGAGGACATTCTAAAGATTGTGTCCGTTTTATATCTCATTATACATTGTTTAAAATTTTGAAGTTCAATATGAAATGGAGAGCACCAGTCCCTTGGGAGGAAATGATCCCTCATGATAGGCTTTGTTCTTCCATATGAGTCAGTGACATACAATAAGGTGTAAGAGAACACCCACAGTCACAGAAATGTAAGACTTATATAAAAGATAATGTTCCAAAAGCTATGCACACAGTAGCAGGCCAAAAATAGACAGAAAAGGATCATTTATCGTGGACATATACAAAAGAAAGGTGAACTATACAGCGAGATCCTTATTTATTTATTATTTTTATTTGTCACGTTTCTATACCGCCCCTCTCAGCCCGAAGGCGACTCAGGACGGTTTACACAGGCAGTCTCTGCCCTCAACACAAGCAACAAGGAACCCCTCCCCAAAAACCATATAATAACAAATTAACAATTAAAAACATACAATTACAGTCTCAGCTTCATGTTAGATCCTTAGATAAGATTACCCAGGTCTACACAGCAACTTCATGAACCAACTCACATTTTTCCTAATATTTTTAAATTACATCTCATCAATTTCCCTGGAAAGCTAATGAGTATGACAAATACAATATGCTATCACTATTACATCAAAATAGTTGTCAATTTGTTTAAAAATGGGAAGGCCACAGTCTCAAGATGGCAATAGCTCAGTGGGAGAGCATGTGTTTTCCATACAAAAAGAACACATGCTCACCTCTGGCATCTCCAAGTAAGACATGAAAGACTGAAACTCTCCAGAGAACTGCTGTTATGATAGACATACTGAGCTAAGAAGGATCAAAAGTTAGATTCAGTATAAGACAGCTTCCTAGGATACCAATTACCATTCTGGACCATCTGTCCTAAAGGACATTTGACTTTGCTAAATGCTGGGTTTACAACTGCAGAATAAGAAATGATGCCAACAATACTGAAATAAGAGATATGCTACATTATCCTATACAATCTTGAATGTTGGGGTCATATTTCCTGAGCAAGCAGCAGTGGAATATGAATATTAAATCAACATCTCTAGCTACATTGGCAATTACTGTTCTATGAAACTCATGGCATGATTAAAAAGCACAGTACTGTGCTTTATTAAGTACATTTCAAAATGATTGCAATAATTGCTTCCTTAATAATTGCTAATTTTCTATTTTCAAAATACCATTAATATATATTTATTTTTAGTTTGTTATTTGTTAAAAAGAAAATGTTTCAGACCTATTTTTGTGCTGAGTCTCATTACATTAAAGTCTTTGCTTGGCATGCTCCAACTCCAATACATACTGTGTATCGCTGAATTGAAATAGAATTCTAGATAATGTCACCAAAATGCAATAAATAAAGGTTCATTGTGAAGCACAGCTGACAATAAGGATAGCTCTGCTCAGTGCTTATAATATTCAAGTGCAAACAGCTTACATTTTATGGGGAACGACATTATGTGTACACCAAAGATGCCATTCCAATGCAAATGTGATGTTTTTAATGCAATGTTTAATGGTGATATTTTAGTTGTTTTTAGCTGTATTTGTTGTATTTTTACACTTGTATGTAAGCCGCCCCGAGCCATTGGGAGTGGCGGTGAATAAATTTGAATAAATAAATAAATTACAATTCAGAAATGTTATTGTTGCTGGTTATTATTCACAACAAGTTTGTAAATAGCTGCTATTCTTATTATTATTACAAGCAAAGATTTTCTTTAGCATAAGTTCAATATTGTTTTATAATGTTTCATCCCAGATTATTTCATTTCTGATTTTTAAAAATCATGTCAGAAGCTACTTGAGAAACTGCAAGTCGCTCCTAGTGTGAGATAATTGGCCGTGTGCAGAGATGTTGCCCCGGGGGTGCCCGGATGTGTTACCATCCTGTGGGAGGCTTCTCTCATGTCCCCACATGGGAATCTGGAGCTGACGGATAGGAGCTCACCCCATCTCACGGATTTGAACTGCGATAGAGTGATAGAAATTATGAAGCGTGAGATAGTAAAACAACCAGAATTATATCTTTTAAATATTTCAGGGGGTGAACTGAGCAAGGATGCCGAGAAATTGTTAACTTTTTTGATTATTGCGGCAAGAATTAGCTTCGCCAGATACTGGAAGCTACCTCAAGTACCGGATGAGGATGAGTGGCTCGATAAAGTAGTAGAACTGGCAGAAATGGACAAGCTAACATGCTTACTTCGATATGGGTCTTCGAGGAGCTTTGACGATACATGGACTCCATTTCTAGATTTTATGAAAGAAAAGAAGAAAGTTTTGCTGAAAGGCTTTAGCTTATGATTTATGTGTAGACCATAACTTGGTAATGTCTCTCCCATAAACCGCCGGGTGAAAGGGAATATGCTTTCTTTCCGTTTTTCTTCTTTAATCAAGGTGAAGACGTGGAGTCAACTTGTGTATTAGTTTGTTGGCGTGTATATGTCTACGTGTGCCCTGATGTCCCCCATCCCTTCCTTTTTTCCCCTTTGACCCCTTCCCGTAACCCCGCCTCCCCTCTTCCCTCCTACTCGGTATATGTTTGTTGTTTCTTATATGTATGTGCTTTTATACTAATAAACTTTATAAAAAAAAGAGTGAAGGAGTGTGTTTACTAGTGTGTTCCTTTTCGGATGAAATCGCAACACAGGATAGGTTTAGATTAGAGTCTGCTCATATTTGGTCATTCATATGATTCTGATGTTCCTTTGGAATTTTATATATAGAACTGATTTCAGCATGGGTGCTGGTGAAGTTTTGGGCATCGTGGGCATAATTCCCAAGAATAGTCTAAGGAGCATTAATGGTAATGATCAAAGCTGTTTTTAATGAACTATCAGCAAAGCTCTCTTTGTAACAGAAGAAAGAATACACCATCAAAGCAACAGTTTCATAAACCAGGAAGCCCATGTTGTTTAACATTCAATTTGGTTCAGGGGGGACCAAGGAAAGGACTGGAGACAGTGGAGGCTGGTAGTATTCATGTTAATAGGATTATGAATCTATTTTGGATTTGGATTTGAATTTTTCGGGAACGATCTTAGATGCTGAATCTACCCTTCTCCCAAATAGTTTCAGTATTTTGTATATTTTCTTTCATGTTCATATTGAAACTGACATTGTAAACCACAAGAACAAAATCCATATTACATATGGAAATAACTTGACAATTTTTTTTCTTACCATCTTCCAACTACTAAGAACAAAAAAAAGGCCAATAAGCCCACCATTCCAAATACTACTAGTGACTTCCAGTCTGAACTACAGACAAATTAGATTCAGTAGGATAGGCACATTTGCTCTTACAGTTCCTATGCAAACATGAGATTTGCACCACACTTTCCCTCTTGCAATTTTGCAGTAGTCAGCATTCTCTCAAGAACATTTCTCTCCAGCTTTTAAAAATAAAATATCATTGTACTTTTCAACAGGACATCTCCACCTTAGGAGCGGGAGGCTGCATGCTTGGTGTCAGCTTTCATTTTTATGTGTACTGCATCTTTCATTCCAAATAGATCAGAGAAAGACAAGGACAGACAAAAGAGTATGCAATAAGCATGCTAAAGAATAAAGCTATCTGTTTAAACTATCTCAATAGTTATGATTGATTTTAGAGAGAAGTTGTCACTCCTGACATCTTGCCAAGATAAGGTCCCAACAAGCTAATTAGGAATGACAGTCATTATGTGTCATTCATCCATGAAAAAGCTATTGTCAGTGTGATTTTTAGGCAGAAATCCATCACAGGGGATGGAGGTAAGGGCAAGAGTTACCACCAAGAACTCAACCCCCAAACAAAAATCACTGAACAGGTGACAAGTATTTTGTTGGAACCCACTTTAAGTTCTGTTAGGGGGAGAAAGGCGGTATAAATGTAGTAAATAAAGAAATAATAAATATTTTAATTAAAATTTAAAAAATAACGAAGACTTCTGAGCAATTGAAACATGTACACAATGACAATTTGGTGCATACCAGATGAGAGAATATGCACAAAAGCATCTTTGTGTTAAATTATTTTATCTTACAATACAGAGACAGATAAAACGCCATTCCCAAAACCACTATGGCATTGTAGAGACATCTCAAAACCACTATGGGATTGTGGAGACATCAGTGTCACTCTAGATCAGGGGTGGGCAACCTACGGCCCGCGGGCCATATGTGGCCCAGCAGCCAACTCTGTGCAGCCCGGGGAGAAGGGCGTTGTGGGCAGGGCCAAGAAGAAGGGGTGCCGCTGCCGACATCCCATCTTGGCAGCTTTGGAGTGCCCCAGGCCCTCCGCCTCTTCCTCATGCCTCCGGCATGGAGAGGCTCCAGATGGCCAGCATGGGAGGGTCAGTGCCGGTGGTGTGGCAGGGAAGAGACTTTGGACGACTTCCTGTAGCCCCGGATGAGCTGGCTGAGGCATTCTGGGAACCGTAGTTTCCTGACACATCCAAAGGCTCCTCCTGCCACACCGCTGGCACTGACCCTCCCATGCTGGCCTTCCATAGCCTCTCCACGCCGGAGGCAGGAGGAGGAGAACCCGTAGCTGGTGCTGCCTCCACCCTGGGGCCCTCCCTCACTCCACCGACACGCAGCCCTCCATGCAAGAGGGCCAAAGCCCAGGATCGCCATCACGAGGGCATTCCGGAGCCGCCGGAGAAGGCAGGAAGGAACCCCCTCCTCCTCCCTCCTCCCTCCTTTCTAAGGTACGTAGTTGAATTTTCTTTTAATTATTGTTATCTTATAATAATTTTATAATAATAAAATAATATAATAAATATGTAAAGAATAAGAAAAATATAGATTTAAAAGGATTTTGGTTATAAGAGATAAGTTGGTTAGTTAATAGAATGCCTACAAAATATATAAGCCTTTAATCACTGGGAAAAATAATAAATAATATAATATAATGTTATATTATATTATAATTTCAATATATTATAATGTCTCTATATATACCAGGGCTGTCAACAGGCAGCCCGGGGCCGTACACGGCCCCCAGGCTGTGACACGGCCCCCGCTATGCCCCGGCCGCCATTTTAATTTGTTTTTTAAAAAACATTTTTTAAAAAATATTTTTTAAAAAAATGGCGGCCAGGGGGGAGGCGGGGCAGGAGGAGGAGTAAGTCAGTTCCTCACTCCTGCTGCCCCGTCCTCTCTCAGCGCCGCCGCTGAGCCGGATCGCATGGGCAGCGCCGAGAGAGAGGACGGAGGGGGCGGTGCAGGGAGGAGAGCCAGCTCCTCCCTGCACCGCCCCTTGTCCCTCTTGCCTCGGGGCGCTTCTCCGCCTGGCCCGCGCCCTTCCCAAATTGGGAGGCGAGGAAGCCAGGAGGAGAGGTTCCCCCAGCCAGCGGGTCCTCGCTGCCTCAGGGCAGCTTCTCCCCTGGCCCCCTGCCCTTCCCAAATTGGGAGGCGAGGAGCCAGGAGGAGAGGTTCCCCAGCCAGCAAGGTCCTTGCTGCCTCAGGGACACTTCTCCGCCTGGCCTCCGCGCCCTTCCCAAATTGGGAAGGCGAGGAAGCCAGGAGGAAAGGTCCCCAGGCAGAAACCTGTTGCTTTCCCCCACACACGGCTGGAGGTGCTGCACTATTTCCTCCCTCCCTCTTTGTGTCTGATGGGACACACGGCTACGCGCGCCATCAGACACAAGAGGGGAGGGAGGAAATAGTGCAGCACCTCCAGCCATGTGGGGAAAGCAACAGGCTCTGCCACACACACCTGCCTCGGTGGGGGTGTCACTCATGGAGCAGAGTCTCCGATAGGTCTCCGGTCTGCCTCTGCTCCTGACTCCCTCCTTCCCTCTCTCTCTCTCTCTCTTTCCCCTCCTCTCCCCTTCCCCCTTCCTCTTGGGATTTCCTGCCTTAATATTCTGGTGTGCCTTCCACACAGCCCTCTATCCTAGAATATCCAGGCAGGAAATCCCACAATATCTGCATTGAACTGGATTATGTGTGTCCACACTGCCATATATCCCCGTTCAAAGCAGATAATAAAGGGATTTTGCCTGGATATTCTGGGCCCTTCCACACAGCCCTCTATCCCAGAATATCCAGGCAGGAAATTCCACAATATCAGCTTTGAACTGGGATATATGGCAGTCTGGACACACATAATCCAGTTCAAAGCTGATATTCTGGGATTTCCTGCCTGGATATTCTGGGATATATGGCTGTGTGGAAGATCCCAGACAGGGGCGGTCTAAGGTAATTTGAAATGGTAGGCGAACATTATTTTGGTGCCCCCCCCCAAACATTATTTTGCCCCCATGTAAAACAAATATACAATTATAATATCACAATACCATTAGTAGTATTATATTGTATCAATGTATATACAATATATTATACCATACTCATACTATATTATATCATAATTATATTATATTACATTACAATATTATATTATAATATATTGACATTATAATACAATATAACATTCTATATTATTATTATTATAAAATAATAAATAAAATTATTTATTTCAATAAAATTATCCTCTACTAAATATTTTCATGACTCCTATAAAACTCAAATAACCCAAAGTAAAGTAAAATAAAATATTATATATTACTATTTGTACAATACCACTATACTGCAATATTGTTTGTAATATTACATGTAATATAAAATATATCATTATTCTATTGTTATATTGTATTTTTATTATATTGCATGACAATATTAAGCAGAACTGTATAATAATCAACAAGAAATGCAATGTAAATGCATCAAAATCAGAATCTATTACCTACCACCCGTCTCATAATTCATAGCTCTGGAGCAACTGCGCCTGCGTGAAAACCTCCGCGCATGCCCAGAAGCGTCGAGCACACAAGGCTGGGGCCCAAAAGCAGGCAGCTGCGGCGCTGTCTGAGGAACATCAGCAGGGCCAGGATGGCGCCCCATGCGGCCAGGATGGCGCCCCCTTCCCAGATGGCGCCCTAGGCGGCCGCCTACTTGGCCTACCTTGTAGGACCGCCCCTGATCCCAGAATATCCAGGCAAAATCCCTCATCTGCTTTGAACTGGGATATATGGCAGTGTGGACACACATAATCCAGTTCAAAGCAGATATTGTGGGATTTTCTGCCTTAATATTCAGGGATATATGGCTGTGTGGAAGGGTCTGTGTTATCTGAGGCCATATCCACACAGCTGAATAAAATCCCATGTTATCTGCTTTAAAACCAGATTATATGCCAGTGTGGATTTGGATAATCCAGTTCAAATATTATGTTATATATTTATATTTATATCCCTCCCCATTTATTCCTCCCCCTCTATCCATCTTCCTTTCCTTCCTCTCTTTTACTCTTTTATTTTATTATTATTACTGTATAATTGTATTTTAATTGATGTTAAAAATATAATTAAATATAATTAAAAGGGGGAAGCAATACAAAGCAGTGGAACTCTCTGCCCAGGACTGTGGTGGAGGCACCTTATTTGGAGGCTTTTAAACAGAGGCAGAATGGCCATCTGTCAGGGATGTTTGAATGCGATTTTCCTGCTTCTTGGCAGGGGTTGGACTGGATGGCCCATGAGGTCTCTTCCAACTCTATGATTCTATGAAAACATGTTTAAATCTGAAACACAGCAACATGAGGGGTGGGGAAGGTGCCTTGCAATTTATTTTATAATTAATAATGCAACAAGTAATTAGGGCGGAGCCGAGGTGGGGAGGGGCGGAGCCGGGGCTTGGCCCCAGGTGATCAGTGACCGGAATTCCGGCCCAAGGTCCAGTAGAAGTTGGACAGCCCTGATATATACTATAATATAATAATTATGATATTAATACTAATAATATATGACTATTTCTTGATATATTAATATGTTAATATTAATTATGTGTAATATATAGTATATAAATAAATTACGTAGATTAGAATGTAGCTCCGCCTTTAGGTGCAGCCCTCCATAATATTTTTTGGCTCTCATGTGGCCCCTTGGAAAAAATAATTGCCCACCCCTGCTCTAGATTGATGTGATCAATGGAACTTAGAGATAAAGTGATATTAATGTAATTTTTGAGAAAATGAAATAAATCCCAGACAAAACACATTCTCCCATTTCTCCCACAATAACAATGAGTGAAGTTTTTCTATGCAATATTCTGTCACATGGCAAACTGAGCTTCATCTCTATTCAATGGAAATGGATTACGTTTGTAAAATTAAGTCAGTCAAATGGGTCTAAGAAATCATCAAAAGAATAAAATACTAATTAGATCAATGGAGCTTTAACTATATTTTTGTGGTTTTGCAGGTGCCCAATTACTATCCCTGGGGCCTACTTGTAATTCATCTCTCAGAATCAGAGTAATTTCACTGAGTGAAAGAAGTGCAAAAGAGATCAGTCTCAGATCATAATCTTCTTTAATCCCCATTAAGATCAACTGTCTGGACCGTTGCTCATTATTCTAGCAAGTTAGATTCTCCAGTTCACTCCCACACATGCAGAAGCGAGCTCCATAAAAAGCCTCCCTATTTTAACCTAACATGCTTTGCAATGGCTAAAATTAAAGTATATGCCAGTTATACTCTGTGTGTGTGCCAGTTGCCTGTTGATTTACAGTACCCCCAGTGAATTTCATATAGTTTTCTTTGGTAGGAAATACTCAAAGAGTTTGGTGTCTCTGTGAGGAGGGGAAGGTAGGAAGAGACTTCCTGAAAAAGTCAAAAATCTTGTTCACCTCCTATAGACCAAACATTTTGCAGTCCTAAAACAGATTAAATATATGTGCCTGGCAAACCCAAAAACATTCCAGCATACTACATTTCTAGGATGTTCTTCCCACTCTGTTCTTCCTCCAGCTAAGAGGAGGAATGGGACTGAGGAAGAGACTGAGGAAGAGACCATCCAGCGGTCCTGGCCCGGACTCGGGTCGGCAGCCAAAGATGGCGGCCGACCTTGGAAACGCCGGGCTGCTCTGGCCATCTTCTTCCCAGAAGGATGTGGCAACTGGAAATGACCACCACCGGAAGCGCCCGCCCCTGGAGGACTGGAGCGCCGGAAGGAGCCCGCCCCTGGAGGACTGGAGCGCCGGAAGGAGCCCGCCCCCAGAGGAATAGAGCGCCGGAAGGAGCCTGCCCCTGGAGGACTGGAGCGAAGGGAGGAGCCCGCCCTCAGAGGAATGGAGCGCTGGAAGGAGCCCGCCCCTGGAGGACTGGAGTGTCGGAAGGAGCCCGCCCCCGGAGGAATGGAGCGCTGGAAGGAGCCCGCCCCTGGAGGACCGGAGCGCTGGAAGGAGCCCGCCCCTGGAGGACCGGAGCGCCGGAAGGAGCCCGCCTCTGGAGGACTGGAGCGCCGGAAGGAGCCCATCCCCGGAGGACTGGAGCGCCAGAAGGAGCCCGTCCCTGGGGGTTTGGAGCGCCAGAAGGCACCCGCCCCTGGAGGACTGGAGCGCCAGCGGACCTGTGGCCGCCCCCCAGGAAGGGAAAAGACCCCAAACCCGTAGGTCTAGGGCCTGGAAAGCCCCCCCCCAGCCCAGGACCCTCTGGACTTCCAGTTTCCGGCTTGAGCTCCCCCGGGCTCGCCCTAGGCCCGAGAAGGTAGCGGCTCCCACCAACAGGGGCAGGTACTGCGGGGTGCTGCATGATGAGAGTGCTGCACCTGTTCCTCTGGACAAGCAGCACTGAGGTGTTCGCCTGGGAACCCCCAGACTGCCTCCTTGTGACCACATACTGATCCCGCTCGGTCTGACTTAGCGAGTGGTTGATCGGCCCTGTATCGCTTTCTCCCCCCTTGCATTGTTTAGTGTATTGTGTGTCCCTTTGTGTATTGTACTTTTGCTTTTATGCTTCTTGTGAACCGCCCCGAGCCTCCGGGGAGTGGCGGGTTAGAAGTCGAAATAATAATGATGATGATGATGTTACTAACAAATGTACATTCGCAAAGTAGCAATTTAGGAGCTCCACGTACATTTCCCTAGGGCAGTGTTTCCCAACCAGTCTGCCGCGGCACACTAATGTGCCGTGAGCGATCATTAGGTGTGCCATGGGAAAACCCTTTCTTCCCCCTCCTGCTGTTGCTGCTTGCGGGGGGGGGAGGAGGAGGAAGGGCTGGGCGGCGAAGAAGAAGAAGAAGGGGCTGGGGCACCACCTGCTTCGACCATTTCCCCTTCGTGCGCGCCAGCTAGCCAGCCTCCAATCAAGGGAGGGAGGAGGGAAGGGTGATGTCACTTGGGTACACAAACAGAGCAATCACTGGTAACAACTCATTATACACAAAGCTGATTCCAGCCCGGGAGATGACTCACAGCATTGACATGTATTAGAACGCGGAAACGCGAAATCTCCTGTATCGACGTTGAGTCCTTATTGTGTTACTACAACACTGGGGAGGAGCGGTCAGAAGTTTTGATCGCCCTGAGGAAGCGGAGTTTACGCGAAACGGCCATCTTCGTGTCGCCAGCTTACCTCCAGCCGTTGGCGCCTGCCCATCCAGCAGCTTGCCAGCTCTTCAACCCACCAAGGCTCCCTTTCTGACTCAGTCGTTAGCCTGTGAGTTATTATACTCTTGACTATTGATAGGGGAACACAGATTCTATTGGAATATTGTACTTGGCCCTATACCATTGTAGGGGCACTACTATTGTTATTATGTGAATCTGGAACACTGTGAATGAATTGCATTGTGCTTTTTTTGTGAGATTGTTATGCTATTTAGCACTTGAATTTGTTCATATGATTATACCTCTGATTTTTACCTCAAACACGTGTCTACACCTTTATTCCCATAGATCTCCCCCTTTATGCCCTGTGGTTTAGCTTTGTGTATAGTGTGATGTCACTTGGGCCCCGCCCCTTCCATTTGAGGAGGAGGAAAGGCCAGCAGAGAAGCTGAGGTGAGCAAAGGGAGGGTCGGAAAGGGGTGGAGTGTCCCCCTCCCCATGAGGAAGAGGCCCGCCTATCATTATTCGAGTCCACAGTGCTCTCTGGATGTAGGTGAACTACAACTCCAAAAGTCAAGGTCAATGCCCACCAACCTCTTATAGTATTTTCTCTTGGTTATGGGAGTTCTGTGTGGGAAGTTTGATTCCATTCCATCATTAGTGGAGTTCAGAATGCTCTTTGATTGTGGGTGAACTATAACTCCCAGCAACTACAACTCCCAAATGACAAAATCAATTTTTTGACTGATGGTCCCTCCTTGGGTTAGTATTAGTATCTTTTGTGGCCAAATTTCGCAGCAATTTGTCCAGTGGTTTTTGAGTTATGTTAATCCCACAAATGAGCACTACATATATATGTGTGTGTGTGTGTGTGTGCGTGTGTACTGTGTGTGTGTGTGTGTGTGTATATATATATATATATATATATATATATATATATATATATCGAGAGAGAGAGAGAGAGAGCACAACAGCGCAGGCAGAAAAGCAAACAACACAGGGAAGCATGTTTGTGTAGGAGGGTGAACATTAGGAAGAACTTCCTGACTGTGAGAGCTGTTCAGCAGTGGAATTCTCTGCCTCAGAGTGTGCTTTCTTCTGGCTGCTCTCTTTCCAGTCGGCTTCCCTGAGGACCAGGTACGTGTTCCCTGCGATAAAAACTAAACACACAGAGAGAGACTGACAGCTGTTGAGCAAGACCTTAGTGTTTGTCTTTCTGCCATTCCTGCCAGGATATCTATGTTGTGTTCACTGAAACAGGCCCAGGTTTCACACTGAGTGCATAAATACATTTAGAAATATATTAACTATATGTATTACTGTGTTAGAGTGTCATTTTGGTTGGTGGTGTGCTCCAGGATTTTGTAAATATAAACAATGTGCCGAGGCTCAAAAAAGGTTGAAAAACACTGCCCTAGGGAGACAGGAAATTCCCTGGGTGACTTTTGGCCATTCAGTCTCCCCCTCTCTCAGCATTGCCTCCTTTCCAGGACATAAGTATAACAAATATGTTTTTAAAATCATTAGTCAGAGCCCCTCTTTTCTACCTCTGAAGGCATGCCCTTTTTCTGTGATGATAAAACAGTATCTAACAGGATCCTGGATATTTAAGGGAGTAAACAGTATAAAGAATCATGGCACACTGTTGTTATCAACCATCATCTACATTGATACCATTACTTATGAGCAGGGGAGAAGTGGACCAAGTGCTCATAGGGTTGAATCCCTGGGAGGAATAGCATCATCAACCTGTCCCCAAAGCATTTTCTGACCTGAGATTATATACAATCCCCACAGTGTATACATATACCTCTGCTAATGAAACAAGTGTTTCTGGGAATGACTTTTGTAACAGAAAATTTGGTAGCTGGGATAGAAATAGCATGGGAAAAATAGGGATAAGTTATTAGGGTACAAAAGAGAAGACCGGAAATGATTTTAGAGCAATATAGCCAACTACATTTTTTAAAAATTCTCCATGAGGTATTGCTATGTACATTGCTCCAGTGAGGGCCTTCACTCAAAAAAATTACCATTGCATGTATGGATGATACATAATATGACCTTTTCTTACACCATTACAGGAAGTCTGGTCCAAATTATAAGAGTGGCCTGGAACTATCCTTCAGTGGTTTCCAACCTGTGGTCCACAAGAACTAAAATATGGCCCTCTGCCTCACAGTTACTACATTGTTGCAACGAGAACTACTGATCTCGCGAAATCCTCTTATGGGGCCGAGGCTTATTCAGTATGTGTCACGAACGCCGACTTAGAACTGCCCCTTTAACACACACACGGAGACGTAGCAAAGGCTAACTAGTTTATTGAGTATAAAAACAATCCAAAAGGTATATAGTCCAATAAATGCAAGTGTTCAAAGTATAAAGTCAATAGTCCAAAGTATTAGCAAATAGCTTGAAGCGAGGCAAGGCTCCGCAAACCAATGCGGATCAGGAAACAGGACAAGGCTTCGCAATCCCATGCGAATCAGGAACCAGGGCAAGGCACCGCAAATCACTGCGGCTCAGGAAGCAAGGCAAAGGCAAGGCAAGGCTTGATGACCACGGTTAACTTGTGGTCCCACTCCGCTTCGCGCCTATTCAGTATAGACGTGGCCGGAGAACTGAGGATCAGTTCCCACGGGGCCGTACTTAATCCCTCGGCCGGGACCCCCGACGATCTAGGGCCCGGCGCCTCCAGTCTCTACTTTCCGAACGGTGACGGTCTAGGGACAAATGCCAGCTCCTCCTGCCCTCTCTATGTCCCTCGCCTGTTATGAGAACGGCCCGTTCTTCCAGCCTAGTATCGCTATCTTCCTGAGAAGAAGCCTCCCAAGTTTCCCATCCGCTAGCCTCCATCTGCTGCTCGGCCAGCTCCTGGGAACCTCGGCCATTTGGGAATTCATAACTATCTCCGCTATCTGCTTCACTGCCTCCCATCTCCACCTGGTCCGCTCCTTCCCCGGGAGAATGCTCCCATTCGAAATCCCAGGCTAAACTCTCTGGCGGGGGGGCTGGGCAAAGGCACGGCTGACCAATCTTGCTCTGGGCCTTCCAACTCATCCTCCGAGTCCCTTTCAGCCAGTGCGGGTCCCAATGCCAACGGGACCCCGGGTGCATTACCCCTCCCCCGTGGCCCGGGCGGACCCATGGGTGCTACAGTATGGTTTTCTATGGGCAAGCAGATGGTGACTACTGGATGGCATATGTTCTTTATCAGAAACTTGAGCTGATGTGGTCTATCCAATGCAATTTTCTGAATCAGCATCTCCAATAACCAAACCGAATCTAAAGTTGCCCAAAAACTGATTTGTAACCCTTTTGGTACTAATGTTGGAGAGTGGTCACTGGTCAAAGTGGTCCCTGGTCAAGTGGTCCCTGGTCAAGAAAAGGTTGGGAACCACTGCAAGAAGACAGCAGCCCCTCCCCATTGCAACATACCACAATGATATCAAGTGGGAATTTGGGCTACAAGTGATGTTTCCCTTTCACCTGAGGAGGAGGAAGAGATTTATTGCTTCGATTGGCACCAACTGCTGGGGCGACGAAGATCAGTAGTGGAAGTAGGATTAGCACTATAGAACTATGAAGATAGATAGGGCACATCCACTCCAAAGTGACAGTGATTAGCTTTCACACTGTCTCAAACCAATTTTAGTTACCAGATGAGGATGAATTGATCATGATTATCTGATTATATTATATTACATTTTACCCTACTATATTTTATTTCATTCTGTTTTATTGGTGTAATATATATTGATATGACTGATGGTCTCTCAATAAAGATTCATTCATTCATTCATTCATTCCCTTTCACCTGTCACTTTAGGTTTGGTTACCTTCCTTTTTAGAAAGCTCCAATGAGGCACTAAGATTCAGAGTTTTCAGATAAAATAAATGTAATGATGTTTCTAATGCAACCAGGGATTCGAAATGAAGATGATGTACATCTTTCTGAAATTACTGTTCAACACGGTTCATCTCTCGGCATTACTTCGCGAATGAAGCTTCTTAGGAAGGACTCATCCCACGCTTTTTACAAGCGCGTTGATGACTAAAAAGGCCAATCTGAGATAGGCAAGTTTGGTTACAGAAAGCACAGCAGAAAGTCTCCTTGGGTGATGTTGTTTCCAAGTTGCGGTTCTTTCTGCGTTGTCGTTTCTCTTCGAGACCCATTTGGCGTGTCTTCTCGAAAGAGGCCGCAGCATTGTTGAGAGTGCGTCTCCATGCCTCCCGATGTGAGGCCAGGGTGGACAATTGTTGGTGATCAATCTGGCCGAGCTTGAGATGTTGTTTCAGGGAGTCCTTATATCCCTTTTTGGGGGCGCCTCTCTTGCGTTGATCCATGGCAAGTTCACCATACAGTAGTATCTTTGGGAGATGGTGGTCCTCCATCCTAGAGACGTGCCCTGCCCAGCGCAGCTGTGTTCTCAATAGCATGGCCTCAACGCTGGTGATCCCTGCTTGCTCAAGGACAGCAACATTAGTCACATAGTCAGTCCAGTGTATATTTAGGATTGTGCGAAGACAGCGCTGATGAAAGCGTTCAAGGAGTCGTAGGTGTTGGCGATAGGTGACCCATGTTTCAGACCCATAGAGGAGAATAGACAGTACGATAGCTCTGTACACAGATTTTGGTGCTTTGCCTCAGGTGCTTGTTGCTCCAGACTCTTTTGTGAAGCCTTCTAAATGCACTATATGCCTTTGCTTTACTGTTCAACATGGTTCATAATACCCTTTAAAAGATATTGAGTGATTCATAATGGTGCCAGACAGTCTGCCCTCAGAAGAATTTAATTGACAGCAGATCATGACGTAAGACAGAGAAAGGTAAGCCTCTTCTGATAAATGGTATTCACTTTTTAATCCTCACTGAAAAAGTATAGAGCATCTTAAAATCTAGTTTAAAACGTGTCATGAGGCTTGGAAGCCAGAGTGTCAATTTATTATCAGGCTCATAACTATTTTCCAGATTTGTTTCTTATATATCTATACCAACTGAATTTAAGGGCAGTTTAAAATGTTGCTTTGAATTATGGATGGGAAAGCTGTTTATCTGTTATATAAATGTCCCTCATGAGTACCAAGAAATTTAATGTGTACAATCTTTTCACAAACATGCAGTTACTTTAACATTTCCATTTTTTTTACCAAATGCTTTCAATTTGGTACTGATTATTAAAATGGTCCATCAAAGAGCCATCTGTTAAATATCATATAGAACACGTCCCAGGTATAAGGAGTTTCCTGAATTGCTCAAAGCAAAACCAAGACAAAAAGAAACCAGCACCTAATGGATTCTGGTGAATCACCACCATGAGATCAATATTGATTGGGGAACAAAGACTAAGTATGGGCCAGAAAATGTCAATTTTGTGCCTATTAATGCCAGATTCTAGGGCTTTGTGACATATGATACTGGATCATGTTTCCATGTTTATCACCACACAACATTAAAAATTCTTTCCATATGAGAGAAATCTTTCCATATGAGAGAAACTACTAAGTGACGGCATGCCTCACAGCCGACTCACTTTAATCAGTGCATTAATACTGCCTTGCCTACCATCCAGTGGTGTGGGAAAAGAGAACTTTACTTCAACAATCAATCCACTTGTGCTTTAGTACAGAAATCTCACTGAAATATTACTTAGTAACATAGCAAGGCATATCATACTGTCATTAATGAAGAATCTACCCTATGAAATAAAAAATGACTGAATTAGACCTCACAACCTCTGAGGATGCCTGCCATAGAAGCAGGCAAAACACCAGGAGAGAATGCTTCTGGAACATTGCCATACAGCCCGGAAAACTCACAACAACCTAGAGAGACAATTGTGTCCTAGCACTTTAAGGATGGGATCATTACACAAACAAAACTTCTGTCAATAGAACCAGAAATAAGGTGATTTCGTATTGTCATTACAGAATATTGCTGTAAATCTTCCAAGAATAAGAATGATTATACTCAAAATATACAGCAGCATAGTAAAAATGCGACTTGCGAATGAAATGCAGTCCCCAGCCCTACTTGATATCTCCCTTTGAGAATTTCAGTGTGCTGATTATGACCATATCGATTGGACCAGATTATCTGAAAGACTGTATGTCCTTCTTTAAACCTGCCTGACTTTAATGGAAGGCTTTCTCTCTGTCCCACCAGCGCCACAGGTGCATTTAGTGGGAGAGATGGCCTTCTCAGTGGCTGCTCTCAACCTGTGAAATTCGCTCTCTACCGTGTTTCCCCGAAAGTAAGACAGCGTCTTACTTTCTTTTACCCCCGAAAAGTCCCCCTACGTCTTACTTTCGGGGTACGTCTTATATAAACAAAGACGTACCCCGTCGCCACGCCGCCGCCGCCGTCACGCCGCCGCCGCAACCGGCCCATCGGCCGCGGCACACCTCCGCGGCGCACCTTTCTGCTAGGCCTCTCCAAGGAAGGGAGGGGGAAGAGTCCCAGAGGCGTGGCAAAGCGGCGCTGCGTCAGAGTGACGCGTCGCCGCTTAGCCACGCCTCTGGGACTCTTCCCCCTCCCTTCGTTGGACAAAGGGAGGAAGAGGAAGAGTCCCAGAGGCGTGGCTAGCGGCGACGCGTCACTCTGATGCCGCGCCGCTTAGCCACGCCTCTGGGACTCTTCCCCCTCCCTTCGTTGGAGAAAGGGAGGGAAGAGGAAGAGTCCCAGAGGCGTGGCTGAGCGGCGTGTCACTCTGACGCAGTGCCGCTTAGCCACGCCTATGGGACTCTTCCCCCTCCCTCGTTGGAGAAAGGGAGGGAAGAGGAAGAGTCCCAGAGGCGTGGCTAAGCGGCGACGCGTCACTCTGACGCAGCGCCGCAGCCACGCCTCTGGGACTCTTCCCCCTCCCTCGTTGGAGAAAGGGAGGGAAGAGGAAGAGTCCCAGAGGCATGGCTAGCGGCGACGCGTCACTCTGACGCAGCGCGCAGCCACGCCTCTGGGACTCTTCCCTCCCCTTCGTTGGACAAAGGGAGGGAGGAGGAAGAGGCGTGGCTAAGCGGCGCTGCGTCAGAGTGACGCGCCACCGCTTAACCACGCCTCTGGGACTCTTCCCCCTCCCTTCCTTGGAGAGGCCTAGCAGAAAGGTGCGCCGCAGAGGTGTGCCGCGGCCGATGGGCCGGTTGCGGCGGCGGCGGCCAGGTACGGCTTACATTCGGGGTACAGCTTACATTAGCCGACCCCCCTGACACCCCCGATACGTCTTACAATCGGGGTGTCATACTTTCGGGGAAACACGGTAACAATATCACCACATCAAGAGCTGTATGTCTTGTGAATAAATGCCCTCTGAATTTATTGTTGAGTGCTAGTAAGCCTGAAGAAATCACTTAGGAGACTGTACTCATGAGCCCATACTGATTTCCAAGTATCAAATGGCAGATATGAAATGGCTGATATGAAATGCCTGATATTAAATCCTACAGATAAAGCTGAGCTATAATTGGTTAGAAACAATGTTCATAATGAGTATTCATCAAATGATGATCGGAATTCCACGTTTTTCTGGATGAATCTAGATGCTTTTACTACTTTTATTCTGAGCAGACCAAGTGAGTGTGCACCTCATGCAAGGGAAACTCTTGTCCCATTTCTCAAAGCTGGACTACAGTTTCAATAGTGCAGCTACTGGAAATCTAAAGCTATTGCTTGAAATCTGTGCTCACTGTTTACGCTGACTGCTGGGTACCAGGAACTGGATGAGGGACTACCAAGCAAAAGACGTGACAGTACTAGTTAGATAACCTTCCCATGAAAATGATTTGATCCAGTGTTTACGTCTACCTTTAATGCAGGAAAAGACAACCAAAAAACCCACTTTAATAGTCTTGGCCTGTCATTAGGAGATCAATCATCATGGGGGTTTAATGCTTCCTTCTAATGTTCAGAACATATAGAACATAAGTGAATCAATCATACATAAGCCAGTGTAGTGTGGTGGTTAGAGTGGAAATGGAGATTGTCAATCTCCACAGACCCATGAAACTTACTGGCTGACCTCACGCCGGCAAGCACCCCCAGCACAATCGATCACAGTGCTGTTGTGAATGTATTTGGAAAAGACCAATTAGGATATAAATGTAAGTTGTATATACACATGCGGATACTATCACACACATTGATAATCTTGTACATTTGGTTTTTTAAATGCTTTGCCAACTCCCTCTCTATCTGACATTTTACATGTGGTAGACCACTGATTCTCAAAGTGGGTGGTACCGCCTTCTTGTGGGTGGTGAGGCAATCCAAGGGGGCAGTGGGAGGCTCAGGGGAATTTGGGGGACGGTGAACCCCTTTAAGGGGGTGGTGAACAACTGGCCATTTAGGAGGGGTCCAGTTCTGTAATTTGTGGGGGTCTCAGTGGTCTGTGGAAGTCAAAGCTGAATCAATTGAAGGTACTGCAAATCCCATCATCCGTTGTCCATACTCTCCCAAACATAGTTTTTCTGATTAATCACTATGCTCTAATTATGCTCAATTTGTAACAATGAAAATACATCCTGCATATTAGATATTTGCATTAGAATTAAATAAGAGTAGCAAAATTATTTATGAAGTAGCAACGAAAATATGGTTGGGGGTCACCACAACATGAGGAACCTTATTTAGGGGTCACGGCATTAGAAAGGTTGAGAACCACTGCATTAATGCATATATCTTTCTGTTTAATTGCTATTAATTTTTTTTAAAAAATCATTTCTAGGGGGGCGGTGAGGTGTTTTTTTTCTGGAAAGGGGGCGGTAGGCCAAAAAAGTTTGGGAACCACTGTGATAAACAATTGTATAAGACTGAACAGAAACCAATTAAATATACAAAGTCTTAATCCAAGTCTATTTGATGTGTTTATGGTTGAGATGAAAGTTGGGTACAAAATATCCATGTGAAAACACCAGCATGGTGTAGTGTTTTGAGTGCTAGACTATGATTCACGAGACTGGGTTCTAATTCCTGCTCAACTGTGGACATCCACTTGATAACCTTGGGCAAGTCACATTCTCTTAGCCTCAGAGGAAAACAAAGGCAAACTACATCTGAAAAAACCTTGCCAAGTCTCCTGCAATAGGCTGAAGCCATGGAACAACACTTTTATTCAGCTGTATAGCTAACCACTGCAGGATAACTAAGGATAATAGCAATAGACTTGAGGAGGAGGAGGAGGAAGGAGGAAGCAGCTGTTAATATGACCTTGTCTTAAAAAGAGCAAGTTAAAGATAGATTGACCTCCTTTTCTTTAACCTACTAGTAAAATACAATTTTTGCCACCAATAATGTTATTTATTTATTTACTTTATTTATATTCCGCTCTTCTCACCCTGAAGGGGACTCAGAGCGGATTACAGGTATACATACTTAGCAGACAATCCCTGCCATTTCCACATACACACATATAGATGAACAGAGGCAAACTCTGGCCACCAGGGGGAGCTGATGCACTCTCAGCGTTCCCAGCGTCCCTTGTTGTTCCTTCCACATTCCTCAGCATTCCTGGAGTTCTTTAATGGCCTCATAATTCAGTCAAAATTTGCCTCCCCACTTAATGTGGTACCTTTATCTCCTACTTGACAGATGCAACTGTCTTTCGGGCTGCAAAGGTCGACAGCAGGCTACACTTAAAGGTCGAGCACCCACCTCGACCCGGGCAGGCCTCAAACTCATGACCTACTGGTCAGAGAGATCTTATGCAGCTGACAGCCAGCTGCGCCACATTCCCGGTTACATGCCAGAAAATACTGTAGGTTTTTTTGGTAAGTATGCCAAACCTGTTTGAAAAATTGCAGGTTATTATGGTACCAAAAAGAACATTGCTGAGATACTATAACTCTTTCTTATTCCACTAGAAAGAAGGAAGGGTGGTTTCCTATACAACCGATGGTGTCCTCACTTCAGTCTTGAAAGGATAAAGTTTTACACCTTTGTAGTTGAGAAGTAAAGTCAGTTTGTTATTTCACACGCCCCTACATTTTGCTCATCCTATTTTGGGACCATCATCAAGTCTTGTGACTTTCTTCAGAGGACAGAAGAAGGGACTTATTTTTTTAAGTGAGAATTGTTTGTTATATTATATAGGCTAAATACACTATAATTCATGTGGTTTACATATGGCTCTGGAAAACATGCTCTTCCAATCTGACATCTCCATAGCACCACACAACTCATTTTTAAAACTTGTTTGTCACACTTGTATTACTAAGCTGTAACTTGGTGACAGAGCAAGTGTCAAAAGATTAAATGTTCCAGGCAGAGTTTCCAGATCAGCTGCTTGCTATCCTGTGAAATTTCTGAGACCAGTGGGCAGGTCCTTGAGATGTCACAGTGTTTGGTCTTTGCACTGTCAGAAAAACAGGGCAGATAACCATTGTGGTGTGCATGTGTGTGTGCCAGAAATAGATCTGCATCAACAGATTGTTGAAGTGGATAGTAAAGGAAATCTAGCTAAAATATGGTTATCCAGATGGGTGGGGTTTTTTTTTTGCAACCTAGAGCAGGGGTGGGCAACCTACGGCCCGCGGGCCGGATGAGGCCCCTTGGCCGGTTCTGTCCAACCCGGGGAAAAGGGTGTCGGGGGCGGGGCCAAGAAGAAGGGGTGCCACTGCCTGTCGCCTCCCTGGGCCCTGGCTCAAGACCTCCCTTGATAGACCTACTTATCACTCAGGCCCGCTTTGGTAACCTTGACCAGTTCACTACGCATTCCTAGTGCCAGGCTCTCATGGGAAAGACAAGCAGGCCTGGAAGGAATCTTAAAGCTGACATGCCTACAGCATTGTTCATAGGAAACACAGCATTGTTCATAGGAAGCAGAGACTTGCGGGTCCTGTGATGTGACACCGCCACCATCCCATCGCGGCGGCTTTGGCGTGCCCAACATCCCTTTGGAGCGGCGGCTTTGGAGTGCCCCAGGCTCTCCGCCTCCTCGTCCTGCCTTCGGCATGGAGAGGCTCCAGATGGCCAGCATGGGAGGGTCCGTGCCGGTGGCATGGTGGGGAGGAGCCTTTGGACTACTTCCTGTACTCCCGGATGAGCTGGCTGAGACATTCTGGGAGCCATAGGAGTCAGGAAACTACGGTTCCCAGAATGCCTCAGCCAGCTCATCCGGGGCTACAGGAAGTCATCCAAAGGCTCCTCCCCGCCACGCCGCCGGCACTGACCCATGCTGGCCATCCGGAGCCTCTCCACGCTAGAGGCAGGAGGAGGAGGAGGCGGAGAGCCCAGAGCTGGTGCTGCCTCCACCCTCGGGCCCTCCCTCACTTCACCAACGCGCGACCCTCCATGCAAGAGGGCCAAAGTCCAGGATCACCACCATGAGGGCACTCCGGAGCCGCCGGAGAAGGCATGAAGGAACCCCCGCTGCCCTGGTGCAGCCTGCGGCAGCCCCCGCTTTGAGGCGGGACCATGGCAATACGGCCTGCTGCTCCTCCTCCCTGTGCCCTCCCTGTGCCCTCCTCCTCCTCCTCCCTCCTCCCTTCTTCGCACCTTGTCTTCTTGAATTTAATTTAATTTAATTTTAGTGGTTTTTATTATTATTTTATAATAATTTTATTATAATAATATAATAAATAATATAATATAATGTTATATTATATTATAATTTCAATATATTATAATATCTATATATACTATAATATAATAATTATGATATTAATACTAATAATCTATGAATATTTCTTGATATATTAATATGTTAATAGTAATGATGTGTAATATATAGTAAATATAGTAAGTAAATAAATAAATAAATTATGTAGATTAGAATGTAGTTCCGCCTTTAGGTGCAGCCCTCCATAATATTTTTTGGTTCTCGTGTGGCCCCTTGGAAAAAATAATTGCCCACCCCTGACCTAGAGCCATATCCTTAAGACTGTCACCTTATGTTGCCTCACCTAGACATATAAAGAGCAGAAGTTTTACCAATCCTGCCATATCATGGGCAGCAAGAAGTCTTACTAAATCAAGTGCTGCAGTTGCCATCTTGCTTCAAATGGCATAATGGGTCCAAGTGCATAAGCTCAATGGGACTCTTCCCAATCCCTCCGCCTTGTTTCTCTCTTTTTCCTAAACCAGCATTTTGCAAGGGCTGCAACACATACAGGCAGAAAGCCCTATCTCTAAACAAGAATGAGTGGAAATGGGAGTCCAGCCACTTCACACAAAAATCCAACTTTCTCCTCTTCCAACATGAGACATCTACTTGTCCTGAAGTTCCATCAGCCACAGGATCCTAACGTAGAAAGAACATCTTTGAATATCCATATGCCAGATTCTTTGATCACATCCCCTCTTTAAAAAGGCTATAAACACATATTCTTACCTTGGGCCCCTTCCACACCACTGTCTAAAATCCACATTGAACTGGATTATATGGCAGTGTGGACCCAGATAACACAGTTCAAAGCAGATATTGTGGATTATCTGCCTTGATATTTTGGGTTATATGGCTGCATGGGCCCTTAAATAACATGAAGTGTGTAACTGTTTAAAAACCTATTAATTTTCAGAAAAATATTTTGTAACCAATATTGTGAATATTTTTAGTGCAATCCTATTCACCAAACAGGGAATTCCACTTTTGCTATTGCAGTTTTCTGCTACGTGACTTCAAAATGTGTTTCTTCAATCTAGCTATCCATTGCTCTTTTTCTAAATACAGGTTTTGTCAGTTGCCGAGTTACTGAGATTCTTTGCATGTTATTATGAAGAGTTCACTTCCTTGCAGATAAGCACCCACTATTTCTAGCTAGTTGGCTCTTTATCAGCATTCAGTTGGAGCTAGAAATAGTCACAGCTTCTTCAGTCATGCAGTCCTGCATTAAAATCTATAACAATGGGTACATACGGTTTTCAATGGGTACAGAATGGTTAGGAAATGCATAAAGGAATAGAGGCTATCATAAAACATAAAATATGTAACTGGTGTCAAAATAAGTTCACTGATTGATTTATTATTAACACTGAAGAAGAAAACACTGTAGCTATCTACAGCAGTGTTTTACAACCTTTTTTGAGCCGCGGCACATTTTTTACATTTACAAAATCCTGGGGCACACCACCAACCAAAATGACACAAAATGACACTCTAACACAGTAATACATATAGCTAATATGTTTTTAAATGTATTTATACACTCAATGTGAAACCTGGGCCTGTTTCAATGAACACAACATAGATATCCTAGCAGGAATGGCAGAAAGACACAAACTTCCCACACAGAACTCCCATAACCAAGAGAAAATACTATAAGAGTTTGGTGGGCATTGACCTTGGGTATTGGAGTTGTAGTTCACCTATATCCAGAGAGCACTGTGGACTGAAACAATGTTGGATCAGGACCAAACTTGGCATGAATACTCAATATGCCCAAATGTGAACACAGATGGAGTTTGGGGAAAATCGACCTTGACATTTGGGAGTTACAGTTTCTGGGATTTTCTATCCAGAATCGCAATGTTGGAAGGAGGCTCACCACTTTAAGGTCCCTAAAACAGGCATGGGAAAACTTTAGCCCTCTGGGTGCTTTGCTTTCAACTCCCACCATTCCTAACAGCCTGAGGCCCTTTCCTGCTTAAATGGCTTTGGGGGGGAAAAGGGCCTGAGGCCACTAGGAATGGTGGGAGTTGGAGTCCAAAACACCTGGAAGGTCCAAGTTTGCCCATGCCAGCTTTCGACAGAGACCTCTTCCTCCCCCTTCCCCTTCGCGCCCTTTCTTCCCCCTTTTGGATTACAATTCTCCAATTCTTCAAACTAAAATCTAAAGCAGATTATTCCAATGATATAGAAGCCACAAGCCTCATTCTTGATTATTCCTCCACACATTATTATTCCACTCATATAAGAATGGAAATGTCAGGAGATCTTGGATTAGGATTGTGCACATATACATTGTATTTTTGTGCATACTTCTATCAAAGGGCGCAAACACTGTGTAGAATTAATGAAGTTTGGCACTTTATTTGCCATGGGTCAATGATATGCAATCATGGGAGTTGTGGTTTTACAAGGTCTTTAACCTTTTCTGCCAAAGAGCGATGGTGCCTCACCAAGCTACAAATCCCAGGATTCCACAGTGTTGAGCCATGACAGTGAAAATGGCATCCAACTGCATGCATTCTACAGTGTGGATTGCTGAGTCACACTGCAAGTATCTATTTAAACTGAACAATTTACTATAGAAGCACTTTGAGATGACATCACTGCTCACACAGTAAATGTATCTATCTGGTTTTTAAAAATCACAGCACATGCTGAAAATTAATATAATAAATCAAAATTGTTAGACGAGACTTGCCTTTACACAATGTGTTCAGAAAGTGCTGTTCCTATATCCAGCAATCCTAAATATGGCAGACTATCAGAGAGGTCTGTCAACTGCCAATAATGGAAAACCTATCCAGAAAAATATGCCGTTCTAGTGAATAGCTTTCAACAACACTGATAGTAGCTAGGAGTTCTTAGAAAGGTTACACACATGACAATCATCTGTCAAAATAGCATAAACCTGGAGGCAGAGAGGGGTCATGCAAGAGGGCCTTCTTGGTGGGTGCTTCCAGACCAGTGTTTTTCAACCTTTTTTGAGCCGCGGAACATTTTTTACATTTACAAAATCCTGGGGCACATCACCAACCAAAATGACACAAAATGACATTCTAACACAGTAATACATATAGTTAATATGTTTTTAAATGTATTTATACATTCAGTGTGAAACCTGGGCCTGTTTCGATGAACACAACATATATATGACTTCCTCTCACATATTTATACATTGCTATCATGTCTTCCTCAGCCTTCTCTTCTTCAGGCTAAACATGCCCAGCTCTTCAAGCCGCTCCTCATAGAGCTTGTTCCCCAGATCTTTGTGAAATTTCACCGTGAGTGAAACTTGCTTCCAGTTAACTATGGATGTCATGAAGCTGTTATAAACAGTCCCTTTGGGGGGTGGGACTCTCAAAAATCTAGTAAAATAGTAAAAAAAACAATACCACATTTCCAAGCGGAGAGGCTCAATTTGTTTCTTGGAAACCTGTGATGGGGCTGCTAGGAGGGGGTAGAGTGCCAATTTCCCACGACACACCTGATGATTGCTCATGGCACACTAGCGTGCCATGGCACACTGGTTGGGAAACACTGTTCTAGACAATGATAATCTCTTCTACTCTCCCCCCCCCCCTTCTCGTGTTAGTGACACGTCTAACAACCATGGCTGAATGCTATGAAATTCTGACATTTGTAGGCTGGTGAGTCACCAGCACTCTTTGGCAGAAGAGGGTAAAGGCCTTGTAAAACTACAACTCCCATTATTCCATGGCATTGAGCCATTGCAGTTAAAGTGGTATTAAACTGTATTAATTCTAAAGTGTAGAATGATGTTCCCGTAGACCGGCTTTTGTGATTAACTGGTTGTGTGCCATGATCTTTTAACAGGTTTTAGTGTTGTCAAGCCACACCAACACCCATGCCCAGATTACCCATAAGGCCAACGAGGCCATGGCCTAGGGGTGCAAGCCGGGGGGGGGGGGGTGCAGATCACAGACCAAAAAAACCCAAAACTGGTCTGCGCCCCTCTTTCCCCCTTTCTCATGCCCCTCCTCGCTCCTTCTCCTGGCAAAGTCTCTGCTCCGTCCCCTCCGTCTCTCTCTCTCACGTGCACTCTCTCTCTCTTGCGTCCGTTCTCTCTCCCTCGTCTGCGTGCACTCTCTCTCTCTCTCTCTCTTGTGCTCTCTCTCTCACGTGCGCTCTCTCTCTCACTCTCGCGCGTTCTCTCTCTCTCATGTGAGCTTTTGGAGCAAGTTTGCACCCGCTGTGCTCTCCCCAAGCCTCCTGACTCCCAAGGAGACCTTTAGTGCACAGCGGAGCTTTCCAGCCGGTGGGAATGGGGACCTTGGAGGTGGCGGGAGGTTGGCTTAAAGGGGGCGTAATTCTAAACTGTGCCGCAAAAAAAGTGTTAATCCGGGCCTGCCAACACCCCCTCCCCAAATGATTTATACTTCTCCAAGGAGCATCAAGCCAATAATATGATTTTTTCTTTTTTTATTAAAATCATTTCAAGAATCCCGAGTTGCAAAATGCTGAAGCTAAGAGATTCTGGAATTGACTTAGCAGCAGCTGTACCTTGCAAACTCTTATCAATTCTAACCCTATAATAAAATGTATCAATTTGATGATTTTGTATAACTTGTATCTTTGAAACACTGTGTACTAGGCATAGTTAGGTTTGTTCGGAATCTTCATAATTCAGAATAAATTCAGAAAGATTTGCTTTTTGAAGCAATGTCAAAGTTTTTAAGGAAACCGGAAGTTCCTTTGCCCTTCCGAAGCTTTTTCCGCCATTTCTGTTAGGAAGCAGTGAGTGAGTCGGAAATGATTCAGCGTTTCCCCACGTCTGGTCCCTGGCCTCGGCTCAAGCCTGGGAAGCAGTTAAAAACCTAGTGGATGGCTTTCCTCCCTCCCGTCTCCCTTCATGAGCCTGGGAAGTGGTTTAGAACCCAGTGGATGGCTTTCCTCCCTCCCATCTACCCTCATGAGCCTGTGATTCCAGCCATGAAAGTCTTCGATAACATCACTACCTTTGTTTTTTGGTTCTTGCACCTTTGTCTCGCATGGAACTGGACACTTGAGTTAATCAGAGATTCATCTGCATATCCACAACATTGTTTCCTCATGGGCTGTGCCCTCCCAAGAGGCATCTCTGTGACAGATTGGTTCCTTCAACAGACAAGTCCCCAGCTACCATTCTTCCTGCCATGACATCCCTGCCTGGAGGCTGTGATATCAAGGGAACCTCTGGCCAATCAAGGCATAGATCCTAGCCTGCCTCTTTTCCAGCCAATCAGAGGAGGGAACAGGAAGTCCGAATAGCTGTCAAAACTGTATAAGATGCCATGTTCTTCTCTGTAAGTTTATGCTTGTACCTTTTGGAAGCAACTTGCTTATACTTGCATCCTTTTTGGCCGAACTGCAATAAAACTTTGTGGTGTTGTCTTCAATCTAGAGAGCATGTTTCTCTGTCCTGGCCGATCTGGTTAAGCAGATGCTCTTCAGGCATGGACCTCTCTAACCGTGGTCCTAGCTAAAATCACTGTATTTGGATGTGCTAAATTTTTATTCTCATTTCTCACATTTTCAAACACTGCTTTAAATTAGTAGTATTTTAATAGGATTGTGTAGTTGGAATTTTTAAACTACTTTATCACAACTATTGCTTTTTAGCTGTAAATTGTTTTAATCTAATGAAGTGAAATGGAATAATGCAGATTCACCTCTAAATGTTTGTTACCGTTAGAAAGGTTATTTACTCTTCACCAATGTGACTTAAGGTTGGCAGCTCATATTGCAAGTGATTAATATGTCAGCAGCTTATAAATATCTTCATCAACAACCACATGCTGCTATGCAAGTTATCCACAAAGTTGGAAAGAGTGAGCATTCTAGTAAGTACAACAGGGCCAGGCATTTGCCACTGACAGGTATGGAATTCTATAATGGGAAAGACTCTAAGCAAAACAGCAATGCCAGGAAATATTATATCAGGTAAAGTCAGTGAGAATAAAACAAGTTTAAAAAGGAACAATGCATGACCCTCAGAAGTAATTGTCACTCTCCAGAAAGATCCCCAGTATTTATTTGTCACGTTTCTATACCGCCCCTCTCAGCCCGAAGGCGACTCGGGACGGTTTACACAAGGCAGTCTCTGCCCTCAATACAACACAAGCAAACAAACCAAAAGAAATAATCACATATCAACAAATTCACAATTAAAAACATACAATTGCAGTCTCAGCGTCATGTTGAAATCAGTTTCCGTCACATCATCGTCATTCCATATATCTAATTAAACTGTTACATTGCATCAGCAAATGCCTGCTCAAACAGCCAGGTCTTGACTTTCTTGCGAAATGTCAGGAGGGAAGAGGCCGATCTGATGTCTCTAGGGAGGGCGTTCCAAAGCCGAGGAGCCACCACTGAAAAGGCCCTGTCTCTCATCCCCGCTAGTCGCGCCTGCGAAGAAGGCAGGACCGAGAGCAGGGCCTCTCCAGATGATCTTAAACATCTCGATGGTTCATAGAGAGAGATGCGTTCGGACAGGTACGTTGGACCCGAACCGTTTAGGGCTTTAAAGGCTAAAACCAGCACTTTGAATTGTGCCCGGTAGCAAACTGTCAGCCAGTGGAGCTGGCACAACAGGGGAGTTGTACGCTCTCTGAATGCCGCTCCTGTTATCAACCTGGCTGCTATCCATTGGACTAGTTGCAGCTTCCAAACAGTCTTCAAAGGCAACCCCACGTAGAGAGCGTTGCAGTAATCTATACGGGATGTAACCAGAGCATGGACCACCGTGGCCAAGTTCAGGATTATATAGAGATATAAGGCAGGTGAAAACAGCTAACCAAAATCTAGTGAAATGCTAGTTTCTTGACAGCCAATATATGGAGAAAGTCTGCAGGTAGCAACTGCCTGAAATCTATAACTGCTTTTAACACGGAGTCACACATACTGTCTTTATTATATATGTGTCCATGTATCTATATTATAAATGTGTCCATACTAATATGTTTAAACGAAGATGACAAGCACATCTTGATTATTTTAATGGAACTTACATTCAACGTAGAGGTGTGTGTGTGCATACACACACACACACAATCCTACGTTGAACATAAGTTCCATTGAAATAATCAAGATGTGCTTGTTATCTTCGTTTAAACATATTAGTATGCTTGAGTGAGAGATGGCTACAACAGTTCAGAACAATCTCGCACACATGGCGAATACAGTACTTCCACACACAAGCCAGTGTTACAAGTCCTTAAACCCTCATGGAAAAAATAATATTCAGATCATATTAAAATATTAGAAATAATAAGATATATAGCTCCTTTTAATTTTGTTTAACTTTGATGGTTTTTTTCTGAGTTTTGGGATTACTGTCTCCTTGCCTTTACATTTTGTATAATATTGTTTCCTTTATATTTTTCTATGACTTTATTTGGAATTCTGATAAAGCACTAAATGAAGGGGTTTTTTTTATATATAACACCAAACAAAAATATAAAACAGTGTACTGGTTTACAATAAGTACCATGTTGTATGATACAATTAAAAGAAATTCACAGTACATTGTACAGTGTGATTAATAAAAGTATTAAAAATGCCTTATGCAATTTGCTACCCCACACACATTATAGCACGTGCTGATTAATTTTTTTGATGTTTAGATAACACTATTTCCCCATCTGTTCTTTAGTTTCAGTTGCAGAAGACAGGATCCTATAACCTTTGCTCTAGCTGTGATGTAAAAATGTGAGGATTGCTCACTTCAGTTGCAGAAGCAAGACATTATATTTTATATATATATATATATATATATATATATATATATAATTTTATTGGTGACAGATTTACAGTATCTTAATGAAAGGAAAGGGGGCATGTGGATTACATTTTCTATTCTATTCTATTTTCTTTATATTACTGCTGTCCCCTCTTTGATTGCTTACAACCGGTTACAATTTTTCTTGTTATCTTAGAACATAAGAACATAAGAAGAGCCATGCTGAATCGGACCTCAGCCCATCTAGTCCAGCATTCTGTATCACACAGTGGCCCCTAGTTGTACAATCTTCAGTTTGGTTCCATTACCAGTTTTAATTTTTTCTTCTTTCTTATAATCTTTTATGGGAGTCCAATCAATTGTTTTTATATCCCTATATTTGTTTATTCGGTAGTTGGGTTAATTTGTCCATATTCATTTTATCCATTTTTTTAGACAACCATTGTTATTTTGTAGGAATTTCTTTTGTTCTCCAGTATCAAGCATAAGTTATTCTAGCTGTCATTAAATAATTAAATAGCCTATCTTTGTTTTTGTCCATTTCTAAGTCTATAATTTCCAAATAGGAAATATCCAGGTTTTAGCCTAACATCATCTGATTCTTTTTCTTGAATTTTTTTCCTTGAATTTTTTTCCAATATTTTTTTGGCTATTTTACATGTCCACCACATATGGAAGAAAGTTCCTTCATGATCTTTGCATTTCCAACATTTGCTTTGAATATTTGGATAGCATTTCACTATTTTCTGTCATGTTATGTACCATTGGCACATCATTTTGTACCAATTTTCTTTTAGATCAGGGCTCCCTATGAAGTTGATCGTGATTGACAAGTCGATCGCACGTCCAAACGAGGTCGATCTCAGCCGGATGGGGCGCTTCTGCCCTGCGCATGCGCACCCTGTGCGCGTGCTCTTTCCGCGCGGCGCTCCTTCCGTGGGGCATTACGGGAACGAGGGAGCACCTTCCACGGGGCATTGCGGGAACAAGGGAGCGTGAGGCAGGGGCTCCGGAGGCGCCGCCTCATGCTCCCTCGTTCCTGCAATGCCATGCGGGTGGAAGGAGCCTCTCTCTCGCCGGCTCTCTCCCTGCCTCTCTCTCGCCGGCAGCAGAGGCTGCACGGCTGCTTCCGGATGAGCGAGAGATAGGGCGGAGCTCCCTCATTCCCGCAATGCCGCGCGGGCAACAGGAGTGCGTGCGCGGAAGGTAGATCTTTTCGACTTGGTTGTTTTAAAAGTAGCTCGTATGCTGACAAAGTGTGGGCACCCCTGTTTTAGATCATAGGCATAGGTGAATTTTAGGTTTTGATTCTATATTTTTCCCATTCTTCTATTTTATTACATGTCCAGTATTTGCAACCCATCTGATCATACTGTCTTTAACTTGTTCTGTTTCAGTCAACCATTCTTATATGTAAATTCTTGGGATTAACTTCTTATCTGTTTTCATTATCCCGAGGCTTCTTCTCCTACAACTCTTGGCATTCAGTACTGTGGCTTCTATCAAGATCAAACACTGTAGTACAGATCAGACCAAATTTGTACTCAGCACTTGTGATCTGCCAAACTAGACCAGACCTTGAAAGCAATAGTTCTTCCTCCACCACACTACAACTGTTTCCAGAATTACCTAGTTGGCACAGTCAGTGGTGTATCTGTGTCGGGGAGTTGTAGTTCAAAGTAACATTTCAAAATAAATCTATGCTAAGGGGGGGATTTGTGATGTGTAATATAGGTCAGGAGAATTATGTAAAAACCTCTATATTAGAAAAAGAAAATACTGTATTTCTGACAATTAAGCTAAAGTGCCCAAAACTTTCTGCAAAGTAGAAAATGTAACACTCATCCATTTAGAGGTATGGAAGTGGGCAGCACTAAATTTTAAGCCAACGGTTTTCACTTTAGTTGATAAAAATATCATTTCATCCCCACAAGACTGCATGAAAATATCCAGAGATTTCTCCAAGCCTTCTATCACCTTGTTGAATGACAACTTAAAGCATCATTTGGGAGAAAAGGAAGACACCTAATGAGACTGAAGAGACAGACCACTTTCATCCTATGAATTTATTTAAGAACCAGAATAGAAAGATCAAGGCAAATGTTAGAGACATCTTTTTTCTAATTTGAACCAAATTATGTACTTACTACTTAGACAAAGACAAGGAGAGATATACTTAATCAAGGTAAGAGTTTCCAATGTAATAATTTTACTAATATGAACACACACACAGAGGGATGCTATGAGTTTCTCGGGCTGTATGGCCATGTTCCAGTAACATTCTCTCCTAACGTTCTGCCTCCATCTGTGGCTGGCATCTTCAGAGGTTTTTCTGTCTAATTTGTACGTCATGCCAAATATTGATTACAGAAAAACAGAAAATGAATGGTCAACTCGAGTAAGGACATGTGCTCACTCATCATTTGTAGTAGCCAAAGTATAGTGCCATTATGCTATCTGAACTATGGACATCTGAATATGCATGCACACATAAAATTAATTTTCTTTGTTTCTGTCCCAATCATGGCACTTGGCAGTCTAAAAGCGGAGGAAATATCTGAGAATGCAAAATATTTTGTAGGAAGCTGGTTATGATCACGAAGCATGGAAAACCCATCCTGCATCTGAACGTCATAATTAAATAATAACTTTATTCTTATATTCTGCCACAATCTCCACGGAGGGACTCAGGGCAGCTTACATGGGGACCAAACCTAACATAGACAAAATTACAAAGTAAACACAATTAAAAACATACCACAGATAAACAACATAATTAAAGCAATTAAAAACAGAAACATAAAAACATCATAAAAATACATCAACCGGCATCAACAACCAGTAGCCAGAAAAAGTGGGCATGGTCAGACTTGGGGGGTCAGGGGCAGGTGTGTATACAAAATGCAGACTATAGGGCTAGGACTGGGAATAAAGTGCTGGAAAAAACAAAACCATAAATTCAGGCTGGGCAGACCTCATCAGGAGCTAAACTGTAGTTGTTAAAAGGCACATCCAAGTTTTCAAATCTTTACAGAAGGTGGACAGAGAGAGAGAGAGTTCCAGAACCGGGGGGGCCACCACCGAGAAGGCTCTCTCTCTCTCTCATCCCCACCAGTTATGCTTGTGACAGAGACAGGAGTGAGAGAAGAGCCTCCCCATGAGATCTTAGAGCCTGTGCTCTAAGATTTGCCAGGAAGGGAAATACAATCACGAAGATATGCAGGACCTGAACTGTTTAGGGCTTTATAGATAATAACCTGAACTTTGAATTGGGACCGGAAACTTATCAGCAGCCAGTGGAGCTGCTTCAGCAGAGATGTTGTCCGCTCCCTGTGACTATAGAACTACAAACCATGGTTCACTTCCTCATGTATGAACACAAGCCACAACTACATTTTAGCTGCTGTGCTGGTGCCACTCCTTTACTGAATATCAATATCTCATTCTCATGTACAAGAAAAGAGAAACAATAGAGGGCGGAAATAGCATAAAAACTTGGGAAGGAGGATTTATTTATTTATTTACATCATTTATATTCCACCCTTCTCACCCCGCAGGGGACTCAGGGCGAATCACAATGCACAAATACAGGCAAACATTCAATGCCATAGACCAGGGGTGCCCACACTTTTTCATCATGCGAGCTACTATATGAACAATCAAGTTGAAAGATCACCTGTTGTGCATATGAGCGTGTGCGCGCACGAGCTCCTATTGCAGCCTTTTGTCTGCGCGGGGCTTCTTTCTTGCCTGCCCACAAACTCGCCGCCGCGCGCACCCGGGAAGGGGATCCTGCACAAGCAGCAGCAGCAGCAAGTGGAGTCTCCATCCCCGCAGCCCCCTCCTCCTCGGGTTCAGCCCCAGGAACATGGCAAATCCTTCCCTCCTCGCCCCCAACCAAGGAAAGAAAGCAGCCCCACACAGCCCGCTCGCCCAGGTCTCGGCTTGGAATGGGAATCCCGAGGGCGGCAGCAGGTTTTGCGGTGGGGCTTGCTTGGCTTTGCCCCACTTTGCCCGGCCTCCTTCGCCTCTTTCTCGCTCTCTCTCCCTCTCTCCTTCCAGCGCCCACCTGCCTGCCTGCCAAAAGGATCCAAAAAAGTTCTCCGGATTTCTTTCTTCTCTCCTTGGCTCATTCTCTCTCTCACACACACACATTCCCTCCATCCCTCCCACAGCCTCGCATCCTATCCGTGCGCGTGCCTTCGCCTTGCCCCCCCAGCAGCAACCAATGGGCGGTCATGTCACCACACCGTGCGTGGCAAGACGAGTGCCAGGGCCCGCCCACCAAAGTCTCATTTTGGCAAAAGAAGCCCTGCGAAGGCGGAAGCGGGAGCGCACGTGCGCATGGCAGGAGCGCGCCATCTGGCTGGTGAGGCCCAAAGATCACCTGGAAGAGGGCTGAAGATCACCTAGGGGCTCCCGATCACCATAATGAGCACCCCTGCCATAGACATACAGCATATATAGACAGACAACGAGCTACACAATTGGTTGAGAGCTCACCCCGACCCAGGCAAGCCCCGAACTCATGACCTTCTGGTCAGTGGAGATCGGCAAATGTTGTATTGACTCTCTACAAATCTATGGTAAGGCCACATTTGGAGTACTGTGTACAATTCTGGTCTCCGCACCTTAAGAAGGATATAACGGAACTGGAAAAGGTACAAAGAAGGGTGACAAAAATGATCCAAGGGATGGAGCAGCTCCCTTACGAAATCAGGTTGCAACGCCTTGGTCTTTTCAGCCTTGAAAGACGGCATTTAAGAGGTGACTTGATCAAAGTGTATAAAATCATGCATGGGATAGAAAAGGTGAATAAAGAAAAAATATTTTCTCTGTCACACAACACTAGGACTAGGGGGCACTCCCTAAAGCTCCAAGGTAGGAAAGTTAGGACTAATAAAGGGAAATATTTCTTCACCCAGAGGGTCATTGGGTTATGGAACTCACTTCCAGAGGAGGTTGTGACAGCTGTCAGTCTGGACAGCTTCAAGGCAGGATTAGACAGATTCATGGAGACCAAGGGAATCAGTAGTTACTGAAATGGACATCCAAGTGCCACCTCTGTGTTGATGGAGGCAGGCAGGATTTTCCCCGGGTACTGATTGTGGGGGGTCGGGAGCAGGTGAGGGTTTTGCCCTCCTTTCTGCTAGAGATCCCTGTGTACAACTAGTGGGCCACTGTGTGACACAGAATGCTGGACTAGATGGGCTGAGGCCCGATTCAGCATGGCTCTTCTTATGTTCTTATGTTCTTATGCAGCTGACTCCCAGCCAGCTGCACCACATTCCTGGTTTAATAATATCTACAAGATCTACAATTTAAATAAAATGTTACTTTGGAGCTTGAGCAAAACTTAGGCGCCATCTACGCTGCCATTTAATGCAGTGCCGGTTAATGCAGTGTAACTTGGAATAAACTTGGAAATTCATGCTTATTCCAGATTAAAATAATACCTGGCAAGCACTAGGCTTGTCCAAATCTCCTGGCATCATTTTGAGACACCAGGAGCTGTGAACAGGCCTTGGGCCTTGATACTGAGGCTTTTACAGTACGTTTTGAGAGTGAAACGGGAGTCAGGGAGAGAAGGGGACAGTGGCTATACCCTCCCCCCCCCCCACACACACACACCCTGTCATTTGCAAATCAGCAAGGCCCACAGATGTGAGTAGGATTTGGGGTTGGGTGGGAGGTTGCGTAATTTTTAAATGTAGTTGTCAATATATTTTAATATTTTTCTGTTCCATGACTCAAACATGTAATTATTTTTCAATTTTATATAACATTTTAATGCATTTCCTCTATATTGTCATGTTTGCTGTTAGCTGTCTTGAGTCCCCATATCAAGGAAAAAGATGAGATTAAAAATAAAAAAAATAAATAAATGTCACAGCATGGCGAACTACAGGCTCGTGACCAAATGAATACTTTGACACTTAACAGAATTGACAGGGAAAGCAGTGCCCTGGAGTTATCAGTAATCTGATATTCCTTGCTAACCATTTTAATGGTATAAACGGAAACAACAAAATTTAGAAGGGTTTTTTTTGCTAGTCATCCTAATCTATCACAAGTGACCTGTCCATTAAGCAAAATCCGAAGGAAGGGATTATTTCCAATTGCTTCAGAGGGGAAAACAGAAGTAAAAGAATCTCTCAATTTTCTATGAAACCTACCCATGTGAAATCCATAGTCAGAAGAAATCCATTGCATGCAGAATTACTATTTTCTTTGCATGGTTATTGAGATGCTGAATTTTTTTCCAGGTGCCAAAATATGCCTCCCACGGCATCATTACTTTCAATCACACAGCATTCATTACAAACCAATCAAGAGGGATTAATCCGTTGATTCATTGATATGACTTCTTCCCTGCCATGTCTATCCCACAAATTCTATTATCTATTGTCATAACAAACTTTGTGGGAAGAGTTACCTTGGACTAATAGGTAAAACCACCACAACTGACAATTTCCCAACAGCCGGATTAGCAGTTTTCAACAATACATCTCTCTATTTCATATTATGCCATTATTTGCAGATGTGAGTGGTGATCCTTCCCCCATTATCAGATATTGGAATTGTTTCTTGGTTTGGACAACACATCCCAGAATTCTAAGACAACATGGCTACTGAATATGCTGTGTGGTAGATTCTAGGAATCATAATTCAAAAGTATTTTTTCCAAGCTCTCCCTATTATACTTTTGAGGTTGCTCTGTGATTTATCTTTTGAGGTTGTTCTGTGATTTAACGCTGAGAAATGTGGAAGGAACAACAAGGGACACTGGGAACGCTGAGAGATGAGGAGTGCATCAGCTCCCCCTGGTGGCTAGAGTTTGCCTCTGTTCGTCTATATGTGTGTATGTGGAAACGGCAGGGATTGTCTGCTAAGTATGTCTACCTGTAATCTGCTCTGAGTCCCCTTCGGGGTGAGAAGAGCGGAATATAAATAAAGTGTGTGTATGTATGTATGTATGTATCTTCATAGGAGCTGGACCCCATCTGCACAACTATAAAGGACAGTCAAAGAGGAAAAGACCACATAAAGTTCTCCGGACAAAAAGAGGCAAACAATCTCAATGGATCAATTGACAGGCTTGCAGTAAAAATGATATTACATACCTTTGCAGGTGAAACATTTGATGTGAAAATGCCTGGCTTGGGACGCGAAGCACTTCACCTTTGCATGGCTCACCACATTTATGGCAGTGGATGACTGGCTTCTCTGTGGAGTGAGGAGGCTCCTGAGGGTGGGCCACTGTTTAATAACAATAATAAGAATAATGAATTCAATGCAGAAGATTTTATTTCAGATGGTTTTAGATTCTCAACAATATATACAAAAATTACATTTTTTAAAAAAGGCAAATAGTGATAACACTGGGTTGTTCATGTTCCAGAAGCATTCTCTCCTGATGTTTCACCCACATCTCTGGCAGGCATCCTCAAAGTTTGTCAGGTCTGTTGGAAACTAGGCAATTGGGGTTTCTATATCTCTGGAATGTCCAGTGTGGGAGAAGAACTCTTGTCTGTTGGAGGCAGGTGTGGGAGATTAATTGAACCTTGTATCTTCAAGGGCTGGCTGATTTCTACTTTTTTGAGTGTTAAAGTATTTACATAAAGATTAAGCATTTGTTTTTCTTTTATTGTTAAAAGTTTTAGTGCCTATTTTATATTTTGTGGGTTTTAGCTGCTCTCCCCAGCCCTTTTTTAAATATAGCATTTTTGCATCTATATGTTGATTTTTGCATTGACACTTTTTTAGAATGTTGCAATATGTGTTTGATTTCAGATATTTCTGCAGTGGCACACCACCAACCAAATTAAAAAAATCTGGTGGCACACCACCAACCAAAATGACACAAAATGACACTCTAACACAGTAAAGAATGGCTGGGGGATGGGTGGCCTGCTGGGACCAGCTGCTGGGAGTGCGAAGCCAGGGAGGGGGCGGAGCCAGTCCACGCCATGCCCCGCCCCCTCCCCCGGCTTCAGCTCTCCCACAGCTTCTCCAGCATTGAGGGGGCAGTGCGAGCGAGGGACAGGAGTCATGGCCCCCGTCCCCGGCGCCGCTCTCCGCCATGACTCTCACCCCTCGCTCGCTGAAGCCACGCAGAGGAGGAGGAACATGAGTGGTGGACGGGCTTCAGTGAACAAGGCTCCTCCTCCGCGCGGCTTCAGCGAGCAAGAGGCGAGAGTCATGGCGAATTGGAAGCTGGCTGGGGAAACGGCCGAAGGAGGCGGCGCCCCGGCCCCTTCTTCTTTTTCTTCGCCCCCCCGGCCCTCCCCCCCCCCAAGCAGCTGGAGTTCAGCAGGAGGAGGGGGGAAGGAAGGGAGGCAGAGAGCTTTTCTTGCGGCACAGCAGTAGGTCCATCACAGCACACTACTGTGCTGCGTCACAGCAGTTGGGAAACACTGTTCTATTGCATAATAATTGCACAATGTCTAAATAATGGAGTTCGGTATGGCCGTATGGAAACAAATAAGAGTAGACTGCAATCAGTTTCCTGGTTTAAATGTTGTATCACATTTGAGCAAATGAAATGTCACATTTCTCCTCCACCCCATTCCTGGTAGGTTTCTGCTCTTCTATTTTGAGTATCTTGTTATTTAATCCATGAGTACAGAGAAGACTGAAGGGAATGCCTTCTAATATTTTAATTAGCAATTATTTCTAAGTAAGACCTCAGCAGAATGCAGCCTTTGGTGAACTCTCCCTAATCTTTAAGTAATGAAGATCTATTTTTGGAGTACAAGAAATGGGGTTATTAGCTTTGCCCCAATGGACTACTGCATTAACTGGCAACTGAAATAACACTGTATTTGTAAAAGGCCATGGATGGGAAGACCATCTCGAGTCCTGGGTAATCATTTCCAAAATGTTACCAACACCAGAATCCCTAGGACCCCATGTACATGAAAACACAAGCATTATGAGGCACTCTGTTGAGCTCATAAAAATGTGCTACTTAGTGGCTGGTCCCATGTTAGTGATTTCAACCAATCCTTTGTGACATGGATGTACTGCAATTCCAATGTTGTAAAGTGATCTCTATGTCCCACTTGAGTGCTAACATATTTTGTAGTAAGCAGTCTTGTGGTCACATGGATTTCTCTCTGTAATTCATCACAATACACATGTCTAGTATTTTGTATACAGTGTTCCCTCGCTACTTCGCGGTTCACTTTTTGCAGACTCGCTCTTTTGCAGATTTCAAAAAATATTAATTTAAAATATATATCATGGTATTTTTGCTGTTTTGTGCAGTTTTGCCACTCTCCAAGGCACTTTCCTTCTTCAGTCTTCCCTCCCTACAGCCTTGAAGGGCCTTTCCTTCACTTTATTTTAAGTTTATAAAGACTTAAAATAGTGTATAACTACTAAAATAATGTATAAATATTAAGATAAATAGAACATCCCTACATTGCGGTCCTGGAACGTAACCCCAGCAATAAGTGAGGGAACACTGTACAGTTCTTCAGACTCTTCCCAAAAAGGTTCCCTAAAGCCAAAGAGGTGTGTAAGTTTGTCCAATTCGGCCAAAAGGCATGCCATTTTGAGATCCATTTTCAGCTAACCCCTCATTCTGCTTACCGCGACAGAGAGAAACTTCAACTCCCATCATGTTCCTAGAGGAACTCAAAGACTTTTCAATGGCCGCCACATGCAAGTGCTGCTGGGAAAGTGAGTTCTCAGCAGGGCTCTCTCGGGAGGAGGAACCTTGGGAACTTTCCTGCTGCCAGGAGAGAGAAAAGACACTGCAGGATGTCCTCCAGGAGCCCTGTGGCAGACAACTGCCTCAGGTATAATGAAGTTTTAACTCCATTCCTCTCCAGTAGCCAATAAATCTGGCTCTTCTGATTCGTTTTGACCAGCTTTTTAGTTCCTTCCTCCCCTTTCTGTTTTTGGGGATTACACAAAGCGGACCACCGAATATTACAAATCACTTTATTTATTTATTTATTTATTTCGGGATTTTACCCCGCTCTTCTCAACCCCCAAGGGGGGACTCAGAACGGCTTACAGTACGGCACAATTCGATGCCCACATAATAACAATATAAACCCCAAAACACTTCAACAATTAAAACACATTAAAAATACATTAAAATACAACTATATTAGCACCATACACATTCACTCTGGATTAAAACAATGTTCAATCCATAAAAACATTGGCCATAATCACCCAATTTCATTAAAAACCAATCTAAAATGCTGCCTTGTGCTGGTGTACGAATGCCTGGTCCCACAGCCAGGATTTTACTTTTTTCCTGAAGGCCAGGAGGGATGTGGTGGATCGTACATCAATAGGAAGCGCATTCCACAGGCGGGAGCCACCACCGAGAAGGCCCTATCCCTCGTCCCCACCAGCCTCATCTGAGACGTAGGCGGGAGCGAGAGCAGGGCCTCCCCGGATGATCTTAGATTACGAGGTGGGACATAGCGGCTGATGCATTCGGACAAGTAAGCTGGGCCAGAACCGTATAGAGCTTTAAAGGTCAAAACCAGCACTTTGAATTGAGCCCGGAATTGGACAGGCAGCCAGTGGAGCTGACACAACAGGGGGTCAGTCAAACTGATCCGGGTCCAAGCCTCTTCTGTGGTGGAGGATGTTGGGCCCAACACTCTCAGGCACAGGTCTCAATATCTAGTCAAAATAATTAATGGCTTTCAAATGTTCTAGTCCTACTTTCAAATTCATCTTCAAAATTAGATTTAAATTTAACTAAAGAAAAATGGGCACTCTTATATCTTCTGTTTGCTCTCTTGTATATTTTGTTCATACATTATCTGTGGGAGATGCACCCCCAAATTTCAGATGGATACACCAAACTGCAGATAACAGTAAACTCCATAGAATCACACTGGAAGACCTAGAAATGCCTAGAGGGAGCATTCTTTTTTTGAATATGAATAAGTGGATTAGCTTATATCCATTCCATAGATATGCAGGTTGCATTGTATGATGTTTCTCCATCTTTTCTCCTTCTCTTTTCTTTTTTCTTGTCCATATGAGTGGTGTGGCATGCCCTACCAGAGTGTTCACGTCCACAATCCATAATCCATGGATTGAAAACTAATGACTGAAATCATTGTAGTTTTCTGCCATTCACTCTGCAACATGCTGTCATGACTGCACAAAATTCAGAGGAATAAGAATGTCCTACAATAACTATTAATAGCTCACCTAGACACATTGGCATAACTGTGGGTTGGCATAACCATGGATTATCAAACTGAATTAGTAAAAGACTAGGCAGACATTATATAGATTTCATCACTTTTAAGCAACAACTAGGAATGTCATCCGTTTACCGGTGTAATCTGAACTAGTCCCAATAAAGTCCTGATTGACAGTCCTTTTTGGATTGTACTTTGTGCGGGCCATTAATCACTAATTGATGACAAAGGTTTCTGCATCAATGGGAATTTAGAATAATACAAGAATGGTAGCAAACTGAAACCTTAGATAATGGATTGAGACAGACACTCAAGTTTAAGATAATGATGCAGTTGACGCTCTGTTGATTTGATGCAAATATGTTTATACTGCCTGACTTTCATCTTTGGTCAAACTACTTTTGTAGGAATTTGAAACCACACAAAAAACCTACAAAATCTATCTGATTACAGAAGATAAAATAATAAAAAAAATAACATGCACTGGTGTATAGTTGCATGAGTGTTGCAAATCAACTCTGAATACAACAATCACAGGAAACTATTATACAAACAAATTAAACTGGCATTAACAACAATGGATCTGTCTCTGCATTCATTTCTATTAAAATATTGCTTGTATGGAATGTATGGATTTCCATTCATAATGGATTTCAATTGCTCACATAATCCCACCTCTATTGAAGGATACTTGATGTTATTATATTTTAGTCAGTACATGACAGATGTTAGGATTGATCTGTGGACATCATTTTATTTTAACTTTATGTAAAGTGGTGAAGCGGGAATGGCACTCTAGAAACACAAGCATCCTTCACACGTATTCATCTCAATGTTCTACAAACACGAGATAGTAATTCATGAAAGTAAGGGCAAAAAAGGGATGAAAAAAGCATAGTGGGGGGAAAAATAAGGCCAGGTGTTGCAAAAATAGAGTCAGACATTACAGTAAATGGGCCATGCAATGAAATATTTCTATGTATGCTTTCCCATCATCTAAATACAAAATTGCCAACAGCATCTGCAAATGCATCTACATGACCTTTCAAAGACATATCTAACCCCTTGTTGTTTCACAGATATTACTGCTTACTGCTGTTGCATTTTTTCCACATTCATTCTGCAGTCATGAGACCCAGCCTTCCCCAATCTGGTAGCATCCACAGAATATGGATTGCAATTCCCAAATTACAGAGCTCAGACTATGTGCATTTTTAACTATTTGTATTTAATTGGTTTATAATCTGTTTAATATATTATTTATGATGTAATCGTTGTTTTATTGATTGTATATGTGGCATCGAATCTCTGCCTTTTGTTGGCCACACTGAGTCACCCTTCGGGGGTACAGAAGGGCAGGTTATAAACAGAGGCGGTCTAAGCGATCACGTAGAGCACCATGTAAGCGGTCACGTAGAGCACCACCGGCTGGGTGGGGCATCACCGGCTGGGAGGGGCACCTCAACTTCCGCGCCCCTGCCCTGCCGCCGCCGCACAGCCGGCCCTGTGGGCCGGCTGCAGCACGCCTCCTGAAGCACGGACATTTCCGCGCGTGCCCAGAAGCAACTACAGACGCTACAGCGCCTGTAGTTGCTTCTGGGCATGCGCAAATGTCTGCGCATGGCTACTGGGTCCCGAGCGCACCTGCAGCTTTGGAGCCAGCACGCAGGCGCGCTCGGGCCCCAGTAGCCATGCGCGGACATTTGCGCATGCGCAGAAACGTCTACAGGCGCTACAGCGGCTGTAGTTGCTTCTGGGCATGCGCGGAAATGTCTGTGCTTCGGGAGGCATGGTGCAGCCGGCCCGTGGGGCTGGCTGTGCGGCGGCGGCGGGACCAAATGATGCGGCGGCCGGGGGGGGGCAAAATTTTCTTCGCGTACTCCCCCGGAAAAGGTCAGGCCGGCCCTGGTTATAAATAATTGAAATAAATAAATAATAAATAAATAATAAATCAGCTTTCCATATGCAACTTGGGAGTGATCCTGGACTCATCGCTGAGCCTGGAACCCCAGGTCTCAGCGGTGGCCAGGGGAGCTTTTGCACAGTTAAGACTCGTGCGCCAGCTGTGCCTGTACCTTGGGAAGTCTGATCTGGCTACAGTCATACACGCTCTGGTCACATCCCGAATAGATTACTGCAACGCACTCTACATGGGGCTGCCTTTGAAGACAGTTCGGAAATTACAACTAGTCCAACGGGCGGCAGACAGATTACTAACCGGAGCTACATACAGGGCGCATACCACCCCCCTGTTGTGCCAGCTCCACTGGCTGCCTGTCCAATTCCGAGCTCAATTCAAAGTGCTGGTTTTGACCTTTAAAGCTCTATACGGTTCTGGCCCAGCTTACTTGTCCGAACACATCAGCCCCTACGTCCTACCTCGTAATTTAAGATCATCCAGGGAGGCCCTGCTCTCGCTCCCGCCAACTTCTCAAATGCGGTTGGTGGGGATGAGAGAGAGAGAGGGCCTTCTCGGTGGTGGCTCCCCGTCTGTGGAACGCGCTTCCAAGCGACATACAATCAACCCCATCCCTCCTAGCATTCAGGAAAAAAGTGAAATCTTGGCTGTGGTACCAGGCGTTTGCACATTAGCACAATGCAGCACTTTGGACTGGATTTGTAATGGCAAGTTGAGGGATATGGCTCAATGCTCCTGTTATGGACGAAATACTTTCTTAACTTAAGAGAATGTGTATGATGTATTAATGTTAATTGTATTTTAATGCTGTATGTTTTTTGTTTTATATTGCATTTTATTATGTTGGCATCGAATTGAGCCTTTTGTTAGGCCGCTCTGAGTCCCCCCTCGGGGGTAGAGAAGAGCGGGGTAGAAATGTTGGAAATAAATAAATTAATAAATAAACTGGCTAGAAATAATAGGGGTTGTCACATCCAGAATGCAGCTGGTCAAGAACGACTAGACCATTATGTTCTTCTTGCTGAGTTTTTTCCCCAGACCAAGTCCACAACCCATTTCCCATACTCGCTAGTTTACATACAATTCCTTTGGCTGCTCCTTCTGTTAATATCCTTGCCACATTTAAGAGGACACATTTTCACAAGCATTGAGAAAAATGCTGCTCTTCTGAACAAAATAAAACTCCAGAAACATGACATTTGTGTGTGTGTGTGTGTGTGTGTGTAATGGTGGTGGGGAGATGGTGTATTTCTAATATTATGTGTTTCTCATAATATCCCTTTCTGCCAGACTCTCTGATGGAAGGGAACAGCCATCTGAAGTTGCCATTGCTCTTTAATTTAACATGCAGCTGGCTCCAGCAACTTCAGAAAGAAGCTAATAGCTGAATATCTTTACCCCACTGGAAATATATATTACATGGCAAAGCTTTCTAATGCCAGAGGTGACCTTGCATTCATTTGAAAAAGAGAGAGCAATAAAGAAAGGCAATACATTGAGATTTCAAAAAGGAGGAAGAGAAGGAGAGAAAAATAATAACCAATTAGTCTTCAAAGTCCTGTCACATTATTTCTTTTCTTCCCTTCCCTTTTTTGAGTTGCAAAAAACTAATACAGAAGCCTTTTCGAGATTTTTAAAGGTTCTTTTAACTCTTACCAGTGTCATGTTTTGAAGCAGAATCTGCACAAAACTGTGAAGATGTATGAATGCCCATCAGCTAGACATAAAAACAAAGGCCAGGATCCCACAATGTCAGCCATTCACAATGGATATAGCCCCAAACGTCAACCATTCACAATGTATATAGCCCCAAATACTATGAAATTATTGGGGTCATCATTAATTGAATTCAACTTGAACATACACACACAACCAAAAGAGGAACCCCCCCCCAAATTAAATGCTATGCCTTTAAAGCAGGACTTTAAATGTGTGTGTCCATATGCCTTCAACTTGCTTGTCAAATATAGCAGTGCCACACATTTGTAGGCTTTTAAAAAAAAACCGAGGAATATTCATGGGTGATTTGATTAGTTTGTTCTTTGAAGTAAAGCATACAGCAATTGTTGGCAGTCTTCCTTCCAAGTATTATTCATGGTTATCCTTCTTAGCTTCCAAGATCAGATTGTGCCATTAGGGTTTTTACCTGGCAATTAAAGATGTTTAATGAAAAGGCTTTTAACAGAAAAGCTATATGTTGCCCACTTCAGTTCTAGTCTATTGATAAGGAAACTAGCAACAAAATCCAGATCACAATGCAAGAATGCAATAAGCTCACTGCATGCTTTTTTAGTCATGCATGCAACACTAAATTAGGATCCAGTTTTAAATCCTTAAAGAGAATACAGTATTCATATTCCACTAGGCCTTAATTCTGATGTCTTTATCGTGCTGTTTGAACAAATGTTGAGCATGCTTTAGTCATGTTCTTGGTTGTTGCAAACATCCTCCCTGGTAATACAGTGCAATAAAAAAATTTCTTCTCACATACCATATACATCACAGGTCAAACTGACCTCTGAGGCAATTATACACTGAAAGTGTCAAGTAAATTAAACTAAAATAAATAAATGAAAGAACTGTGAGGAAAGCTCATCACAACTCCGTATCAAAAACTTGAGTGTTCTCCAGGTTGCAAAGATAGTAATATTAGAGCTGGCATTTTTTCGGGACCATGACCCCCTGTGTGACCTATTAGTATTTTCAGAGGGAGTCCTACCCTTCATGTTGGTGTGAAATGACACCACGTCACTCTACATTTTCCTACCACGCATGTATCAATCAAGAAAATTAAACAGAGAAAGCTTACAACATAGTCAACACTATGTGACACTCAGTTTGTAATAATAGCTACCATGGGAAGAAATACAGGGATTAGAATCATAGAGTTGGAAGAGATCTCATGGCCATCCAGTTTGAAGGAAGCATCTCATGTCTTCCATAAAATCTAGTACTTTTGTATGTTAAAAAGAGAAGCAACTTTTTTTACAACTACCCAAGTTACTACAAATTTCTTTGCTATAAAAGACATTTCAAAACGTTACATGAATTAATCTGGGATAAATCATACACCACAAAATATTCCATGTAGAACTTCCATTATTACAGAATTTCTGCTTTCAGCTATAGTGTGGACAATTATAATAACATTGGTCACACTCTGTCCTGCATTTTCAGCTTAGGGAGGAGCATTTATAACTCTACTGCCTTGTTGTTGTTGTTGTTGTTGTTGTGTGCCTTTAAATCATTTCTAATCTGTGGCCATCCCAAAGAGGCCCTATTGCAGGCTTTTCGAGAGCTGAAAATGTATGATTCACTCAACGTCACCTAGTGGGTTTCTCTGGACAAGCTGGAATGTGTCCACAGAAGGGTGACTAAAGTGATCAAGGGTCTGGAGAACAAGCCCTATGTGGAGTGGCTTGAAGAGCTGGGCCTGCAGAAGAGAAGGCTGAGAGGAGACATGATAGCCATGTATAAATATGTGAGGGGAAGTCATTGGGGGGAAGGAGCAAGCTTGTTTTCTACTGCCCTGGAGACTAGGATGCGGAACAATGGCTTCAAACTACAGGAAAGGAGAATCCACCTGATCATCAGGAAGAACTTCCTAACCATAAGAGCTGTTCAGCAGTGGAATATGCTGCCTCAAGGGGTTGGAGTGGATGTCCCATGAGGTCACTTCCAACTCTATGATTCTATCATATGGTTGAGCAGATAACTGAGCCTTTCAGAGTCTCAGTTCAATAGTCAAACCACTACGCAATGCTGTTTCTCCTCCCCCAATTATAAACCTCAAAAATCTCTAATATTCCAGTTAAAGTGGAACCATAATGCTATAATTGTTTCTTGTATGATATCCTTTGCAACACTCCATTTCATGAGTGAGCATAGTTTGGGTATAGCTACAGAATACAAAGTACCTGGTTTCTATTGATTTACCTTTGCCACTCATGGTTTTTCAGGTACTACAGTAACTGAGAAACTCTCACTCTACTTGTTTATCTGTACAATCTCTATTCTATAAAGTTAGAGTTGCATCTTAGTTATTTAATTGGCACCAGGTTGACCTCAGAAACACATTCCCAGAGAAATGGAAGAGGGCAAAAGAAACAGTTAGGAATAGTAACCTGAATGATACTATAGGACAATTGTATCACAACTATCCCAGGAAGAAACATGTTCTATAGATTAGTTGGGAAGGGGGGGGGGGGATACCTGTCATTCGCCTGCTGTTATTTTCTATTTACTGGTTTGTTTGTTTTTTGTCGTGTCAGGATCAACTTGTGAAACTGCACGTTGCTTCTCATGTGAGAGAATTGGCTGTCTGCAAGGATGTTGTCCAGAGGATGCCTGGATGTTTTGATGTTTTACCATCCTTGTGGGAGGCTTCTCTCATGTCCCCACATGGGGAGCCAGAGTTGACAGAGGGAGCTCATCCAGTCTCTCCCCAGATACAAACCTGCAACCTATCTGTCTTCAATCCTGACAGCACAAGGGCTATTTACTTGTAATAAACAGACTTTTGAAACACTAAACTCCACTAAGATCAGGTAGATCAGCAGTAGAAAATTGAAGAGGCATCTGTTATCTGGGTTGCAGTGGGTTAAACCCTTGTGCCGGCAGGACTGAAGATCGACAGGTTGGAGGTCCAAATCCAGGGAGAGCGTGGATGAGCTCCCTCTGTCAGCTCCAGCTCCCCATGCAGGGACATGAGAGAAGCCTCCCACAAGGATGGTAAAACATCAAAACATCTGGGCGTCCCCTGGGCAACATCCTTGCAGACAGCCAATTCTCTCACAACAAAAGCAACTTGCAATTTCTCAAATCGCTCCTGACACCAACAAAATGTTATCTAACAAGGCAGGTCATTAGCCTATGCTCTGATATAAACAGATTTCAGCAGAAGAATCACCATAGGCTGGGAATAGAAACTCACACTGTGAGTGGCTCATGCAATGTGAGCGACCCACACATATTTCCTATAATATAATCATTCCTTATCGCATTACCTGATAAGAGAAATTCCTTATCTGTTTCTCTGTGATGGCAATGTATAGCACATACTGCTATATTACAGAGTTATTCAAAGGGCCAGGCTGCTCATGATGGCACAGTAGATCTTCTGGCTTTATTTTTAGCGATAGAAACAGAGGGGAGTGTCAAAAATAGATTGAGGGCACAGTACTGTTGAAGGGTTCTAAAATACTTCCTTCACAATTTCCACAACTTAAAAGCCTTACCAAGCCATGCTGGAGAAAGACAGTTTTCTACATTGTACGCATCTTGTTGGCACAGTTGATAGCTGCTAGATTGAAATTCAAATTAGAGGGAGAAACACAGGACTGGGTAGGAAATGTTTGACTCCAGAGTGCTAGCACCATTGGAATTATGTTACCCTCAAGTTCCCGTTGGACGCCACCTCCCAGCATTCTTTACCACAGGCTATGCTGGCTAGGGCTGCTGGAATGTGTGATGCAATGTTCAGAAGGCGAGCCCCATTATTCCTATCAGTATCGTCATCCACAGTTAAGACTTGTGCGCCAGCTGCCCCCGTACCTTGGGAAGTCTGATCTGGCTACGGTGGTCCACACTCTGGTCACATCCCGAATAGATTACTGCAACGCACTCTACGTGGGGCTGCCTTTGAAGACAGTTCAGAAACTACAATTAGTCCAACGGGCAGCAGCCAGACTACTAACGGGAGCTACATACAGGGAGCATACCACCCCCCTGTTATGTCAGCTCCACTGGCTGCCTGTCGCCCCCTTGGGCCCTTGGAACCTGACCTCCCTGGATAAACCACACAGCAGCTGAGGTACAACGGGTTTTATTTAGAATAGGTAGGTATAGGAAAGAACCTGGGGCAATACAAGGCCTCCAGGTAGCAGCAATCAGCAGGAACGTGTGGCAAGTATATAATCCGCATCAACAGGAATCCAAGCGGAGGAAAACAGGAACAAGCCAGATGCCATGGAAAGTCTCTTTAAAGATCCCCACCGAGTTATAAAGGCAGGGAAGGACTTCTTAGTAGCAAAAGAGTTCATTAGCAATAAAGTCTTTGCAGGAACAGCTCAAGAACATCACAGAGACGTGGCAGTAAGCAGGAACAAAGCAGCCCGGTGTTGGCTGGCTGGCGCGGCTTCTGGAAGGCCCGACGTGGCCTCTCTCACAGAAGCATCCTCTCAAAGCGATGTTGGTACGAGATACCCTCAATGGGTATCCTGGGGCAATTATAGTGTTCCTTGGCTTTGATCTACATGCGTCGAGTGTCAATGCTCTATGATTGATGATCGTCTATATGTTTTGGTTACTTCAGCCTCTCTGGAATGCATAGCTCGTTAGCAAACTGCAGATGGTAAAAAGGGAGTCAAACTTGAGGCACCTACAAGGCACTTCACTTATCAGGGAGGCTCGTTTGAGTAACCTTGGTCTATTCATGCTATGCATTCAAGACTGGTTTCACATGGGAATTGCAAAGAGGCCCAGGGGAGAACTCTGGAGTTAAGCAAGCTGGCTTAGAAAGTACCTTACAGCCATCCTGGCTGAAGTGCCGCTCAAGCAATACTGATGCCTGAGGTCCTTGAAGTGTGACACTGCCTGTCCAATTCCGAGCTCAATTCAAAGTGCTGGTTTTGACCTTTAAAGCTCTATACGGTTCTGGCCCAGCTTACTTGTCCGAACGCATCAACCGCTATGTCCCATCCTGTACCTTAAGATCATCCCGGGAGGCCCTGCTCTCGCTCCCGCCTACATCTCAAATGCGGTTGGTGGGGACGAGGGATAGGGCCTTCTCGGTGGTGGCTCCCCGTCTGTGGAACGCACTCCCTATTGATATTCGATCAGCTTCATCCCTCCTGGCATTCAGAAAAAAGTGAAATCCTGGTTATGGGACCAAACGTTTGCACTTTAGCATGATACGGCACTTTGATTGGATTGAGATGGCAATCTGGTGGACAAGACCTAATGCTTATGGATGGAATACTGTTTTAACTGTTGTGAATATACACGATGCATTTTAATGTTAATTGTATTTTTAATGTATTTTAATCCTAGCTGTATTTTAATGTATTTTATTCTTAACTGTTTGCTTTTATTATATGTATACTATGTGGCATCAAATCTTTGCTGTTGTTAGGCCACTCTGAATCCCCCCTCGGGGGTTGAGAAGAAGCGGGGTAGAAATGATGGAAATAAATAAATAAATATTAAATGAGAAAAATCCTCACACCTGATCAAGGGTCTGCCCATATCATATACAGTTTGACTCCAGACTACCTGTGATTTATGTGTGTTAATCAGTGTCAGAAAGTGTGTAAAAAATTTTCCTTGAAAACAATGCCAGACTAGTGAACTAATGCAACTGATCCCTCTGGCTTTATTCATTTAAAGCCACCCACACTCAACTTCCATGTATTTCAATAGCAACTATGTGTGACCAGCACTTTCTGAACTAGGTCCTAGATTATTGCATATCTTGATAGAAAAAAAACATTTAAAAACCACAAGCACAGACTTCTTGGGAGAACAGAGGACACTATCCTGCATTAACCTAGAACTAGCATTCATATTGAATTTGAATAAATGAATGAATGAAGTATTTATTGTACCAGCCATAGGTAGGTAAAGGTAAAGGTCTTCCCCTGACATTAAGTCTAGTCGTGTCTGACTCTGGGGATTGGTGCTCATCTCTATTTCTAAGCTGAAGAGCTGGCATTCATGTGGCTGGCATTTTTCTTTACCTAGCTTACAGGTGGAACTTTTGACCTTCTCCTCATGAATGCATGGAGTGCCATTACCTTCCCACCAGAGTGAGTGATCTACTCACATTTGCATGTTTTCGAATTGCTAGGTTGGCAGAAGCTGGGGCTAACAGTGGGTGCACACACTGCTCCCCGGATTCGATCCTGCGACCTTTCGATCAGCAAGTTAAGCACCTCAGTGCTTTAACCTACTGCGCTGCCATAGGCTATGATGTCAAATTATATACAATCTTTAAAAGTACAATAAGCACTTTCCAATATAATTATTAAAACTTATTCCATATTCTAGCTCTTTAAAATTATAGTAGCAGTGGATTAAAACAGTAGCAGCAAAGATCACAACGCTAGGTTTCTCCCAAGGACAATTGCTAAGCATGAGATGGGACCAAGCCAAGGATCTCATTAAGCAACGGATCCTGGACATAGAGCGCCAATCCGACCTAGCCTGTTCTCCAGCCTTCATTGTTAGTGAAGCCACTAGATACCTCACTGCTCCCATGGCATACCTAACTGACCTGGAGGTGCCCAAACACCGAAGGGCTTTTACCCTGGCAAGATGCCATGCCCTCCCATCGACTGTATTGGAGGGAAGGTATCAGAAGACCCCTTCAAGCAGAGACTATGCCCCTGTGGGTCTGGTGATGTGGAAACAACTGAGCACGTGCTTCTTCAATGCATGTTCTACAGAGATCTTAGATACACTCTCATGGGACCATGGCTTTTAAAAAGTGTGCCACCTCGGGTTGGTTGAGGTAGGCAGGATTTCCCTGGGTACTGTGAAAGATGTTATTCCACCCTGGACTGATGGGCTGAGGTCCGATTCAGCATGACTTATGTTCTAACACTGCAATGAATGACTTACAGTGTTGCCAAGTTCTGTGCTGCTGCCCTTAATATCAGACGGGTGATGATTGACACCGTAAGGCAACAATATCCTGTCTTTTAAAATATATTTTTATACTGATTTCTAGTCTGATTTTAAATAACTGTTTACTGGGGAGTTGTCCTTCTCCTCTTAGGGCGCTTGTGCCCGCTTTGTGCTGGTCTGTGACCGTAATAAAGTTTTGATTGATTGATAGTAGCAGTGACATGATAGCAATAACAAATGTCTGATTTGTATCATCCCAAACTATCTACATTTCCATTTCTAGTCTGTGCTGTGGATTAGTACTAAAATTTAGTAAAATTAGCCCAGACTTTTTGGGCTGCGACTGCAAATGTGGCAACCTTTAATGTTATATTTTTGGAATAATCTGCTAACAAGTCACAGATAACTGCTGACTGTTTCCACGCCGCCCTTTCTTCCAAAAGGACTCCCAGAAGATTGTTTCTAGGGTCATTACACAAAGGGCAATGTAACAGATAGTGTAGCGAACAACATGCTCAACAGTATTTCTTGATTCTCAACATAAGAAGTCGTCCACAAACCAAATAATAGTTACATGTCATTTTTATAGTGTAACACAGGTGATACTTGATCTCCTTGGGTCAACCAAGAACTTGACAATATACACTTTGTGAGTCAGACTCTTTTCAACTTGTAGAAAAAAATATTAGTCAACGAGAAAGCTGAGTTAGAAATGCAATCCTCAATGGAGGAGTCTTAAGTGCAAGAAATGCTTTTAATCAAAGCAATCCCACATGCATTTGAGCTGGTAATGGTTTGGAAGATGAAAAAACCTATCCTCAAGGTTCACTTTCAAGAAATATTTTCCAGTAAAATTATACACCAATTCTGATTCACCTGTTACAGGTCTTCTGAGTATTCCAAATACATCCCTAGTGCTAGGTTTGGTCTGGCTAGGTTGAAAACAATTTCTTATGTAATCAATCAGAACTTCCACCAATGCACTAAATAGAAGCTTCTTCCCCACAAAAGTTAAGAACTAGACTAAGACACATTGCACCTTGATGTGAAAGATAGAATCATAGAATCATAAATTTGGAGGAGACCTTGTGGGCCATCCAGTCAAACCTCGTCAAGAAGCAGGAAAATCGCATTCAAAGCACCTCCGACAGCCTCTGCCTAAAATCCTCCAAAGAAGAAGCCTCCACCACACTCTGGGGCAGAGAGTTCCACTGCTGAACAGCTCTCACATTCAGGAAGTTCTTCATAATGTTCAGGTGGAATAATGTTCAGGTTTGAAGCCATTGTTCTGTGTCCTGGTCTCCAGGGCAGCAGAAAACAAGCTTGCTCCCGCCTCCCTATGACTTCCCCTCACATATGTATACATGGCCACCATGTCTCATCTCAGCCATTTCTTTTTCAGGGTAAACATGCCCAGCTCTTTAAGCTGCTCCTCATAGCGCTTGTTCTCCAGGCCCTTGATCATTTTAGTTGCCCTCCTCTGGACGCATTCCAACATCTTCCTTCAATTGTGGTACCCAGAACTGGACACAGTATTCCAGATATGGTCTAAGCAAGGCAGAATAGAGGGGTAGCATGACTTTCCTGGATCTAGACACTATACACCTATTTATGGAGGCCAAAACCCTGCAGCACTTTGCTTATCACTTTTTTCCAGGATGAAGAGGAAGCATTGGTGAGCACCCTCTGGGTTCGTTTGCTTAACCAAGATTACATGACATCATGTTCAGTGAAGCACTAAATACCCTTCTCTAAACTGCAAATCCCAGGATTCCAGAGGATGCTTCCATGGTAATTAGAGTGGAATTGTAGTGCTACAATTATCCAGTGTGAAAGGGACCCAGGGCCTTTCAGTAGAGGAAGTCCCTTCACTTTCACCAAGGATCAGGCTACAGCTGTTTCTCATTAGGTGGAGAGAGAAATAGCTGGGATTTCAATCTTCACAGGAAACAATGTGCACTCTGCATTCTCTTTTAGCTCTGCATTGTAAGCAAGCTAATCATGGTGAGAAAATGCTGATGAACCAAGCATGGTTGGATTATCTGTTTGCAAAGATCAGCACTTCAAGTGGCGGACAGCAAGCAGATCTTCCCAGATGTACGGACGCAGTTAGAAACAACCTTGCGTATGAAGAAAAAGCACCACTATCACCACTTCTTCACAGGGCCCTGCTATTCAATCTGCCTATCAAATTACTTTCCAAAACTGCAGAGGATTATAAAAAAAAATCTTCTTAGATGATCAGTTGTTTGAAGTTAAGTGCTGGCTTAGCCTCTTAGGTTTGTCTTCTATTGTAATTTTTTTATTGATTTAAGGTGCACACAGGAAACAAAACCGACACCAAAGGAAAAAAGACAAAAAACCAAAAATAAAACCAGGAAAAAAAGATATACAAAAGAGTACGCACGTTTACAGAATGGTATTCAGTCAGCACTTGTTAAACGTATGAAAAATCAACTTTGACTGTACAGTTATTATACCTTAACATTTATTGTCCCTCTAAACCCACACCCGTGAACCCAACCCCCATGACTTCCGACACCACTCAGTATGGATCACATAACTAACCCACAACTACCCACATATTTTACATACCCAGAGGGCATGTAAAACATATTTGTTTCGGAAGGCTTTTGAGCTATGAATTGGTTTTAACCTGGTTTTAATTGTTATATGTTACTGTATTGATTTCTTGTAAACTGCTCCGAGCTTTCGGGGAGTGGCAGTATATAAGCCCCAATAATAAATAAATAAATATCTTCTTTCACTAAATCCCCTTTATGGCAATCTTCAAATCTACTGTTGTCTTCTTTTCGAGACATCCAATTACCAACTTTCATTATTTCCGCCTCTGCTGCTATTTGTCAGTTTGGCCATTTGGATATAATCTATTAATTTATCTCTCCAATCCTTAATATTTAATCCCCCCCCCTTCCATGTTTTAGCTATTATTAGTCTCGCAGCAACAAAGCAATACTGACAAATTTCTTCATCTTCTGGCTAATACACCTTCTAAATATTCCTAATAAGCACATTTCCGGGTTTGTCTTCCAGATCTGTACAGTCAGCTCTCCATATCCATGGATTCTGTATCTATAGATTCAAAAACAAGCCCCAAAAGCAACCTTGATGTTGCTAATTTATACAAGGGAGACTATTTTACTATGCTATTGTATATAGTGGGATCTGAGATTCCACAGATTTTATTATCCCTGGAGGTCCTAGGACCACACCTGAGCAGATACCATATGCTCACTGCATTAGCAGTAGTACTTTTAAACTTGCTCTTGAAGGATAGCGAATCAGAGCTCACTGATGAGTTGGTCAAGTTTTCTGATGACAACTAAGTATTTACAGGTTGTGATGAGCTCTAACAACTATTTCTCCAAACTCAGAGACATTCCTTTTTAAGACTACAATTCCTATTAGCCAGGCAGATTAGATAATACTTGGAGTTGTCTAAAAAAAACTAGCTTGCCCTACATTTGGCCCAAACTGGGAAGAATGGAGATTTGGCAAATGAGTATCAACTGAAAGCAAGTTTAAAGCATTATCTATCAGGCTCGCATGCTTTTCCTTGACTACAAAAACACACATTCTGGTCTCCACTAGAGAAGTGTTTAGTGTTGATAGCAGTTGGCCACTTTAGCTGAAAAGTATTATCAGACTGGACTATCCAATGGCATACTCTTGTCACAGCTCCTAATTTTTAGTTGTCAGGTTCAGTCTGATGCACTCAAAGCACAAATGCTATTTTTCTTGCTATTTGGAATGTTTGAGATTCCATCAAATACAACACAGAATTCACTGATTCAACTTGGCCAAATAAATATCTGACTATCTAGGTGTGCATATCAAGGTATGAAACCATGGCACAAGGAACGTGTATTTGACTAGTGCAGGGGTGGGCAATTATTTTTTCCAAGGGGCCACGCGAGAGCCAAAAAATATTATGGAGGGCCACACCTAAAGGCGGAACTACATTCTAATCTACATAATTTATTTATTAATTTACTATACTATATATTACACATCATTAATATTAACATATTAATATATCAAGAAATATTCATATATTATTAGTATTAATATCGCAATTACTGTTTTATAGTATATATAGACATTATAATATATTGAAATTATAATATAACATTATATTATATTATTTATTATATTATTATAATAAAATTATTATAAAATAAAAATAATAAAAACCACTAAAATAAAATAAAATTAAATTCAAGAAGACAAGGTGTGAACCAAGATGGAATGGCTCAATGGACCCAGCCCAGAACATGGCAAAGCGGACCCAGCCGCCACCGCAGCAGAGGAGAGTAGAGCAGCAGGCGATCGGAGGCTGCAGGCCTCTGCCCGCTCTCGCCCCCAGCCGTTCCCCAGCTGATCGCCCTGCTATAGAGTGCCTGCCATCCCTGGAGGCAATCCGGGCCTGCAGGGGGAGCAGTCGGCGATCTGAGGTGGCTGATCACCCTGGCAACCCGGAAGACAATCACGTCTTCCGGGTTGCCAGGGCGATCAGCTGCCTTAGGTCGCCGAATGCTCCCGCTGCAGGCCCAGATCGCCTACAGGGATGGCAGACACTCCAAAGGTGCGGCGCCTCCAGCCTGGCTGCCGACACAGGCCCCACAGAGCCCACGATGGGATGGCGGCAGCAGCATCCCTTCCTCTTGGCCCCGACGCTGACGCCCTTCTCCCAGGGCCGGACAGAATTGGCTGCCAGGCCGCATCTGGCCCACGGGCCATAGGTTGCCCACCCCTGATTTAGGTGTACATATCAAGGTATGAAACCATGGCACAAGGAACGTGTATTTGACTAGTGTCTCTCTTAAGGGTATCTCAACATCTGTTAAACCAATTATTTCACTTAAATATATCATTCTGCTAACGATAATAATAATCTTTATTTATATCCCACTATGTTTTCTACCTTAGATATGGCTGCCCAATTAATTTGCTTTCTGTAGGACTATTTCTCCAAGAGCCAGGAAGATGAATGGATATATGGCTTGGAAAGGAAAGCCAGAAGTAAACGATGAGCAATGAGTTGGCACTCTGGGGAACTGCCTTTCTGTCAGCACAATCCTATCCATGTTTACTTGGCATTAAACCTCATCAACTTCCTTCAGTAGAGCTCACTTCCAATGTAGTGTATACAGGATTGCCGCCTTGGTATGTGTACTATCTCAGTGGGTGCAGCCTGTGACTAAAACATTTTCAGTCTACTGAAAATAGAAACAGCTTCTGTTCACCACAAGATATTAAGGACTGAAGACATCACTCCATCTTGGCTGTGAAAATGAAATGTTTAGACTACCGCACCCTGCTCTCTGATGCTAGCGAAGCTCAGTTTCTTTCATCGTTGGGGGGGGGGGTTAAGGTCAACCATATACAACTATACTCCTGGTTCCAAGCTGAAAAACTAGTCAATACAATTTGGCCAAGTGATGATGTTTCTTAAATAGTAGCTTCCACTTCATCAGGAAAATACCACTGCATGTACCAATCCTAAGTAACGTCTTTACACATTCAGAGATCAAGCCAAGTTATGACTGACAGTTTTCTGTTTAATTTTTTCAACGACAAGATTCCTACACCTTCAAGAAGAAACCTGGCAATGGGTAATTCAATATTTACCAACAAGGGTCATCAATTATTATTAATAATATTAATATTAATATTTTTACATCCTGCTTTTCTCTTACCCTTTTTGCCAACCTAGCAGTTTGTAAATATGCAAATGTGAGTAGATCAATAGGTAGAGCTCCGGAGGGAAGATAACAGCATTTCATGCAGTCATGCCAGCCACATTACCATGGAGGTGTCTATGGACAATGACAGCTCTTCAGCTTAGAAATAGAGATGAGCTCCAACCCCCCAGAGTCGGACACGACTGGACTTAATGTCAGGGAAAAACCGTTACCTTACGTTTCTCTTACCCAAGACACATTGGGGAAACCAACTTTTGTAAATCTCCCTGCCACAAATCTAATAAAGGGTTAGGAGTCTTATCAAAGAAAAACACTGGCAACTGTAGTAGGCTGATGTTCAAGCTGGATTTCATGTAGTTCTGCTAATTAAAAGCCACTATTAGCATTTATTTTAAAATGCAAAAGTGTATTATCTACTTAAAAATGATATTGTCATATATGAGAAATATAGCCAATGTGATTATTTACCATAGTTGCCATAGAATAGCCAGATGGGTGTTATGAAGGTTACCCAACATTTTTGTTTCCCAAGGGGAAAGTGGAATAAATGGAATATATGAAGTATGGCCTATTAACTGGCATTTTCAAAAGAGTACCAGAAATGTAAATCTTTACTTGTATCAACCTATCATACAAGAATGAATAATTTCCAAAAGTTTTCTTTCTGAGGCTGTATGATTTCTCCAGATTTTTTAAAAAAATGTCTAGACTAGGCATGGGCAAACTTTGGCCCTCCAGGTGTTTTGGACTCCAACTCCCACAATTCATAACAGTCTTTTCTCCCTCAGCTGCTTAATTCTTCTGTTCTTCTTGATAGCTTTAATATACTCAGGAATTGTTCTCTTTTTTGTAGTAAGTCTATATCAGGGCTGCCCAGGAAGTCGATCGCGATCGACCAGTCGATCGCGGGTTTAAAGGAGGTCGATCCCAGCGTGCGGGGCATTGCAGAAACTCCCCCGCGTTGTGCTCCCTCCTTCCCGCTGCCGGCTCCTCCCGCGGGGCATTGCAGGAACTCCCGTACATCGCTCCTCCTGCAATGCCGCCTCGCCTCGCGCTCCCTCATTCCTGCAATGCTCCGCGGGAGGAGCCGGCAGTGGGAACGAGGGAGCATGAGGCGGAGCCTTCAAAAGCTCCACCTCGCGCTCCCTCGTTCTCTGCAATGCCCCGCGGGAGTGGCGCGCGGGAGTGGCGCGCGGGAGGAGCGGCGGCGCGCTGATGGTGCACGCGCGTGGATAGTGCACGCGTGCACGCGCAAGATAGATCTTCACTTGGTTTTTTAAAAAGTAGCTCGCATGCTGAAAAAGTGTGGGCACCCTTGGTCTATATGTTATGTGCATTCACTTAAGTGGCTGAGGGGGGAAAGGAAGGGGCCTGAGGCTGTTAGGAATTGTGGGAGTTGGAGTCCAAAACACCTGGAGGGCTGAAGTTTACTCATGCCTGGTCTAGACTGTTAGAAAATCTTGTGAAGGCTGACCAATGAAACATCTTGTTTCATTGAAGATAAGAAAACATATGAATATTTTTTGCACCACAATCAAGCAGTATCTCTGGATATCAAGCTTTTCTAAGTATAGCAAAACCATACAGCAAACCCAAACACTTTGTATATTATTTTAGGAAATGGACTTGAGAGGCATCCTTCCTAAAATGAGCAATTTCTCCGCACACATCTTGCACAAATCAGTACAACTTGCATACAAAACTTTATGGGCAAGTGACTCAAATAGTCATGATTATTTCCATCAGAGGAGCATGTCTCTAGAACAAACTTGAAATTAACTGCAGTGGGCTGAGTGCCGCAAGGCAGATAAGGTTCGCTACTGATTTTCTGGAGCAATTCCAAAATGAGACACTTCTAAAACCTGGGACTTTGGAACCGTGGCTTTATTAAATTTCAAATCACAATGTCAAGGTGTCCATAAAAAGACTTCTAAATTTTAAAAAAGTTGTTGAAACCACCCATAACAAAACCTTTCTAAAAGCAACCTGCATGTATTTTAAAGGAACAAAGAGAACCTGAGATTTTTCATTTGAGAAACAGTCCACAATGTACTTTTGTATCATATGACTCATTAAAAAAAATTACAGGATTTGTTTAAATAAGCAAAAAAAGAAATAAGCTAGAGAAACCAACAAATACGGTGAAAACAAGTACGACCGGAAGACTAATTGCCAAGCCATTTCAATCCTAACTTAGAAGACATATACTGTATGCTTACATTACCTTTCTCTTTCACCATGGCCAAAAATCGTCTTGGAAACGGAGGTGGCAGAGATTAATTGAAGTGTTTTACAACATGCACACTCACACCTTCTTGCTCTTTTTCCCAGCAGTAGTTTGGCACAGTTGAACAAAACAAATGCCCAGAAGGCAGACTCTTCCAGAGGATTTTGTATTATTTTCCCACCAAAAGTGACGTAATTTGAAGGCTTGGTGCCGTGCAGTCGTTCTCTTTTTTTTAATGCTAACCACCACTTTGCTCTCTCCTTCTCTATTTCACTCTTCCTAATGGCAGCTCATTCCCAGCGAATGGACTCTGGCCCTCTCTGCAGTTGTGTGTGTGTGTGTGTGTGTGTGTGTGTGTGTGTGTGTGTGTGTAAGGCAGAGAGACACCCACGCCAGAAGCGAAAGCAGCTGGCTCAGTCACCAAGGCAAAAATGTCACTGCCTCTAATCCAGTCATTGACACCACCTTGCTGTCTTCTCTGACAAGGCACAACACAGCTGGCAAGCCAGGACTCCCCCAAGTGACAAACACCAGAGTGGAAACAAGAGGCACAATGAAAAATGTTTTTGGGAACAAAGTGAATAAGAGAGATTTACTGGTACTTTTATGGATTATCTCTATCCCTATCTATCTGTATCTGCCAGACAGAGACATGAATTCTGTATGAATTCAGGGAGTGATACAGTTTTCTGTGTTAAAAGTGCAATTAAACTTCTTGACTTCTCACAAAGTACAATGTGAAATAAGGAACAAAATAGTTCTAAGAAGGCTCTAGTGCAGTGTTTCCCAACTGGTGTGCCGCGGTACACTAGTATGCCATGAGCGATCATCAGGTGTGCCGTGGGAAACTGGAACCTCTTGAGTCTTGAATAAGCCACGCCCTTTTATTCCCCGCGGGCCAGTCCCGTTGCGGTGGCCTTGAACTCCTGCCTGGCACCAAGATGGCAGAGGCAGCAGGACCGGAAGCGCCTTCCCTGAGGGGACGCCAGTGGAGCGGAAGTGCCTCATCTGAGGCAATGTGGCGGTGGGTGTGCCTGGCTTGGTGCTGGTCCGGCCAGCCGGGGCGGTGGAGCCCTTGAGCCCGAGCCTGGCCCTGGCCAGTACCGCCGCCTACGCCTTCACAGGCTTCTTCTCCTACCCACAGCTCTACTGCCGCTTCGCCCACTGCTGCCATGACGCGGGGAACAACAAGGCCCGCCTCCAGGCAGGTACGCGAGCGGCCTACCGGGCCTCAAGACTGTGACGTGACGTGGAAAGAGCTTCATGGGCTTTATTATTATTATTATTATTATTATGAACTATGTATTAACATAATATTTTTTCCCTTAGTATATGCTATTATATTGTTATATTGTCAGTATTTGTCATAGTCATGGTGTATATCGATATTGACTATGAGAGTAATGATAACAATCAGGATTAACACCTGTGCTTTACTGATAATATATTGTATGTTCCTATAATATGTATATTATTATAATGTAATACAAGATAGCACTTAAAAAATAATACAATATTGAAAATATATTTTATATTACTTGTAATAGTACTACCGTAATAATATTACAGTATAATGGTATAATACAATATAGTAAGTTAGAGTGTCATTTTGTGTCATTTTGGTTGGTGGTGTGCCCCAGGATTTTTTAAATGTAAAAAATGTGCCGTGGCTCAAAAAAGGTTGAAAAACACTGCTCTAGTGGACCACATGACTGAATCCTAACATTTTTTAAAGCAGGAGTTCCAAAATGTATTCAGAAGCACCTACAAATCTTGATCTTTCTCCAGTTCTTACATAAACACAGCTACAGAAATGCTTTGTGTTACTTTGATCACAACACCTGCAACCAGAAGAGTGACAGTTGTATGGGCCATTCTGGAATATCTTCAGAACCTAAATGGGACATTTCACCAAAAACAGCCACATAAATGAGGATTTTTATTTCTGCTGCAATATTACAAGGGTTATCTGGAAAGTAAGATTACAAGGCACATAGTTTATTTATTTATTTATTATTCGGAATTTTCTTGGGGAAGCCAGTAAAGTGGCAATAAACAGTGAAAAACATTTAAAAACAACAGCAGTATAGCAGTGCCAGTCATCAGTCGCTCAAGAGGTGAAAAAATAAATGCTGTAAGATATTGTGAGACCACGAAGAGACTTTGCAGAGCCATCCAAAACAAACATTGTAGGATGCTGACGGCAGGAGTCTGTCTCCTTCATGACAATGTTCAACTCTACAAGAGTTGTTGAGTTTATTTGGTTGGGATGTTTTGAGCCATCCCTCTCAAAGCCCAGATCTTGAATGAAGTGACTATCACCTGTTCACTAAATTGAAGGAATACCTAGGTGGAAAACACTTTTCCGGCAACAATGAGGTGAAAATCCAAGTGATGAACTGGCTGAAAAAGGTAGTGAGAGACTTCTATGACATCAAAAAACTGATGACAAAATGTATCAACTGAATGGTGATTACAGTATATCAGGGCTGCCCACGAGGTCGATCGCGATCGACCAGTCGATTGCGGGTCTAAAGGAGGTCGATCGCAGCCGGATGGGGCGCTTCTGCGCAGTGCTCCTTCCATGGGGTGTGAGGCGGGGCCTCAAGAGGCCCCGCCTTGTGCTCCTTCATTCCCGCAATGCCCTGCGGGAGGAGCAGCGCGCAGGACGAGCGGCACGCAAATGGTGCGCGCGCAAGGTGCACGCGCGTGGAAAGTGCGCTCCGCGGAAGGTAGATCTTTTAGACTTGGTTTTTTTAAAAGTAGCTCGCATGCTGAAAAAGTGTGGGCACCCCTGCACTATATAGAAAAATAATGTAATACCTATGTTATAATCCATGTAAATTTTGTAGAAGGCTTTCATGGCTGGAATCACTGGGTTTTTGGGTTTTTTGGACTATATGGCCATGTTCTAGAAGCATTCTCTCCTGATGTTTCACCTGCAACTATGGCAGGCATCCTCAGAGGTTGTGAGGTCTGAGGATGCCTGCCGTAGATGCCAGAGAAACATCAGGAGAGAATGCTTCTAGAACATGGCCATATAGCCCAAAAAATCTACAACAACCCATGTAAGTTTTATTAAAAAATATTCATTCTTTGTATTTTTAAAAAATCTTGTAACTTTACTTTTCACATATCCCTCGTACTATTCTTAACTTAGTTGCTTCTAGCTTTCTTGTGAATTCTAACATTTTTTGACAAAGCCCCTTGGATATGTGCTTCTACTACAGTCGTGTACAGTTCATAATGTACACTAGTCATTATAAGTCCCCTTCGGGGCGAAAAGGGTGGCATATAAATGTCACAAATAAATAAATAAATAAATAAATAAATAATACAGTATAGTTCATATTACAAAGAATATAGACCCTCCTAAAAAGCAAGGCGTATGTGTAAGCAACAAGCAGGTGACTTATCACTTGTGCGGCAATTGTGTTTTTAAGGCCTTACCTCTGTCATCATCTGATTTCTCCTCCTCATTACTACCATGTTTAAAGATGAAGAACTGGTGGCTATTTCCTATAAATATATTCTTTCCTAGCCCAAACAATATTTCCTTTTCAGGACACATGCACTTATGGAAATGGACAGAAGGGAAGGCAACAGGTACAGCCTGCAAGAGTTCTCACTAAAGTTGAATCGAATGTAAGGAGTCCTCCCTTCCCCAGCCATTAATGTGACTGCTGGTCATTTTTGTAATAATCTGGTTCTGGCTCACACACTTGTTTATGTAAGTGATTGTGCAGAAATAATTGGAAAGGAGACAATGTGTGGTAATTGTGACCTGCTTAAGATGACGCAATTAGTTTCTGCCTCATTCAGGACTGGCCAAAGGCATTTTGCTGCTAGAGGTAGACTGGCAAATGTGTCCCATCCGCACAAGTTAAAGTGCTTAATATCCAAGCCAATCAAGTAATTTTGACACAGGAGGCAGAAGACCCCACAAATATTATTCTCTATCCATGTAAATATAAATACAGTGACAACAGAGCCACTGCCTTTTCTTGACACCCAAAATCTGCAGTTTGAAGCAGCTCTTCCACTCTAATGGTACATAGGACTGGCCCTGACCTCTACAAGCTGTAAATATATATGGAAAACTAAAAAGCAACACAAATTATATATGGCACTATTTTACTTCCAAATGTCCTAGTAAACTCTCTTTGAGTTTAATCAGGATTAGACAATTAACATTATTTATGGGAGAAGGAACACAGAGTCAAACCAACCAAAGAGCAAAACAACACCTGGAATATTCAGCACCTTAGCATTTCCGATTTCTATATATAGTTTTAAAAGCTTGGCAATGAAGAAAGCCTTAAGGTGTGAATTCACTTGTTCACTTGTTGGAGGGCAATTCAACAAATTCCATGGGCTGCCAAAAAAAGACAAATAAATGGATCTAAGAGAAATTAAACTTGGAATTTCACTTTAAAAACCCAACGAAACTGAGACTATTTTACTTTAGATACATCGTGCAATTACATGTTAAAAGCTTGCACTTCTGGATATATCATACCATTCTACATTAAAAGATATTTGCTGACCAGTGAAAGGAGAGCAAGGAAGGGACTATGCTTACCTCTCATGGAAAGATATTAACACTGCAAGCATATTTGTTACGGTTAGCATATAGGCAAATAAACTTTTCATCCATCATTGCTGCCAGATTTAAGTAAACTAGTTATTGTAATAAAGTCATTTAAGTTCTTGCAGTACAATGGGCTCCATTCTTACAATATGCAATTAAGAGTCTGAATTGGGCTACTTCTGAACGGGGAAAGTAAACCAGGACCAACACCGGCCAGTAAGACCGCTAGTTTGGTGCCATTCAGTGTAGTCACTCATGGTGTCACCTCACCCCTGCCAGAAGAGATTATGGTACAATATTATCACTAAAATATCAGAAAAGTTTAGAAAATTGGCAAATCACCTGATCAGGTTTAGACTTACTACACCCCCTAACCTCCACAGGGGTCGTGGACCCATTAAGATGACCCGCCCCAGGAGACTTATGGATCCAGATGGATTCCTGACGGCTCTTGGGGAGTTTCTGCCACCTTGGTAGGTGATCCTGTTGAAGCCCTGGCCATTCTCTGGAATGGGGAGATGACTAGGGCAATAGGCACAATTGCTCCAGAACGTCCCCTCTCAAGTAACTGAGCTAAACCAGCTCCTTGGTTCAACGAGGAGCTGGCAGTGATGAGGCGAAAGAGGAGGAGGCCAGAGGACGTGTGGCGTTTGGATCTGAGCGGGTCAAATCGAACACGGCTTGATGCCCTGTTAAGGGCATATGCCGCGGCAATAAAAGCTGCACAGAAATCTTTTCTGGCAACCAATATTGCATCCACAAGGAACCGTCACCTCCGATATCACAACCACTCTCAAACATAACAATAGTAATACAGTTACATAACCTAAATTGAAAAGGAGCAACCTCTCTCAAACATTACAATTATTAGATCCCAATGTGTACAGGTTTCAGGAAGGCATATAGAATAAAGTCTCTTTTCAGATAAGGTGAGAAGACAATTAGTCCTGAAATATTTATGCCATATTAGTATCAATGACATAAAAGCCACGAGTCACCAGTGGTTGGCATGAAATCAACAGCATACAGATATTTTGTGACTCCAAAATGCAATTGTTCTGCAGATGGGCAATTTCTAAGCATCAGGCACAAGACTAATGGAGAAACAGATGGCTGGTACATCTTGGGAAACTGCGAATGTACAGTCACTGTTAAATCTTATTTTCCAGAAATATTTTCAAGGTTACATTTTCTATAAATACCAGGTGTGACAAAAAAAATCAGTCATCCAAGGTTCCTTGAATTCTATATTCATGCCAATCTATTATTTGAACAGATCTTCTGAACAGATGACACACACAGGAAAAATGCATGGAGAGAATCTGTCTATTTTCCTTATGATCCCAGAGTACGATCCCTGATAAGCAGTAGGATCAAAGTCCCTCAAGGGTGACATTTCAGCTTCTGTGACTCATTCAATTGCCAATAATAGTTCTAGTGCCTCATTTCATGACGATGTGCTTTTTTTTTAAACACACACACACTAATTTGTCATTAGGTACAGGTTTGGGTTGGAAGTAACAATAAACTAGTTTATCACAACATATATAATATATAATACAACATATACAGTATAATAGCTCATATGCTTCCTTATCTCTCCTCAATGATTTATGAGGAAGCAATTAGATTTCCCCCCTTCCAATCTGAATTAACTATACCAGGGCTGTCCAACTGCCGGCCCAGCAGGGGGTTTTGTCATCAACTCCCAGAAATCCGAGCCAGGTTACCCGCGGGTAGGATTTCTGGGATTTGAAAACCAAAAACACCTGCAGGGCCGCCAGTTGGACAGCCCTGAACTATACCTTTGTGTTTTGTATCCAGCTCTTACAGCAATTAAGTATACTAAACTACCTTTGTAAACTGTAGTTTGAAGTTGGTGTCTTCAACTACAGTAAATGTAATTACTGCCAAACCCAGTTTTAGGATTAAATGTGTTTCTTAAAAAGTGGAAGTCTCTCAACTATCCCTCCTAGAATAAAAAAGAGGAGCAAGGAGTGATAAAGACCACAGTTTATCATTATATCCGAACAGGGCAATATATTATCATTACAAATTAGCAAGTGATTCCGAACTAGCGATTTTGGGGGTGGGGGGCTTGCATATCCTCTTCACTTTAGGCCTTGAAGGACAAGCATTCACATCTTTCCAAAGCTACTTTTTTCCATGTTGCTTCTGGTGTGAGAGAATTGGCCATCTGCAAAAACTTCACCCAGGGGGCGCCCGGATGTTTTGATGTTTTACCATCTTTGTGGGAGGCTTCTCTCATGTCCCTGCATGGGGAGCTGGAGCTAACAGAAGGAGCTCATCTGTGCTTTCCCTGGATTCAAAGCTCTGACCTTCAGTCTTCAGTCCTGCCAGCACAAGGGTTTAACCCATTGCGCCACCAGGGGCTCTTCCAAAGCTACTGTATCATCAGGTTTTGAAAAAAAATTATGCTGAAGTAAACAACACTGTTTTACTTACTTTTTTCAAGAAACCGCTAATTTCCTGTTTATTCAAAGTAATCAGGTAGATATTATTTGGTTGTTTTTTTTTAAAAAAAAGTACATGCCATTGGCCTGTGCTACAAAATACACTTTTCCCCAGTCCACTTTAGCCTGGCTCCCAAATCTACAAGAGAATGCAAGACATATTAGATGCCAAACAAACAAAATATTTCCCTTTCACCAATTTCATGGAAATATCCAAGTTTAAAATATATATATAGATACATGGTTATCCACAGTTACTAAAGTAATGTGTATGTACAATAAAGGCACCAAATCCCATCTGATCTTCGAAGCTGAGCAGGGTCAGCCCTTGTTACTACTTGGTGGGGATACCAGTTTTGGATGGCTCTATTTGGATGGCTCTATTGGGGACGGAGAGATAGCACAGCGGTAGAACAGCTGTGCTGGCAATCTGAAGGTTGCAAGTTTGATTCCTGAGCTGGCTTGGACACCCAGCTGTGAGCCCTGTCCACTGTTCACCCAGCAGTTCGAAAACAGCCCAGCTGTAAATAGATAAACTGGGAACCGCCTAAAGCGGGGGAGGATTCTTTTCAGTAAAAAGGACTTTACAACGTCTGAATAAATAAAGATCGGCTGTCGGAGGCCCTCCGTCATGAGGATGAAGCAACAGCACCCTCTTGTGACATAATGACGCACCCTGTGACACAGCCAGTAGAAAAAATCCTTCAAAATTGTATGTGTTGTATTGTAACTGTACGTCTTCCGGCAGGGATTGTCTGCCGTATGTGTGATGTAATCCGCTCTGAGTCCCCTTCGAGGTGAGAAGAGCAGAATATAAATAAAGTGTATTATTATTTCATAGGCAAAACCGCTCTGAGTATTCAGTATCTAAGAATTCCCTTTGAAATTCATAGGGTTGCCATAAGGCAACTTGAAGGCAAATACGCACACACACAAAGGGAAATTATTTATTTATTTATTTATTTTAACCATTTATATCCTATCCTTAAAATACATTAAAATACACAGTTACAATTAAAACAGCAATTAAAAACAATTATTAACATTCAATTTAATTAATTCAATTAATCTCAGAGACTTATGGTATGTGCTGTGGCTGCTCACAAACATGGTAATGCTTACTTGCCATGACCTCACTCAAAAGGTGTTTCTGAGTAGCATACATTTTCCACTTCAAGAGCTGCTGAAGGGCAACTGCTATAGACTCCGACATTTGGGTCGCAGTCTATTCCCATTTCTTACATGTGCTAAGGATTAACACTGTTGCATTTCACCAGGTTCCAAACTGTCTGACTAGCAACCCAATAGAGAAAAGAGCAAACTAAAAACAAGTCTAACCCCACTTATTTGGAAGTAAGGACCATTAATTAATCCCACTGGTTGAAGCTTCTGAGTAGACATGACTAAGATTGCATTGTGACCGCCTCCACACAAAAATTAAATTACAGTGCATAGGAATATTTAATTCACTACATGATAAAACGTTACACAATCAGAAATAAAACTCATACAAAAGGCCTATGACTGGATTTCCATCTTTAGTACCCACAAAAAACAGTTGTGGGTGTGGGAAGGATCTTAAGGACAACTGCTGTTCAAGGGGATTAGTCCTTTCCCTTCATGCATGTTCATCTTTTTGAAGAGAAAACTGAGAGGCCACACAACTGTGCTCTTTAAATACTTCATAGATGTCACATAAAGAAGAGTTGTTTTCTGCAACTCTGGGGGTTAGGACCAGGTCTAATGGTTTGAGATTATATGAGAGTAGATTATAATTGAATATTAGAAGGAACGTCTTGATAGTAAAAGATGTTCAGCAATGGAACCAATTGCCTGGGGAGGTGATGGGATTTTGCTCCTGGACATCTTCAAAAAGAGTTTGGGCAGCAACCTTTTGGGGATGGTTTGGGGAAGGGGGTTGGAATCAATGGCCCATAAGGACCCTTCCAAGTCTATGATTCTATGACTGTTTGATTGTACTTTCAATTTATGGCAACTCTGAGGAAAAGCCTACCAGTGGGTTTTTCTTAGTAAGGTCTGTTCATAGGCAGTTGCCTTCCTCTGAGATTATATAACTTGGCCAAAGTCACCCACTGGGATTCCATGACCTAGTGCGGATTTGGTCTCCCAGATATCTAGTCCAACACTCAAAACATTGGTTCTTATTTTTATACATATATTCTCACAAAAATGTATCTGTACTTCACCTTAGTAAAGGCAAAGGCTTCCCCTGACATTTAGTCAAGTTGCGTCCGACTCTGGGAGAAGGTACTCATCTCCATTTCTAAGCCGAAGAGCCAGCGTTGTCCATAGACACCTCCAATGTCATGACTGCATGGAGCACTGTTACCTTCCTGCAGAAGTGGTACCTATTGATCTCCTCACACTATGATTTTTTCGAACTGCTAGGTTGGCAGGAGCTGGACCTAACATTGGGAGCTCACCCCGCTCCCTGGATTCGAACCACCAACCTTTCAGTCAGCAAGTTCAGCAGCTCAGCAGTTTAAACCATTGTGCCACCAGGGGCCCATGTACTTCATCATACATGGGAATATTTTTTGCAAGATTGAAAGGAGGATAGCATCATGAAAGTATCTATACTATACCCTTATTCACTTAACATGTTGAATGACTTTTTGGTGGTATCATTTGGGACCGTTCCTAAGTTTAAGGTTAGAGTCAAGTCCATTTAGGCATCTGTCAGCTTGACTCATCATACAGATGGACATCAGAATCCTCTTCAGGTTCAGAATAAACACACATTGTCACATTGTCTTCTTTGGTAAGCAGATAACATACATCTTCTGAATTGATGGCATCTGGTATAAATGCCAAGAACTTGACCTCCTACCTGTGTTTGGTAGCCATTTATCTATTCGTATTCATATTCTACAAATTGTCATATCCTTTTAAACTGGAATTATGACCATATTACCATTTACTATCGAGATGGTTTTTTTAAAAAAATCACAATTGTATTGCATAAATGATATTTGTGATCAAGATAAAATGCAATACAATGGCATATTACTATTTACACGTATGAAAAGAAAGCGTTTTTGTTTAAGGAAAAATCTTTATTGAATCTATTTAAAGCTGCTACAGCTTCAGAATGTGTTCCTTGGTTATGTGACAAAGACAAATATAAGACTGGATTTCATCACAAAATTATTCCGGAACACCAATTTTGGGGGATTGTAATGTTTGAGACTTAAATGACTCTGCAAAGTATTTTCAGCTCAAAAACTGAAAAGGTTAAGGAGAGAATTTAAAGAAGTTGGCAGTACATAGCTTTTAATAATACTGAAAGGTAACCTGCCACATCCAATAACATGATTCACCGAGCAATAATGTGCTTAATTTTACCTCATCCGGTCACCATGGAGTTACTTGTTTCTTTTGTTCTTGTGGACACTCACGTAAAGCAGTTGTAATAACCATTATACAAAATAATAGTTACAATGAGGAGCTACTCTTTTTAAAGATAAAATTATAAAAGAAACAAGGGGAATTTAAACATCACCATGATTAAAAATACACAATGTTCAAGTGCTTTATTTTGGCCAGAAACATAGCTTTGAAAAGTTACATTTGTGGAACACAGGTTCTACAATTCCCCAGCCAGCACATCGTAATTCAAAACATGAATTTTGCCAAGCTCTGGTTGTTGTTGTTGTTGTTTTTCATGTCAGGAGCGACCTGAGAAACTGTAAGTTGCTTCTGGTGTGAGAGAATTGGCTGTCTGCAAGGACGTTGCCCAGGGGACGCACGGATGTTTTGATGTTGTACCATCCTTGTGGGAGGATTCTCTCATGTCCCCACATGGGGAGCTGGAGCTGACAGAGGGAGCTCATCCACGCTCTCCCTGGATTCAAACCTCTGACCTGTCAGTCTTCAGTCCTGCCAGGACAAGGGTTTAACCTTGGGGCTCTTCTTACCATGTAGTCAAACAAATAGTTTTTCTCTATCAAAAGTGCTAAACAACAGCAACAACAACAGCAACAACAACAACTTTATTCTTAAATCCTGCCACCATCTCCCCGAAGGGTTTCGGGGCAGCTTACAGATGGCACTAAAAACAAACATAAAAGTGAACACAATACGAAATTCAAAATACAAGAGATCTAGCTTTCCCCTTCCAGAGCACTTTCCCCTTCCAGAGCACAATTGAAGGCAAAACCCATGTCATTCCAGCAACGTGATGTGTAACCTCTATGAATTCTTGGTTTTGCCCAACTGCTGGTAAACTCTAAAGTTGGGGTTGGGTTTACTAGTCCAGTTCCGAAATGAGGGAGAATTGGAGAAGAAGAGATATACTTACAGAGATAAGGCTGAGGCCCTCAAATAATGTCCTGTTTGAGAGGGGACACAAAGATAAATTCCCAATAATAGATTTTTTAAATTATGTATTTGCCTTTATATTGTATATTTTATTAATGGCTTTAATGTTTGCATCCAAGTGTGTCATAATGCCAAACAGCATTTGGGGAAGGGTCTAACAATTGAGTTCTAGACTGGCACTTAATTGGATGCATAGAGCTTTGGATTGAACATATAAAGCCAATTAAAAGCATCAAAACAATAATTCTATGAAATTTCACTATAAAGGCCAAATTTAAAATATCTATCTTGGTGACTTTTTAAAAGAAAAACAGGAGGGGGTGAACTAATCATAGTTTTTACGGATGTCACAGCTATACTGATGTCATTATACCAAGGGCCAATATTAGTAATCAAAACGGCATAAGGAAATCTTCCCCCGAGTCTAAAAGATGTTAATCTAAAAGACAATCTAAACTTTCCCTGAAAGGTCACTACTTTCCCAATTTGTGCGGCAAAGGTGGTTTTATATTCTAAATCTAGCTCTATTAAGACCTGCCGGACCTTATGGGTCTGACATTTTCTAAATGTCCTCTTTTACGCAGGCACTGGAAGTGAAACAGCATGGCTTCATTTTCTCGTTACTCTCCCGATCCCTCCAAGCATTTTGTACTAGAAGATGAAGAATATTCACAGTAGGATTCAGGCACTTTCACACATTATGGACTAAAATATACAATGCAGGTAATAAGTAAGTTCAAAGTAGATATGTGCATCTGCTTTACTTTGTATTTGCAAAGCAGGTATCTGGAACCAACTACAGATAGGCAATAAAATATATATTGATCTTCAAAGGCAAGTGCATGCATCTCCTATACTTTTACTTTTAGAGCTGTTAACTATGTGGACTAATGCAACTAATGTCTATGCCAGTAGTGCCGCGGAACACTAGTGTTCCATGAGAGATCATCAGGTGTGCCGTGGGAAATTATTTTTGGATTTCATTCATATATAAACTATAAGGCACATCTGTCCCTTTAAGAAATGGAACCATAGCACTCTCGCGTCACCTAAGAAGTGACGCGAGAGTGCTATGGTCACACTATCTTGGATTCGCTCAGACGCGGCTAAGTAAACAAAGTTAGAGTTAGAGCTGCAGCTGCGCGTCAAGTGACAGTGGCAATTTGGGATCACAGCAAGACACGTGAGTGACAGTGATGAAGACGTTTTTGAGAAGGGAAAATGCAAATGCTGAACAGGGCCCTGGACAAAATTATGACACAGATGAAGGCCCTAATATGAGTGGTGAACAAAAGAAAAAGAAAAGACAATGAGGCAATACAGCGAAACTATCTTTCATTTGGATTCACTTTCACCAGGGATGCGATGGCACCAACTCCGCTGTGCTTGGTATGTGGTGAGAAGCTGTCCAATAGTGCCATGGTGCCAAGCAAGCTTAAATGCCATCTCCAAACAAAACACCCTTCAGTTCAGCCGACTGACTATTTTGTACGCTTACTTACAAACAATGAGAAACAGGCAAATTCTTTGAGAAAAACCACAAAGGTAAACGAGAGAGCCCTCAAAGCTAGCTACCTTGTTGCTGATCTCGTAGCTAAATTAAAACAAAGTCCCACGCTGTGGCAGAAACATTAATACATCGTTCATCGAAAGAGGCCCAGGTTTCACACTGAGTGTATAAATACATTTAAAAACATATAAACTATACTGTATGTATTACTGTGTTAGAGTGTCATTTTGTGTCATTTTGGTTGGTGGTGTGCCCCAGGATTTTGTAAATGTAAAAAATGTGCCGCGGCTCAAAAAAAGGTTGAAAATCACTGGTCTATGCGATCCCTATTCCTTATCCTACCTTGTTCTTCACCATCAGATCTACTAAAGGTAAAAGTTTCCCTTGGCATGAAGTCTAGTCATGTCTGACTCTGGGGGGTGGTGCTCATCTCCATTTCTAAGCCAAAGAGCCTTATACATCTCCTAGGTCATGTGGCCAGCACGACTACATGGAGTACCATTACCTTCTCAGGGACTTCACCTCTGCCTTCCTCTGAGAAATTGTGACTTGTCGAAGATCACCCAATGGGCTTCTATGGCAGAGCAGAATCCTAGCTCAATCTCAAAGCGTTACAGCATTTAATACAATAGGTGCAAACAAGTTATTATAATTACTTAATGGGTTCCCGCATTGGAAGAAGTGAAGCAAGAGAGGAACTGAAATCTTGAGGGCAGGCTCAAATTTCTAGTAATGAAGACCTGTAGATTTCATCTTGTAGCACCTGCTCCTTGTATTGTGATGAAGAGGAAGAATGATGGTTGAGAGCACTTAGCAGAAAATTCTGCCGGATATAATGGATATCACTCTTAAAATAATCACCTGAAAAGAAGTTCAGTGATCATTTTGCCCCATGAGAATGAGGTGAGAAGTTGAGGGTGAGTTTCCAGTCTATAGCAGGATTAATTGTTTCCATTCAGGAGTGACAACTGTGAAAAAGTACTACAAAAACTAAAATTGTCTGAGAGAGAGAGAGGAAAAGAGAGAGAGCTATGTGTAAGGTTTTCATCCTTTACAGGTGGACAGCTTATATTTCTCCATTTTATCTCTTGATTTACTAAAGAGAATGCCCATAAAACAGATGCAGGAGGACAGCGAATTTATTTTTTTTCAGAATAAATGCACTACAAACTCTGTCACTAGGGATGCTATCTGAACTTTCATTTGCCTTTCCTCCTTCCTAGCCAAAGACTAAGCTTCAGACCGGTCAATTTATGAGACCTGACAGGATCAAAGGTCACTGCTAAGGTGTGGTGAGGTTTGCAGGTCAGACTAAAAACACACACAACAATCATTGTCAACAGACTACTATTGACTTAAGACTTATAAAAAGACTAGGCAACATAAGTGGTAAAGGTGAAGATTACACCTGAGAAGTCCCTCCTCTCCTTTGATTGCTTCAAGGTGCTGCTGTCAGGGAGGCAGGTAGGAACATAACAACATGTCCGCAAATACAAAGAGGTGGAAATACACACTTCTTTTTCACAGTTCTAGCGTCTGCTCAGCCAAAAAACTCAACAGAACTACACAAAGTAAAGCTACTCTAAGTTACTGTATACAAGAAAACCACAAGCTTAGGATCCCAAATAAGGGAATCTATACAATCATGCAAGAGTCAAAATACTTCTTTAGTTTATATTTCAATATAGTATTAGGTATATTAGGAATAAAGAGCACTACCAACATCCAATTAGTTCAACACAATATAAGTTCGTCATAAAATACGTTCAGCACATTGCAAGTTCTACACAATACACAGTTCAGAGGCATTCTACACAAAGATTTTAAGGTACTCACTCTACTCCTGGGCGTGTGAGTATAGTCCAATATAAACAGTCTCAAGTTCTACACAATATACAGTTTAAAGATGTTCTACACAAGGATCGAAGGTACTCACTCTACTCCTGGGCATGTGAGTATAATCCGGTACAAGCAGTCGCTAGGATACAAGCTCAGTCCGTTCCGTGGAAAGGAAAAAGTGTCAAGTATCACTCCTCAACTGAGGCACTTGTAAAATCCAAAGAGATAGCTGCCTGAGGGGCAGTCCGTCACGCTGAATGGAGAGGGAGTTCCAGGAGGAGGTAAACAAAGTGAGGCGCCAGAACCACAAGCGGACGCAGGTTGAACGCTGGGTTGGGAGCTGTGAGGAGGCCAAGTTCCGCCTACGGGGAGGAGATGAATGGCACCAATCCCATTTCGTAGAGAGCTACTTCGTCAGGGCGAAGGTTTCAAGACATAAACAAAGCTCCTCATGGAAAATTCATATAAACATCTATAACATAATATATAAATATCCCTAAGCCAACAATATGCCTAAGCTCAAAATCGTATCGTTAAATTATACTGGCAGTTTCACCTTTTTCCAGGGCAAAGGAAGCCAGACCAAACCTAATAACTTTGAGCAACCTACTTCTGCAATGACTTATAGAATCACAGAACTGAAAGAGACCACCATTCAGTCCAGCGCTCTGCCATGCAGGAACAATCAAAGTATATCTGACAGATGGCCATCCAGCCTCTGCTTAAAAACCACCAGAGAAGTAGACTTCACCACACTTCGAGGCAACATATTCTACTGTCAAAAGGCTCTTACTGTCAGGAAGTTCTTCCTAATGTTTAGGTGGAATCTCTTCTCTCCTTCACAACATGAAGTGAATCCACTACCCCTAATGCCTAGAAATGACCCAGGGGTGAGTAGGAGTTGATGCAAATCGTCCAGCCTGACTATACTGCACATATTTAGTCATTGTTGTGGTATAATTATGATGAGACACAGCATTTGAAATCTTGTCTAGCTGCCATTCTAGTTCCCTCTGCCCTCATCAGAAAAAAAGCATGGGCTCCACATGGCTCAGCAAAACTTTGTGGCATTAAAATATGCACTTCATCAGCAACATTTGGAATACTATTCTCCAGACTGTGCCTTCTTTTAATTCTGGGTTAACATACCATTGAACCACAAATGAAGGCTGGCATTATTTTGCTGGGTCCAGGCCAATGCTGGTCTTATGACAGCCTCACTATTTATTTCACAAAACTCATACTTTTCTACTGTTTTGAAGAAAGTATTTTAAAACTATACTAAAACAAAGGTAAGACAAATAATTTGGCATACTTGAGTAAAATAACTTAAACTTCATTGGGCCAAGAAAGTAAACAAATAGACCCACAGAAGTTGTTTATTTATTTATTTTATTTGCGGCATTTATATGCCATCCTTCTCACCCCGAAGGCGACTCAATGTTGTTGAACTGCAATGATCAACATCACTTACTGCATTGGTTGTACTGGCAAGGACAACTGTGGGCTGTATTCCAGCAATAACTAGAGGGCTAAATGATTACACCTGTTTGAGGTGTGGTAATCATGCACATCTGAATGTTCAAACACTGAATTTCAGTATTTAATCATAGGAGTGGGAAATGGGAGATGGTTGAACCATCCTGTGGTAGAGTTTACAATACGGTGCTGGCCACCCCAAATTGTTTATCACCTCGAATAATCTTGATGGTCATGGAGGTAATTCCCTTGGGTTGAAAATGCTGCTGCTTAATGATAAAACATCTGCCATTCAGTACTTTATCTTGAACAAACAGGCCAACTTGACATGGATTACAGAGATCTAGCTGGATGAGCCTCTGCAAGAATGGGTGATCTATTAAGATGGTCCAGCCCAGGATGTTTATGGATCTGAATGGATTACTGATTGCTCTAGAGGAGATTCCTGGAACCTTGGCAGGTAAAATCCTTGTTGATCCCTGAAATGGGGAAATGAGCAGGACAGTAGATGCAACTGTGCCTAAGTGTACCATAGAATGAAGGTAACCAGCCTCCTGTTTTTTAAGGATCTGGCAGCAATGAAACTAGGATAAAGACTAGAGTGACAATAGTAAAAAAAATTCAGAATGAGTCCAACTGAACACAGACTAAAATCTCTTTGAAGATCTATGGTGGGGCAAAAAAGGCTTTTCTGGTGAATATTATTGCATCTGAACAGAACTTATCTGCAGAGCGATTTACAGTGGTCATTGATCTGTTATAATCTGGCCCAAAGGAGAATATAAACTATTCATTAGCCCGCTTTGAACAATTTGCCCACCATTTCAAAATAAAATCACTTGGATTTGCTCTTTCTTAGACACCAGAGTTGACACAGTTCCAGTGAATGTAACCTTGGATCCTACTTGTCCAGTGTTAATTGCTAGTGTTCAATTTATACAGTCTGAGGTTGTGGATAAAATCCTTGGAGAAGTGATAGGCACCATTTGTGTACAAGACCCTTGCCCTTCTGGCTCATGACACAGGCCAGAGCATGACTAGCTGAATAGGTTAAGGAAGTAATGAATGCCTGTTTACAACAAGGCAAGCTCCCAACATGCCTGAAAGAGGATATGGTAAGACCTATTCTGGATACCTGAATCCTGCTATACTAGATAACTATAAGCCAGTCTCCAGCATTACATTTTTGAACAAGGTACTGGAATATGTGGTAGCTTCTCAAATCAAAATTATCTAGATCCATTTCAGTCTTGGTATTGGACAGGCAGCTTTGGTCACCTAGGCAAATGACCTACGAGAGTATATAGAGAGCTGGACAAGGGAGAGATGAGGATGGACCCTCCTTTGCTGTTGTTCTGTTAGCAGTTAAAACAATTTTGTTCTGTAAGGCTTTTTCAACTTGACTTGGGTTGGTCTTTTAATGCTGTGAGGTGCCATTTATAATGGATGGTTGAAGGATTTATATATACTGTTTTACTGCATTACAATATTTTTAATAGTTAAACTTATACATTGGTTAATTTTTTAAAACATGTTACATTTATATTTTCATTTTGGCTTTTGCATTACTTTTAGTTTGTTTTGTTTAAAATATGTTGTTAGCTGCTGAGTCCCATTATTGAGAGAAAGACAGGAAAAAATGAAATATAATAACAATCAGCAAGTAAAACATAATCTCATTATTTAAAGCTGGTTTAGGTTGCCCATGCATCTCTCAGTATGCCTCCCTCAGGTTTCTATATCCCAATGCAAAATATTAATAAATGTATTATGGAAACAAATTTAGACACACCTTGAATAGAACAGCTTACATTGTTGGAACTTAAGTAAATCTTGACTAAATTTGGTTTTATGTCTTGTTGGTATTTGTTATTGCATTTGTGTGAAGTTCAGGTCTGAATCTTGTGTTGGCAGTTCAAACAGTTGATTGCATTTTATCACAACAATAGACAACTATTATTATCTAGTTGAATTCGCTTCTGGTTGATTCTGGAATGAGAGAATCAGCCATCTATGAAGACGTTGCCCAGGGGATGCCGGGATGTCTTGGAATCCTGCGGGGAGGCTTCTTTCACCTGACATCCGCCTGGAAGTAGCAACCAATAGTGAAAGGACCAAGACAGAGACATCTCCAGCCCATTCCCTGTTTCGGTATCAGCCAGCACACCAACGACTTAAATCAAGAAATAGTTTTCTAAGATCTACAGAGACACTTGCTGGAACACCTCAGCAAGCGAGAGTCTAAAAGTGGCAGGCTAAAACCCAGAGCCTCAATCAATGGCTGATACCAAATGAGAGACTCTCTCCTGGACACACAGAAAACTGGGCGACTTGGAAGGCGCTGAACAGACTGCGCTCTGGCACCACGAGATGCAGAGCCAACCTTAAGAAATGGGGCTACAAGGTGGAATCCACGACATGAGAGAGTGGAGAAGAGAAAACCACAGACCACCTACTACAATGCAAACTGAGCCCTGCCACGTGCACAATGGAGGTCCTTCTTATGGCAACACCAGAGGCACTCCAAGTGGCCAGCTACTGGTCAAAGGACATTTAATATAATACCAAGTCTGCAAACTTTGTGTTTTGTTTGTTTGTTTTTAATGCAATACAAATGTTTGGTTCACTCCTGGCACGATAAATAAATAAATCTAGATAAAACCTAGCAAAAATTGACTGCCACATTCTAAAACCTTTTTTATTATTGGCTGAGCTACTGCCATGAAATATTCAGATGACGTATCCATACAACATTACACAAAGGAGGAAAGGCCAGTTACGTAAGTAGAAAATCAGTGCAACTGCTTGTGACAGGAGTAAACAGCCAGTTTGGCAAGTGGAGCTACTCCTACGGAGATCCCTTTCTCCTATTGACAAAAGGAAGGAAGGAAGGTGCAAAAAGATGGAGAACAGAAGAGGAAAACTGAGGGCAAATGGAATAAGGGTAGTGGATCTGCCTTGGGAGTTGAAAAAAAATAAAAGTCATGATGGTGATGATTACAAGGAACCCAAAGGTGCATGTTGTATGTGGGTAGGAGAAGTACAGCAAAGAGAACAAATATTTCACATAATTGAAATCATTTCAGTTTCCAGATGTAGTTTAAAGCTTCAGTTAATATTTTCAGTTGCAAATTTCCAATTAACAGAGTATAACAATTAACTGTATAATCCTGGCCAAATATCTTTGGGCAAAACAAAGAAGACCAGTGAATTAGATCGACACCTTTCCAGATTTAATTTTTAAACAGTTTGGAACTGTGCTGCTGGACCGTCTTATCAAATTACCAGGCAGAAAACAAAAATATCTGTACCATTTTAGCAAGGAACAGAAAGGGGTTGCTCCAAAAGGGGAGGATAGAAAATAAGATTTCAAGAATGATGCTATAATTTGAGCACCAGAGAGATATAAATACTGTATTCACAGATGTCAAAAAAGGTCACACTTGTATGTGTATGTGCCTTTGAGTTGCTTATCAACTTATGTTGAGCCCATTAATTTCACAGGGTTTTTTAAAGGCAAGGAATACTCAGAGGTGGTTGCGCCAGTTCCTTTCTTTGAAATGTAGCCTTAAGCACTGGTATTTGTTGGGAGTCTTCTAACCAAGTACTAACCAAGGTTGATCTTGCTTAGCTTTCAAGCTAAGGTGGGATCTAGTGCCTTTAGAATATTTAGGCCACACACCTGTAGAGGGAAATACTTTTCCTTTGATTCTTTAATCTCCATCTTAAAGTGTGGACATTTGAACTGTGACCCTCCATATGCTATTATACTCCAGGTCTCAAACCTAGGCAGCATAGGCAAAGGCGAGGGATGCGGGGAACTGCAGTCAGGACCAACAGGGTTTTCCCAGCATTGTTTTAATGGGTTCATAACATCACAGAAACTTTTTCTTTCAAGATGAGATACACAGATGAGAAACTACAAATAAACAAATGTATCTCAGTGATTCACCTGCCACTCTTCAGCACTCACATAAATAGCAATCCTTAATGGTGCCTCTTTTTTAAAAAAAATCCAGACACAATACTGAAGCCACATTGCTGCGGGACTAGCAGCCTGGCAGTACAGCTACAACCTGAACTTGGGAAATTAGTTTGAAGGTTTCCGTTTCACCAGTCTTTTGAAAACAGAATGATTACATTCCATTTTAAGACTAAATTCACACTAATCATCTGTATTTCTCAAGTACTTATTAGAAGGAGCAGTAACAGTGAATAGCCCATTACACAGTCTTCTGAATATTGAAATATCTATACCGTACTGCAAAAGCCTTAGATCCAGAGGCTTCTACTTAACAGACACACAGAGTGTTATCACACCATGCTGTTAAACTGTCATAGTGAAACATTACTCCCCAGTATTGCCTCAGCATTATCACACAAATTCCTTGTTCTTGTCACAATCGCCGACTTAGAACTGCCCCTTTAACACACACACGGAGACGTAGCAAAGGCTAACTACTTTATTGAGTATATAAAAACAGTTCCAAAGGGTAAATAGTCCAATAATAAGCAATTGTTCAAAGTATTGAGCAAGTAGTCCAAAGTAACGTAGCAAATAGCTTGAAGCGTGGCAAGGCTCCGCAAACCAATGCGGATCAGGAAACAGGGCAAGGTTTCGCAAACCAATGCGAATCAAGAAACAGGGCGAGGTGCCGCAAACCACTGCGGCTCAGGAAACAAGGCAAAAGCAAGGCAAGGCTTGATGACCACGGTTGGCTTGTGGTCCCACTCCGCTTCGCGCCTATTCAGTATAGACGTGGCCGGAGAACTGAGGATCAGTTCCCACGGGGCCGTTCTTAATGCCTCGGCCTGGACCCCCGACGATCTAGGGCCCGGCGCCTCCAGTCTCTACTTTCCGAACGGTGACGGTCTAGGGACAGATGCCAGCTCCTCCTGCCCTCCTCTATGTCCCTGCGCCTGTTATGAGAACGGCCCCGCTCTTCCAGCCTAGTATCGCTATCTTCCTGAGAAGCAGCCTCCCCGAAGTTTCCAGCCGCTAGCCTCCATCTGCTGCTCGGCCAGCTCCTGGGAACCTCGGCCATTTGGGAATTCATAACTATCTCCGCTATCTGCTTCGCTGCCTCCCATCTCCACCTGGTCCGCTCCGTCCCGGGAGAATGCTCCCACTCAAGATCCCAGGCTAAACTCTCTACAGGTGAACTGGGCAAAGGCACGGCTGACCAATCTTGCTCTGGGCCTTCCAACTCATCCTCCGAGTCCCTTTCAGCCTGTGCGGGTCCCAATGCCAACGGGACCCCCGGTGCGTCACCCCTCCCCCGTGGCACGGGCGGGCCCATGGGTGCTACAGTTCTCCTGGCACTGGTGTGTTACAGAGTAATTGAAAGTGTGTTTTTTTTTAAACCCTTGAAATAATAATCCATTATAATAACTCATTAATGACCCTTTTCCTCGCGGGAATTTAATCATCCATTCAGGTGTAGGTGTTTCACAGTGTTTTCTTCCATGAATAAGCTGTCCGTGGACATAGTGAAGTGTGGCCAGGTTGTCCCTCCCTCAAGGATTCCCAAGGGGATTCAAAGCAAACCAACCCCAGACCACTTCCAGAGCTTGTGCAGTGTTTCAACTCATCTTAACTCCCTCTTCTGTCATAACAAAACAATGCTATTGGGAAGACAAAACCAGCAGAGTCAAAAACATGTCTGTCTCTTTTCTGGGATAAAATGGCAAGGAGTGGTGTGACCACTTTTTTTCTTGTGTCATTTCTCTAATAAAAGTTATCTTCCAATAAATGATCTTGGCAGTCACCGGGGGCTTTGTAAAGCCATTATATAGTTGCATTATTATGGTGTTGTCAAAATGTTATGGCTACAATTAAAAAAAGGGAATAGTGGGTAGGGCACAGGAGTCCGTAATAAAACCATTAACATGGATGGGGGGGAATGCAAATGACACTATTGAAGTGTGACTACTGTAATAAGGGTGTGATAGGTAATAATTAGACATTCTAATGAACCTGACTGGAACAAATTTCAAATAGAACAACAGAGCACAAAGAGATACTATGGCAAAACATGAGTACTAAAGCAGTTAAATAAATAGATAAGATAATACACTTCACACACACATCCCAACAAGTTGGGGGGTGGAGCAATTTTGTCTCCTCCCCTCAGAGAAGAGATTGGTTAATTTCGCATAACTTTCTTGAAGGGAGGAGGGGCTGGCATAGTGTGGTGCCAGCCCCTTTCTCCCTCATTCTGCGAAACGACATCGCCCACCACTCCCGCCCATGGACAGTATAAAAATGATCGTCAAATGGTCACCATTTGGGATCGGGTAGGAATTTTCCCTCTTATGTTCTAAGAGGGTTTTTTGCCTACCCTATACTGTTGTCTTGGGGGCTAGATGGAATGGTCGGCTTGTAAACTAGCCTAGCATAAATAGATTAGTTATTCAAAGGTTTGTATACACTTAAGGCACCCCTTAAGGGTGTGGGCCATTCTGCAAACACTCACCTAGAGGTTAATTTTAGGGGTGAGGTGAATGGTGAATGCCCCAGGAGCGGGGAGAGTCTGCTCTCAAAAGTTGAGAGAGATTTCTCCTGATGTTTCCCTTATGGGTTGCTCGGGTTTAAATCTACAGGGGACCCAGGTAGTACGCCATAATATCTGAGGGGTAGACTTTAGAAGATGCTACCTCAGCTTAGACACACCAAGTTGAACTGACACCTAAAAGTTAGTTGAGTTATAAGTTAAATAGGTAACAATCAATAAAAGTTGCCCAAATTTGAATCCATATTTTGTGTCCGTCTCTTTATTTCGAGGGGTTGGAAGACAAAAGCAATAGGTGGGACCCAGACCAAAAAAGTACCTTGTTTGTTTATGAAAATGGGAGGGGGGTTTACTTTCCAGCTGCTCTTAAGATATGTGAAATATGTCCAATAACATTAACACCGTTTAAGGCACATCAGGGAAAGAAGAAAACATTGCCCTGGCTATTTTTAAAATCAGTTGCAACCAACTCAAGCTAATTTCTGGTGGAGATGTGGGAAATCTACAACAGGTTGAACATTACCTAGATGCATTATCTCAACATTTATGTTTTTGTGTAGTCATGCTTTTGCAAAATAAGGATAATAACAGCATTTGTAAAGCCTGTTCATATCTTGCAGTGAAAGAATGTGCACGCAGGAACTGATTGCCACTGTTCACAGATTGCTGAAGAATCTTTTGTAAAATAACCCATCATCTGCTTTATAAGAGCGATGGCAGGCAGGGCACAAATTCAAAGGAAAAGCTCCAATTTGAGCGGGACAGGAGGGAGATCACTCTCTGAGCCTACAATCATACAAAGGGCAAAGCAAAAAGTATCAACTCAAACCACCTTAATATCTACCAAGACACCATTCTGAGAATTCAGCAAAGTACTATCTGTTGAGCCTAATAGACATGCTACTATTTAATATTTTTAAGCCTTCAAAACGTAACGCAACCTAATCTGGAGACTATTCAACAAGCTTTAGCATTTTTATACTTTTCTTTCCTCTTAGCAAAAATACTCCTTGTTCACTACAATTTTAAGCCATAACCAAAACCAACTCACTTATGATAAAATCTACACTTTATCTGAGTTTTCTTACTTACCGAAATCTTCTGGACCATTGCATACCCATTCGCACAAATAGTAGTCATCTGGATTAAAATATGGCAGTTGCTTCATCACAGACTGCTTAGGGACAAGGTACAAGACCTCGGCAATATCACCATCTTCTATGATGGACATCCTTTTGACAGAGTTTTTGTACTTGATCCGCTCAGACACCAACTCCTTGCTTTTCCCTGATCCACAGAGCTTTCCCAAACTCTTGAGTATGGGAAAAGAAGGCATGGCTATGGCACATGGGAAGCAAACAGCTCAGGAAGTCACTTAAGAGTGTGAGCAAGTGAGAGAACCCAAGCATGTGTATATATTGTAATGCTTGTGTAGCCGTCCGTCTGTCATGCTGTCCTCACACATCCTTATTTTACTTCCTTGTCCACAAAGGAGATTAAGGAAGAGGTATTTTTAGTAGGCAATCTTCAAGAGATTATGACAAGCACACTCAGTCAAGTGACTGCCTGCAAACACTTATTGGAACAAGTAATGCTCTTCTACCATGTGCATAAAACGTGAAGTGAAAGCATATAGAGTATGGCACTATCGGCTTAATATCCTCGGCAAGGGAGAGGGCATATCTGAGGTACATAAGAGGATTACTTCAGGGAAACAAAAGCCTTGGTGCAGTAGTAGAAATCTTATTAGGCGAAAGAACCATCATAAGCCCCACACATCCATCTGTGCATTTAAGACAACGTTTCCCTTATGTATTATAGTCCAGGGAGAACTTCTTTCCAGTTTCCTTGTATTTTGTTCAGTTGTTCTTTCACGAGCAAATGTCTCTGTGAGTTATAATTTTGGGAATCTCTAAAGTCACACAAGGAAGTATCCACTGCCTTACAAAGAAACCTTTTTTCCCCAGTTGTGCTCTCTTTTTGCTTTCTTTCAGTCTCTTTAACCAGAAAGCACTCAAAGATCCCAACTGTTACTCCCATTTCCAGCCATTTTTTTACAACAGGTATGTACATTAATCCACTCCTAATAACTTGTTAATCTAATGAGTTTTTATCCTCGGGCAAGAGCAAAGTTAATTATCTTACATTCAAAAGTGGCAGAATTTACAGAGACTCTTGGAGTGGAGCAAACTGCACTCACTCAGTGTGAAATGAATCTTCACTCTCCCTTGTTTGTGACCTGATGCACTAGCCGTGCCCCATATTAACTCTTGCAACCTCCATGTTGCTTACTGTAGTCCCTTTGAGTCACATATGTTTGATGTATATTATTAAGACCTTATACCATATCACAATGGTTCATATGAAAACATGAGGTAAGACTCACTGCATTCTTCCCAAGATATAACAATAAAAAACGGCGATGGAGGAAAGTCCGGATTATATACGATCAATTGGTTGGGGAGTCCCAAATAGTCCGTGAAGTTCACTGTAGTTTTTGGGTCAGAGCCTGTCCTCACATCGAGAAGGTCTATAAGTGTACTGGAATAAGCACGGTGAGCCCTTTTCCTCACAGTAAATGCATGAAAGTAGGGGAAAGTTCCTTCATACGACAAAGTTCAATAGTGTTAGAATTTTCTCTAGGAAAGGAGCTTGGATGAATTACTTTTGTGTATTACAACTGTTAGAACTCCCAGCCTACCCTTCATTCTAGTTGGGAGATGATAGAAATTGCAGTTCTCCTCAAAACATAACCCTTTCCAGTTCTGTTCCAAAGATTATTCTAGAGGGCACAGCATAATACGTAGGTTTGCAAGCACACAACCATAGGGATATATCAAATTATCTATTCCAAAATAAAACTGTATCAAAATGAACTTGGCAAATCCAACACTTTCAATTAATTCAATAAATCTAGTTTCTTCAAACAACTGGATTTAGGCTGTGGACTTAGAGGACACTTTGGAAATTATTCCATTCAGTTCCCTTTTCATAAAGGAGCATATTCAGTGAAATTATGCAAAGTTATTCCTAATTCTTCTCCTCGGTTTTCTCCCTTTAAAAAAGAGGAGACATTTGAGCAGTGCTATATTCACACTAAACATTTCACAGTGCTCTGTCTTAATTGTACAGAAACACAAGTGGAATGATGAATACGGACTAGAACGGGCTGTCCAGATCTGTGAGTTCAGGATCAGCAATTTCTACTGACAATAGATCACACACCATACTATTAAATGATGGCAACATGAACATAGACACTGAAGCATGCATGTTTATGTTGGCATCATTTAATAATATGAGGCGGGATGATCTTAGATTTTTTTTATTTATTTATTTATTTTGGCATGCATGAGGAATCCTCATATGGCAGGCCCACCATACTCTCCTGCAGTTCTCATGAGCAAGAATGAGGAAGTATTGAACTGTTCTTTAAATATGTGAAAATAGTGTTACAGTTTACATTTAACCCTTTCACTAGCAGAAGCTCACAGAATGGATAACATAAAGAATTCCAGTGTACTATCAGTTTGTAAAATCGTATTTTAATAGTCTTCTGACATTAATGAGTGACCTTTTGCTTTCTATAGAATTGTGAGGCTCACTCATTAAAGAAGTCTGCTGCAAAAATCAGAAAATCGAAATGTATTCTCGAAGGCTTTCATGGATGGAATCACTGGGTTGTTGTAGGTTTTTCGGGCTATATGATCATGTTCTAGAAGCATTCTCTCCCGACATTTCGCCTCTGAGGATGCCTGCCATAGATGCAGGCAAAACATCCAGAGGGAATGCTTCTAGAACATGGCCATATAGACTGAAAAACCTACAACAACCCAGAACATGGAAAGTTGTTTTTTAAAAAAATAATTACAATTATAGTCCCAAGATCACCAAAGTAGTTTGTTGCCATTCTTCTTTGGATTTTTAAAAAAAAGTAATTCATACTTTCTCATTTTTAAAAGCAACCAAAATAACCACTTTTATTTAATGAAATCAGCTATTTCTGAATGCTTTCTGTCCAGGAGTATGAATACAGTAGGATGTCTCGACAAGAGGCAGAACTTGAACCATGAAGTATTCTACCTCCTCCGCTCAGCGAAGCCACATACTGTAAAAATAAACAAAAGTTACACCATCAAGGGGTGCAAATTATGCCCATAAAGTTGCCATTGTAATGCAATGGTGCTTAGTCTACCACAGAAAGTATTTAATTACAGGTAACTAGGCACTAGTGACTGACTAGTTATTTTCAAGCTTCAATTGAATGCATGCTAGCTGATCTGGAGATGAACAGAGAGATCAGCCCCTGAATTAGATGTACTCTCAGCATGACCCTTGCAAGGTTTGGATTTTTAAGGAAACATTGAGGGCAAACTCCTTTGAGGGGTTACGCTAGGATAAGATCTTTTTATAACAAAGCCTTTAATGAGAAAAAAGGCAAGGCTGAGAAAGCACAGAGCTGTTTAAAACAAATGTACAATAGATTCTCAGTTAAGCAAAACTCAAGCAACTAGAAATCTCAAGGAATCTGCAAAAATTGAATAAATAATACTTCAAATAAAAAGTAATTTTAATGTAAGTGCTATTGTCAATATTTTAAAGTTAATATACTGTTGATTTTTTAAAAAGACATTTGAAAGGGATTGTTCATGTTTTTTCATGCTATTCTCTAATCCAGGTGTTTTGGACTTCAGCTCCCACAGTTCCTAACAGCTGGTAAGATAGCTAGGATTTCTGGGTGTTGAAAACACCTAGAGGCCCAAAGGTTGGGAACCATTGCTCTAATTAAATGTACACTGTTGTTTTAAAAAGTATCAGACAGGAATTAACGGTGCAACAAGAAACATTAAAAATTACATTGGCAACATTGCAGCATAAAATGAAGTTTATTTTCATTAAAGAACTCCAGGAACGCTGAGGAATGTGGAAGGAACAACGAGGGAGCTGGTAACGCTGAGAGATGAGGAATGCGTCAGCTCCCCCTGGTGGCCAGATTTGCCTCTGTTCGTCTATATGTGTGTTTGGGGAAAATGGCAGGGATTGTTTGCTAAGTATGCGTACCTGTAATCCGCTGAGTCCCCTTCGGGGTGAGAAGAGCGGAATATAAAAAAAGTGTATTAGTATTATTATAATGAATAAAATAATTAATTACTATTACAAAGTAATTTTTGAAGTTTTGGGAACAGGTAATGGAACTTAACAGGGTATTTAATCTTCTGGTAGTTCTGGGTATTATCTTGCAGAACTGTTGCCAAAAGGAACAGACAAGTGAACTCCACTGATCTACACCTAACTCCAAGCCATAAAGTTTAATTAGTCAGGTAACTGGCAAAGACACTAAATGGATAGAGGAGTTACTTTTGGGAGCTACAAAGTCCCCCCAAAAGTAACACTTTTATGCTCTGGCGGTAAGAAGTAAATATGGAATATATGTAATTAACATTTGGAAGAGCTCGGTTTACCCTGCCCTTCTCCACCCGAAGGGGGACTCAGGGCAGCTTCACACAAGCACCATACGATGCTATCACCATATAAAACAGTCAAAAATACATTAAAAATACATTAAACACTAAAACAATTCATTAAACTATAGATTAAACATGCCAGTTAAAACTAAATCCAAATCTGGGTTAATTCAATGTTGCAAGTATCCTAAGTCTTCTGTCCAGTTGCCGCTGTTCACTAATTGAACACCTGATCCCAAAGCCAAGTCTTCAGTTTTCTTCTAAAGGACAGGAGGGAGGTGGCCAACCTGATATCCCTGGGGAGAGAGTTCCACAGACCCGGGGGGGGGGGGCACTGCCGTGAAGGCCCTATTTCCCGTCCCCACCAACTGCGTTTGTGATGGTGGTAGGATCGAGAGCAGGGCCTCTCCTGAAGATCTTAAACTTCGTAAAAGGAGATACGTTCGGACAGGTAGTCTGGGCCAGAACCAGATGTTTTAAATTCTTATACTTCATGTTTAAATGTCCTATTACCTTATGGTGAATTTTTCCTGTTGTATTTGATGCTTAGTCATATGCTGTTTGATTTATGATTTGGTTTATGTATGTAAGGCATTGGATTTTGCCATTATTTTTGTAAACCGCTTTGAGTCCGTGCCAGGGGTGAGAAAAGAAGTATATAAATACTGTAAATAAATAAATATATCTGTTACAGTGGGAACAAAGCCATCTTACTAACCCAGGGATAGGACTGGACTAAGGAAAAGAATAATAAGTGTATGAACCAAGTTAGAATAAAGAGGGGATCTTTCTTCCCTTCTGCTATATCTATGTTCCAAAAAGTGTTGGCCTCAAAATAATCAGTTTTGTTAATACATGTGAGAGTTGGGGTGGGAAAAATACTATCTTCCCGATCTTGGGCTACAACATCTGCCCTATCCAACATAGTCAAATCATGGGTAATGTTGGCACTTGCAATCTAGAAACATCTGGGGGGCTATGTTTTGCCCATCTCATCTACAGAAATTTCCCTTGAAACATGAAAATAATTTAAACTACTGGAGATTCATAGGAACCACAGTTTCTTAAGCATGATAAAAGGGCAAGCCTTATACATCTATTCAGACATTCTACTGACTTTAGTAGTGCTTACTTTCAGATAATTGGACATAGGATTTCATTCTAATAGTGCAGTCCAACATGTATTTATTCAGATGCCCTGTTATCTTAGTCCCAGGTGAATTTATGCCAGATGGCAGCCTAAAGCACTTAATGCAGAAAACAACCACATTAAATGCATCAAAGTCTGCAGAAGCGATATAACAAAACATGGGGGCAGGGGGGAATTCCACTAAGAGCAGTGGTAGACAAAAAGAAAAAGAAAAAAATATGTATGTAATGGGTAGTAGTTCCTATATGTTTCTGACAGTTTAATTATTATGGCCCTTAGAATAATTCTGAACATCGGAATTACCTAGTTCAGCAATCCACACTCCTTTGCCTCATGAACTACTTCAGCAAATTTATATTTATTTATTATTTATTTATTCAAATTTGTGAGTCGCCACTCCCGAGCGACTCGGGGCGACTTACAGCAAATTCAAGATTAAAACAGGATAAAAACACCATTAAAAACAGCATAAAACAAACAGACAGTAAAATACAATCAGAATACATCAATGCGATATATGAATTTAGGCCAGGGTAGATTATGACCTATAATCAATTTCCGCATTAAATTGTTGACACAAAAGGATTAAGGTGATTATTAGGAAGAGAAACAAAGATGTGCACACTCATATGCTATAAGACAAAAGAGTCTACAGAAGATATGAAAACAAGCATCTTACACCATAAAAACAATTATTTCCAATGAAATATTCATTTCGCTATATATGTTACTTTTCTCAAATACCAATTGTCTTACCCATCCCACCAAAGCAAGCTGTGATCTTCTGGGCATATTCACACAAACCATTCTCAGAAGAAGATCCTCCACCCAAGGTTTGTTCGCTCATTCCTCTGAATGCAACTCCCTTGTCTTTCACTGGCTACAGCTGGCTAGAGCCAAATGTTGGCTTTCGAAGCGCTCTCTACTAGAGTCTTTCTATCAATAATTCAAGTGCTATTGAAAATCTGCTGAGTTCTTGGAATTGACTGCACCAGTTATTTTGTGGCTTTGTGAGTAATTACTGTATGTTTAGTGCATATAGGCATTGATATGCACACACAAGCATCTCAAATTACAATATTTCATACCTTTATAGGAAATGTGCCCAATTTAGACTAAAATGCATATCTTTTACAGGTGACAGGAAATATTGTGCATGTCTATGAGATATCAGGTATACGTATCCGATTCTGCTCAATTCAGATGCAAAACGAGTCTGCCACTAGGACAAGTTCAACTGGCAAGCTGAATCAGCCAAAATCATACTTGAAGTAGGATAATCATATAAAAAGTGTCACTTATATATGGGTTTACCAGAGATTTATTTATTTTTAAAGGAAAGGTATTTTTTACACACAATTTAAATGCATAATATTGCAATTTGTCATAAAAATTAGAGATTCAAAATTGCTGGTCAACTTTCCAAGGAAATCAATACTACATTTTCAACAGTTCTTACATGTAATAGTGATAAATACTGTATGTTCAAAAAAATCCAAGCTGGTGTAACTTTTAGCAAGTTTTTATTGTGTCAGAAGTGGCTTGGAAATATACTGCAAGTCACTTCTGATGTGAGAGAATTGGCTCTCTGCAAGGACATTGCCCATGGGACGCCTGGATATGTAACCATCCTGTAGGAGGCTTCTCTCATGTCCTCATATGGGAAGCTGGGGTTGACAGATGGGAGCTCACCCCATCTCACAGATTTGAACCACTGGCCTTAAGGTCTTCAGGTCAGAAGTTCAGCCAACACAAGAGTTTAACCCATTGCGCCAATGCGGCGCCAGTGAGTAAATTTGGATTGCACTATTATATTTGCGGTATTGTATGTATAGTCCAAAGTGTTTCTCTGTCCATCACAAATGAATGTGCTGATAATAGTTTGATCTATTAATGATAATGGATAAAAATATAATCTTGTTGTACAGAACAAATTATTAGATATTAAATATGGAAATGAGAAAAGATTAAATATTTAGCAGGGACATACTTTTGCATTTGTTTTGGATTTATTTCTTAGCTATGCAGGACACAACCCAGTGATTCAGAAAATCAGGCTAATGTTGCCAGCTGTTTCCTGTAATACTACAAAGCTTATACAGACGAAAAACATCTACAAAAATGAATCGATCTCCAGCCTCAATTTATTCATAAATAAATTATCAACAGAGGACACACAGTAAATAGCATTATGAACTGTGCACAATCTGCATGAGGATATTGTTCTTTACTGACCTTTACAAATTTAATAGGGAGTAGAATTGTTCTAATATTTCTCGTACACAAGCACACACAAATACCATGGTTTCAGTGATACTGTTTCCTCCTGCCAAATAAGAAGGTCCCGGAAAGAGCTACAGACAAAGCAGCAATCGGCTTATACTTTGAGAAGAATAATATACAAAACACTTAAGTGACCAATAAGCTATATACACTTTATGATGTAACCTGCTATATAGTTTCTTTCCTCCTCTTCCACTGATGATTTTTCATATCTTCTCTCATACATACATACATACATACATACATATATGGGTTTTTATGTGAATGAATGGGTAAAAAAGAAAAGTGGGGGCAGTATTCAGAATAGACTTTGGATAGACATTTAGGTAGGGTATGTAGGAAAGGGTAGCACTTACCTATCTGGGTCAAAGTCTAAAGGAAATTGGGAAGGTTAGGAAAAGGGAAGGAAAGATGTAGGAAGGAAGGGGGATTGTCATTTTCCAATCTTCTGCTTCATGGTTAATTTATAGTCTCTTTTCATATCTTTTTAAAATACTTCAAATCTTTTTCTACCATTTAAATTCACATCTTATTTTATTTATTTACTTACTTATTTATTATTTGGACTTGTATGCCGCCACTCCCCTAGAGCTCGGAGCAGCTTACAATCAGGTAAAACACACAGAGGTAAAAGCATACATATTAACCTAGCTTAAAAAAGATTTCTGGCCTAGCAATCAAAGGCTAGCCAGAAAAGGTGAGTCTTGCAGGCCTTGCGGAAGGAGAGAAGGTCCTGCATGGCCCGTACATTGCTAGGAAGAGTGTTCCATATTGACGGCGCCACTACAGAAAAGGCTCTGCGCTGGGTCGATGTAAGACAGATTGCTTTGAAGGTCGGTACTTCAAGGAGGTTCATTTGTTCAGAACGAAGTGACCTCTGGGTTTGGTAGGGGAAAAGACGGTCCCTCAGATACAGCGGCCCCAGACCATGCAAGGCCTTGAAAGTTAACACCATCACCTTGAAGGTGATCTGGTGCTCGACTGGAAGCCAATGAAGTTGCTGGAGGATAGGTGTTATGTGACATCTCACTGGAGCCCCAGTGAGAAGTCGTACAGCGGCATTCTGGATGAGCTTAAGTTTCCGGATCATTGACAAGGGCAGGCCAATGTAAAGGGCGTTACAGTAGTCCAGTCTCGAGATGACCATGGCTTGGAGCACCGTGGCCAGGTCGTCTCTGGATAGATAGGGGGCCAGACACCTAGCTTGCCGCAGATGGAAAACATCTTAAATGTTTTTCTTTTCGACAAAGACAACACAGATGATACAGTACCCGGTGACCCAGTTGGCTATTCATTTATCTAGAATGGTTTTGCTGCTGAAAATAATGCAACTGATTTATGAAGCCAACCCATGACTAAAATACAATCAATCTAAACCTAAAGAGTGGATTCCAACACTCAAAAGACAAGCACCAAATAAAGCATAAAATATGATAAGGATCGAATGGACTAAATCACTGGCTAGGCTGAGTGTTTCTGACAGAAACAAACACTTATGAGAACTATGAGGAGTAATAAATTAAGGTATGTCACACACTGGGCAAAGAAGGATGCAAAGAAGGTATCTGAATATACAGCTAGTCTTTTACTTTAATTAGCTGGTCTGTTTTAAATTCTAATATTTTTAAAATAGTCTGATAATTTCTTTCCAGACATAGAAACAATTTCCAGAGAGTCTGCTTCTCTTTATCCCATTTTCTTCAAACCACAAAAGACTATGCATAGTGAAACATCAGTAAGGGAGGTACTTCTAGTAAAGTTAAGCTGTTTCTATTCTTTTACACATTTATTTTTCTCAGATTTATTCTGATGTGCATGTCTAGGTAATTATAAGTGGCTAAATGAAACATTATGTGTTGACAAGGCAGACATTTCCAGCACATTCACCAACCTCAGTCAAAATAAAAATTCAAAGATTTCACCACAAGTATGGGAAACCTTTGACCGCACAACCTCTGAGGATGCCTGCCATAGATGTCTTTGGTGACCTCTCTGACACCCCCTCAAGACCCATCCAAGGGCCCCACCCTTGGTTGAGAAATGCTGTTCTGGAGAGATAAAGTGGGGTATAAATAAACATCATAATAATACTAATACTAATACTACTACTACTAATAATAATAACGCCCAACTTGGAATTTGCTTCTTTTTCTTCTAGCAGTGGACATACACAGGTTGACATGTTCACAAATATCAACTTTGACCCACAAATCCCATGGTCAGCTGCTGCCAGTCCAAATCTCATCAGTGCATAAACCATGTTGGGATTGTTTGCCCCAACCTTACACTTGTTTCCTCTGAATTGTCATGTGCAATTTTTAAACTCTTTTAAAAGAAATCATTTTGGAACTCTTTACAACCCCATTATTTCCTTACCATCCTAAATTATTTCTTGCCATCAGCAAATGTGACCACTTCGCTATAAAGACCTAACTTTCCATTAGGAGGTGCTCTAAATTTCAGGATTGGTAGATACATGTTTTGCATTTGCTTTTGAGAGTATTATATGTGTAATAATGTCAGCTCTGGCTTTCAGTGGAGGGACAGTGGTGTAAGACTTAGAGGCACCTTTGGATTCACTTAATAGCATCCTATATGTTTTCCCTTTGCTTGACATATTATTATTATTTACTCAGCTTTAAAATATTTTATGTATTATTTTCTTATGTTTATTTTTAATCTATGTGATTTATGTGTTTTTAATTATGTATTGTATTTTAATTCTATGTTGCACCTCACCCGAAGCCTTGGGGATAGGTGGGCAAAACCTTAAAATGTTCTTAAACAGTAGAAATAACTTTGAGAGATGGCATCTACAAGACCAATATTTACACAAAATATTAATCTTTTATGTACTTTTTTTTCCAACACTCAGCTCTTTTCCATCTGAGGCTAAATCCACATGACTGACCCTTTTCTTGACTCGATATGATTGACCTGGTTGGACTCCCACACACGTGTTTTAATCCGAACTGAAATCAGTTTGGGAAGCCACATGGAATCCCCATTACGCAACCACATCAGGACAAGAGGTTGTTTCTACTGTGTGCACATGTTTATCAGTTTATGTCTTGTCGTATAGCCAATTGCAATTTTTTGGGTTCTTGTCATGCATGTGCATATTTGCATATTCAATCAACTAGCTTTCCTCTGATTCACTGTGGTTTTAATTGTCTACCTGTGCTTCTATAAAATTAAGTAAGTACAGCAGAGATTAAATGTGTGCAATGATACATATACAAAGGTTCACACACACACAAACACCAAAAACACACACACAAATACACAAAAAACCAAATGGGCCACTGATACAAACAAGGGAGCTATTCAGGCAGAAATGACTGGTGATTTCAGTGACCACCTGAACTAGGTGACTAAACGCCAACCTGGCCCCACTTTCCTCTCACCCTACCTATGATACTGCAATCCCAGTTGATTAGTCTGTGTGGATTCAACTTGAGTGAGGGAAATGTAATGTATGCCAGTCCAATTCATAACAACCCAGGCAATGTGATTTATACAATGTGAAGTGTTTCAGCATCTATAAGGATTCAGACACCTGCCAATATTGTTCTTCAACACTGAAATTCCTTCAGTCCCATTCAGCTCACTCAGGTCCTTTCCACACAGCTGTATAAAATCCACATTGAAATGGATTATATGGTAGTGTGGACTCAGATAATCCAATTCAAAACAGATATTGTGGATGATCTGCCATGATATTCTGGGTTATACGGCTGTGTGGAAGGGCCCTCAGTTAATGTACACTTTTATCTCTATATAACTTTTGAAAATATTTTTTTTTCAAAATGTCTGTAATGTGTGACTGTAGAAACCGTTCCAAATATCAAACATAAATATCAAACACTGTCTTCCTTCATAGTGGGATGAAGAGAGAGGAGGGGCAAAGCAGGGCTCGAGGCCAAACTCTAAGAATCATCACCGATGACATCAGCAATTGTGGGATGTGGGGGATACCTCTCCCCCTGGCCACAATTGCTTCTCCATGCCTATAATAAACAATGGTTCGTACCAATAGGCAGGAATCACTGACTGGCTAATCAAATCAGAAGACAATGTTGGCTATGAAAGGGAAGGCTTAACTGTGCTTTAAGAATCATTTAATTACAGAGCAAAGAAAAGCGAGCACAGCACATTGGAAGCCACCTTTAGTTCCTGCTTTTAGGAAGGGTATTGTGGCAGCAGATGATCTAAGCTGATGTCATTTCGACACTCAGCTAAACAGCCCTGTCTAGCTTTGCACTTTCACAGAAGTGCATAGGAGAATGAGTCTTCCCCTCAAGAAGGGGAAATATGCATGTGTGCATGTGTTTGTGTGAGAGAGAGAGAGAGAGAGAGAGAGAGAGAGGGAGGGGAGAGAGAGAGAGAGAGAGAGAGAGAGAGAGAGAGAGAGAGAGAGAGAGAGTCTGTCTTTAGTACACACAGTAGGTTCTTGGTATCCTTGGGATTCCAGGACACCTTCTGGATACCAGAATCAATAGATGCACAAGTCCCATTATATACATTGGCATGTAAACTTGTGTATCTCATATATAAAATGGTGAACAAGTCACAGAATCATACTATCTCATCAAACAGGTCTTATTCTAGCAGCATATGGCAGTTAAACCCTAGGTCATCCACGGAGTCTGCTGGCTGTCATCTACCAACGCACAGGAACTTCCTGTGCATCTCCGTGGATGAGCTATGGTGGAGCCGGTACATGTTGACACCACAGGAATAGGAAGGGAGCAATAGGGCGAAGCCAACACTTCATCCATGGGATCAACTTCTTCAGGAGCCAGGCGATGCAGGCAGCGGCTTCGCCTTGCCCCCCCCCCCCAAATGAGGGCTGCTGGATTCATCATGATACATGGCGATTCCGGCAGCCATGAGATGAAGTCAATAAAGTTGCAAGAGACCAGCCCAAACCTCAGCCATGCACAATCACAATCAAAGTATCCCTGACAGATGTGCAGCAGCCTCTGCTTAAAAACCTCCAGAGAAGGAGACTCCACCACACTCCGAGGCAGCATATTCTACTGCTGAACAGCTCTTACAGAGGGAAGTTCTTCCTAATGTTTAGGTGGAATCAACTGAGTGCTGGAGAGAACCTGAGGCTTTGAAATATCAGAAGGCTACAATCGGGTGTGCCTACACAACAGCACAGTGCCCAGTGTGCCGCAAAACCAACCTCTGCTTTAGGGATTTATTTTCCTGAATGTTTTCAAGCTGAATCCGTGGATGCAGAATCCATGAATACAGAGAACCAATCATATAAGACGTTGTTGCTTGTGAATTGGCAAAAACAAGACAGAAACTATGTGTGTGAGAAAGGAGGGAGAAAGGGTTGTGTTTATGTCTGCTAGAGAAGCGAAAAGAGAGTGAGGTACCAAATCCTGCATATGAGTGGTAACCATATCTATTATCTATACTACACCTGTCAAGACAGCATCCACGGCTGTGCAGAGCCCCTCAGTGGCAGAAAGGTTGTGCACTGCTACTTTAGCCACTAATCAGTTTGGTCATAGAGCCATCCTCAAATCCTCCCAATGGGAGGGGAAAAACCTAATCTCCTTTCAAGGTGGTAAAGGTTCAGTAGAGAAAAGCAAGGAGGGAGGGAGGGAGATCTAATTAAAGTCATTACTTTTATGCTGCTCAGCTCTCTTCATCTGGCTGACTTGACATGCCCTTTTCAACCATTTGAAGAAAGGAGATTAATGGGAAGTAGAATAGGGCAATCCCTTGGCGAGTTGCTTTCATGAGTCAAGAGCCACCCAAAAATGGCTGGCTAATGAGATATGAGGATGAGTTTCAGGTTTCTGTCCTTGCGTATATAGGTGTTTCCTCACTGACATGAAAATGACTTCTGTCTTTATTGATGAGAGGTCAAATACAGACCTAATCTCAAAGAGCCAAGGAGCAAGATATTGCTCTATGGATTTCAAGTACAGCTGGCCCTCCACCTTTGCAAGTTTGGCTTTTGCAGATTTAATTAAAATGTTCTGTCTAGGAATCTATGGGTCTTCCAGTCCAAAGCACTCTAGAAAATGGCCACAGATTCAAAGTAGAGGACCTAAAGATTCCTAGAGACAACGGACATCTAGGTATTCCAGTATTCCAGCATACGTTGATTGTAGTGCCATACTAGGGGGACCTGGACATTCCTAGAGAGGAGTTCGTTCAGGTAATACAAATAGCATTTGTCAAATTCATGGTTTCTGACTTTTGTGAGGTTCTGTGTCCCTAATCCTTCACAATGTAGAAAGTACAGTACATTTAATATTATTAAGTTAGGCAAAAACAAGCCTGAGATAGTTGCAATCATCAAGAACAGAGATTTGATAAGATGGGCACATCCACTGTACTAGTGATATTCATGCCGTCTGTCACTAACATTCACATACTTTGTGTCTGTTGTAGTAATCCAATCGACAAAGGCTTTCTAAGCCCAAGGTTAGGCTCAGAATGCTCAGAAGCTTCAAGTGCTACACAGTATTAGTGATGACCCAAGAAAGACAGTTGCCTAAGGCAGTGATTTTCAACCAGTGTGCTGCAGAACACTAGTGTGCCATGAGAGATCATCAGGTGTGCCGTGGGAAATTATTTTTGAACTTCATTCATATATAAACTATAAGGCAAATCTGTCCCTTTAAGAAATGGAACCATAGCACTCTCGCATCACCTAAGAAGTGACGTGAGAGTGCTATGGCCACGCCATCTTGGATTCGATCAGATGCGCTAAGTAAACAAAGTTAGAGTTAGTGCTGCAGCTGTGCATCAAGCAGTGGCAATTTGGGATCACAGCAAGACAAGCGAGTGACAGTGATGGAGAAGTTTTTGGGATCATGCAGGATAGACAAGGCCCAGTGACAGTGATGGAGAAGTTTTTGATTCAGAAGGGAGGGTCTACCCTAGCAAAAGAAACAGGCCCAGGTTTCACACTACGTGAGTGTATAAATATATTTAAAAACATGTTAACTATATGTATTGCTGTGTTAGAGTGTCATTTTGTGTCATTTTGGTTGGTGGTGTACCCCAGGATTTTGTAAATGTAAAAATGTGTGCATGGCTCAAAAAAGGTTGAAAATCACTGGCCTAAGGCACAAGAACAAATGGCACCACTCCCAGCCCCCCCCCCTTTTTTTCTGGTAATGTCAAGGGGGTGATTTTCTAAAGTTGTGTTCATGCTGGAGGAAGTGGAATCCAAAAGCAGCTCACTCCATCCCTGCCATTAAAACTATAATTAAAGGAAACTAATTAACAATTTGCTGATCATCCATAGCATCCAAATTCTGCTGCCTGAGGTAGCAGCCTCACTGTGCCTCCTGGCAGGGCTTTCCTATCTCCTGATCAAAGTGGGTCATAGAGAAAATAGCCTGGATATTTAGTCTGCTCGGTTTTGTTGTTCATTTGAGTTGCTGATAAGGCTGTCTCTCCCGTTTCTTACCAGCAGCTGCCAAGCCTTAACCAAGAGAAGGATTTTTTAAAAAAACAACCCATAATATATTTGCCAAGTGTTCTTTATCTAAGAGAACAGCCATACACAGCACAATAGTGGTTTTATATTTCAGAGATTTACTTCTCCACCATAAAATTAAGCAACAGATAACATTGTTCTGGTCTCATAGTATCTTATGTGTATGAGTGAATGTTTTAAATTCTGCAATCCACACAACAAGGAGGAAATCTCTCAGTTTGAATGTTTAATGAAACAGAGAGGAAAAGGATGAGAGAGAGGGGGTGTCTTCTGACTTATGGCAACATTAAAGAAAATATATCATGTAATTTTCTCATCTAGATTTGTTCAGACGCCTTTGCTTTCCTTGGGAAGCTAAGAGAGTGTCACTTGCCCAAGAGGGTTCCTACGGTCAAATGAGAATTTAACTCAACCCCTGGTACCAAGTCATATTAGAGCTTTAAAGCGGGCAACCCCACATTTTGGGCCTCTTTGGCTACCTGCAGAATTCTGGGGAATGTAGTTTGGGAAGGTGAGGACCTCTGTAGTGGAGAATTCAAAAGGCCCCACCCTAAACTACATTTCCCAGATTTCTGCAGGCGACAGGAAAAGCCCAAAATGTTGAGCTGCCTGCTTTAAAGCCTTAGTGTGCTAGCACAGCCTGAACACTCAGACCACTACAGTACTGTGGCTCTCAAGTACCTGAAAGGCCACTGATTCTTACAAGATGGCCTACTGTGCCAATGACAAAGCCAACCAAAGCTATTCTGCATCTAAATCACTTCCTCAGAGCTTTTTTTTCTTTTTTCTTTTTCATATTCTGGCTCAAGCTCTTCCAAGAAATCCCATGACTCCAGTTTGGAGACCCGAGGAGCAGTGCCACTTATTTGATTCAGAAGCAACAAAAGATACAAAAAAGGATAAACTGAAACAGAGACTTATTCATGCAATCAATTTCCCGTCGAGTTTATAGGTGCTAAGGGAAGTTGGTTGTTCTTTCTTTGAGGATGAATCTAACATGTTAACACTTCATCACATTCACTGAATTCTACTGAGCCACCCACTTTAAAAAGCAACAAACTACTGTATTCATCACATGACGTAGGCTTCAAATATAGAGTAGAGATGCTTTCTAAGCTAGTTAGCAAGTGACTTTTTTGTAAATTATCTACATAGAGGTGGGCAAAATGGGCAATTCTGTCATGTGATGAATTTCTCCACTTTAAAATGAAATAGTAATGCAATTTGTGGGAGGAGCCGAAATGCCCTTTTGAGAAAAAGCTCTGCCATTACCATTTGCTCAAGGAGATTGAGAAGTGGGGAGGGATGAGGATGACTGTCCTGTCAGAGGAAAGAAGGGGCCCACTGGCTTCATCTCCTGGAGAGAGAAATCTCCTCATTTCTTTTCCTCCTTTCCCCTATATTTTCTTCTTCCTCCTTTCCTTTCCTCTTTTCCATTTCTTCTCCTCTTTCCCCTTCCCTCTCTTCTTTATGTGATACCTTCCCTTCTTCCTTCTACCCTTTCTTTCCCTCCTCCATCCCTTCTTTCATTTTTGTATCCCTTCTCACATCCTTCTGCCTGGCTGGATCCCACAACAGTGCCATTCCAGGTCTTGTGCTTTCTTTTAAAAATATACACATTGTTTCACTTGAGCCTTTCCACTGTCATTGTGTTGCATCTGTGACCTTTGGTTGCTATACAGAGAAAGAACTGTGATTTGAAAGGAGCATCAGGAGCTGAATTCAGAAGAGGGATGGAGCTGATGTAGGTCTAAGGAGGGAAGAGAAGAGGGGGGTCGGACAGAGGCTTCTTGGAAGGCACGGAGTGGTCCCACCTCATTGAGTGAGAACAGAGTTCCTTGGAACAGCTCCAACTATTTATTTATTTATTTTATATCCCAACCTTCTCATCTCCATAGAGGGACTCAGACCGTCTTATAGCAAGATTCAATGCTATACAACTTAAAAACATCTACAACAACATATTAAAATACATAAAAAGCCCAAGACATAAAAACCACATCGCCAGTAAAAACAATTCCACTTGGTCTGTAAACGTGGTCATTCATTCAGACTATAACCAATCTCAGCCTATTCTGGGAAAGCTTCATTCCACATCCAAGTCTTCACCAGCCTCCTAAAGGAAAACCGAGAGGGGGCAGATCTAACATCATTTGGGAGAGAGTTCCATAGCTGAGGGGCCACCACAGAGAAGGCCCTGTCTCTCATCCCCACCAGCCGCGCTAGACTGGAAGTGATTGGGGGGTGGGAGCGGATTCCTTTCCTAGGCAGACCCCTCTTTCCGAAGAAGGGCACTCTGTGGAGTACACTGAACTTTAATTAAACCCTTGAAAATGTTTCAATGCTTTAGGCCCTTCTCTTCCTTCTACACATTCACTTTAATTGCCAGGAGCTGTGCTGGGTGAAAGAGATCTGTTCTGCTGGTGATTCTGGTTCTGATTCATATGGGTTCTAGTCCTTTCTCACAAATTTATTTATTTATTAATTCAATCATATATACCGCTCCTCCCCGCAGGCTTGGGGCGGTTTACAACGGTCAGTTGAAATACATGTAAAACACATAAAATACATATGATTGTCTGATTAACAAACGGGATTAGTAGTACAACCGATTTGTCCTGTTAGGCATAGTTATTGGCTGCTTTGAACTGGATTATATGAGTCTATATTGCTATATAATCCAGTTCAAATCAGACAATCTGGATTTTATATGGCAGTATAGTGGGGCCTGAGACATTTATCAGGTAGGAATGCACTGTCCTTTAATAAGTGCTTTGTTTTGGAGGCTAAAAAGTTCTTTCTACTTCATTTGGTGTAGTTTATTTAATTGTTTTAGATTAAGGGTAAGAAGAACCAAGAAGAACCGGCTGGGGAAATGTAGCACCCTGACTGCCAAATGTCTCAGTGACATGAACATCCCCAAAGCAATTTCTTATCCCTTCCTAGCAACAAGTCTCTTTATTCTGCATATTCACTAGAGACACATTGGAGTGTACAAAACAACCACAATTAATTTAGCATTTGTCAGTGGAAAGGTCTTCAGCTATCCTTTGCTATTCTTACCATGGTCTTTTAGGAAATACACCATCAGTCTCCAGTGGTGCAAAGATAAGAATCAATGACACACATCGCTACTAAATCACATAAAGTTCAACTTGTGCTTCTGATGCTCTTTCTGATCACAGTATCCTTTCCAAATGTCAGCTTCTACTTTAAATGCAAACAGTCAGTCTTCTGCTATCTCAAAAGGCTAGGCACAAGGAAGGCACTGAACTGTGTGGCTAGCTTTCTATTACTACTACAGTATATCTTAGCAATAAAATAATAGTGATATGATAGTGCTATATATCAGTGTCTAACAGGGTGAGAAATACTCTAGTTCAAATCTTACCTAACATTCAGTAAGCGGTTTTAGATAAGGTAATTTTTTGGGCTTCTATCCTCTTCGTATCTAGTTAGCAGCCATCAAGTTAATGTCAACTTTTGGCAACTCTATGAATGCGAGACTTTCATGTCATCAACAGCCCTGCTCTGGTCTTCCTCTTTTTTGGCTGCCTTCTACTTTACTAAGCATTATTGATTTTTCTAGTGAGTTATATTTTCTTATATTTCCACAGTCGCAGAGGTTGATTTGCTCTAGGGTCCATTTATATGACTTGTTTAGCAGTCCACGTCACTGTAGATCTCTACTCCAGCACCACATTTCAAATAGGTTGATTTTCTTCCTAGCAACCTTCTAGCAACTTCCCAGTCTTCACAAGCATACCTAGAATTGGTGGTTAAGATCTAAGACTTTGGATGGAACATTGTTTTAATGGTGATGAATGTATATGATGTTTTTACTATTAACTGTATTTTAATGTATTGAATTCTAGGTGTATTTTAATGTATTTTAATTTTAACTGTGTTTTACTATGTATTGTGTGGCATCGAATTGTTGCTCTGTTAGGCCACTGAGTCCCCCACAAGAGAAGTAGCATAAACACTGGAAATAAATAAATAAATAAATAATAGAAAATTCAAATGCAATGGGGCATGGGCAATCCTAAGTTTAGCATTCAATGATATATCTCAACACTTCAGGATTTTGTCTAGTTCAGTGGTTCTCAACCTGTGGGTCCCCAGATGTTTTGGCCTTCAACTCCCAAAAATCCTAACAGCTGGTAAACTGGATGGGATTTTTGGGAACTGTAGCCCAAAACACCACAGGTTAAGGACCACTGATCTAGTTGCTTCCTAGCTGCCCTTCCACATGCTAGTTGTTCTCTGATTTCTTGACTGCAGTCTCCATTGTGGTTAATGACAGAGTCAAGGCACAGAAAATATTTGTTGTCTATTTTTATGTGAATCATCTGTGTTTTATTAAATGTCAACTGTAAAGCCACCCATGCACTTTCTTCCTTGACTTTCTTCAGACAGAACATGGCAATACAACTAATAATATGGATCCACCTTATAAAGGTTGCCAAGAGAATGTATGTGAATCACGTCAAATATTATAAGTGTGTGTGTGTATATATATATACACACTATGTACTACAATATTTCATTCTATTTGACATTTCAAGATTATTTCACATTTATATATTGTACTCTTTTCCACATAAAGTGGCACCTGAAGAAATGTTTGATGAGAAATTAAATTTGTGTACACATAATCTGAAGCAATGCAAGGTCATTTGCCTCGAACTAAACCAAAACCTAATTTATAGGTGTGTCCTGGTGCAATCCATGCCTTTCCCTGCTATGGTCAATTTTGCTCTTTAGCTGCAAAGTCTCATTGGTCTTGCCAATACTTAATTACCATATTTTCCAACGTAATAGATGACTTTTTAACCCTGGAAAATCTTATGAAAAGTTGGTAGTCGTCTAGTACACCAGGTATAAAATTAAAATAATAATAATTAAAAGGATAAAATCCTATTCCTTAGTGACGTGGCCTGAGGAGGGAGGGAAAAGGGCAGAGGGAGGGCACGGGGAGGAGGAGCGGCAGGCCATACTGCCATGGAGATCATCCGGGGGCCATGGCCCGCTGGGCTGTCCCTGCAGCCCCCATGGCTCTCCCCACTCCACTTTCAAGGCCCTCCTCCACCCCTGGTGCTCACCTCCTCCGAAGGCCACTGGGCTTGCCTATGCCCAAGGAAGCTGGGATATGCTCGTTGAGGCATTCTGGGAGCCGTAGTTCCCTGACTTCTATGGCTCCCAGAATGCCTCAGCGAGCATATTCAAGACACGCCACTGCTTAGGGCTGCATTGTGCCTGGGATGTGCTCGTTAAGGCATTCTGGGAGACATAGAACTCACAGAACTACAGCTCCCAGAATGTTTCAGCTAGCACATCCCAGGCACGGCTCCACCCGGTGCTGCTGGGAGTTGTCATCCAGAGGCACTTCTTTGGGCCTAGGCAAGCCAAGTGGCCTTCGGAGGAGGTGAGCAGCAGGGGCAGAGGAGGGCCTTGAAAGTAGTGAGGAGAGCCGCGGAAACAACACGGTGGGCCATCACACCCGGCTGGTCTCCATGAAATGTGGAATAGTCTTAAATGGCGAGTATATCTCTAACTCTGTATTTTGTCTTGAAAAGTTGGGGGTTGCCCCAGTCATCTTGTATGCCAGAAAATACAGTACGCTCCTTTTTAGAAAACCAGTGTGGTACAAACCAAAGTCTTCCGTGTCCTTCTAAAAATGGGGAGCATTTGGCCTTTCAAGTGTTGAGGTTCAATTCCTTCTGCCCCAGCTAAGATGGAAAAGAATCAGGGCGGGAAGAAACAGATGTTCAACAACATCTGGAGATCCACCCTCTACCTCAATTCTGCATTTGTAGGACAATCAAAAGAGATATTTAAACCCAGGGCAAGGAGGAGCAACATAAAAAGGTTTCTTTCTTGGCTTATTATGATTAATGTGGCAAAGTCTGAACCCTTGCATTATGCTCTCTCCTGGGTGTACGTGTATTATGGAAGCATATTGTACACTGTTCTTGGCATAATAGATCAATAGCAACAAGCCTTCAATCAGAATGCCAGGAAACAAAAGAGCTGACTCGCCCCTTGTAAATGCAGCACTCCCATCATTTGTCTATGGCTGTGCTCTCTCACTCTCACAGCCAAAAATAAGTCTGCAACAGCTTCTCCGCCCTTCTCTTTCATTCCTCTAGATTAGAGAAAACATGAAATGATGTTTATAAAAAAGGAAATATGAACTATTCCCTTTATTCAGTGCTGAGTATCATATCTTAACTAGTGTCCTAACAAAAACACTAGCCCAGTTCATCTCCTATTCACTGGCAGAATAATGAGATCACAAGACATAATTAAATTTCTTATTTTCAGATATTTATACGTAAAATCAGTGTTTGCTTGTTGCCTTACTCCAGTGTTCCCCAACCAGTGTGCCATGGCACACTAGTGTGCCGTGAGCGATCATCAGGTGTGCCGTGGGAAATTGGAACTTCCAATACCCTTTCTTTCTCCTCCTGCTGAACACTTTTTCTTCTCCACTCGGGCTCCCTTCTTCCCAGCCTCGCTCTGCTCGCTTTGCCTCGCTTTGCTCTGGGGCGAGTCTGCACAGTAGTGCCCGCACGGGTCACGTCTTCCTCCCTCCTCCCCTCCCCTCCTAAACATGCTCATGCTGCCCCTTGGATCAAAATGGCGGCAGAAGCGGCAGTGTAGAAGAAAAAGTAAGTGTTCGGCAGGAGGGGGAAGAAAAGGTGCGGAGGGGAAAGGGGAGGAAGAGGTCTCTGTCGAAAGCTGGCATGGGCAAACTTGGACCTTCCAGGTGTTTTGGACTCCAACTCTTGCCATTCCTAGCAGCCTCAGGCTCTTTCCCCTCCCCCCCCCTCAGCCATTTAAGCAGGAAAGGGCCTCAGGCTGTTAAGAATGGTGGGAGTTGAAGTCCAAAGCACCCAGAGGGCCGAAATTTTCCCATGCCTGTTTTAGGGACCTTAAAGTGGTGAGCCTCCTTCCAACATTGTGATTCTGGATAGAAAACAAACAACAACATAACATAACATAACATTGTTTGAGTCCACATTGCTCTCTGGGTGTAGGTGAACTACAACTTCCAAACAAAAGGTCAATTCCCAAGCAAACCCTTCCAGTACTTTCTGTTGGTAATGAGAGTTCAATATGCCAAGTTTGGTTCAATTCCATTGTTGCAAGAGTTCAGGATGCTCTTTGATTGTGTGTTAACTATAAATCCCAGAAACTGTAACTCCCAAATGTCAAGGTCTATTTTCCCCAAACTCCATCTGTGTTCACATTTGGGCATATTGAGTATTCATGCCAAGTTCGGTCCTGATCCAACATTGTTTGAGTCCACAGTGCTCTCTGGATATAGGTGAACTACAACTCCAAAACTCAAGGTCAATACCCACCAAACTCTTATAGTATTTTCTCTTGGTTATGGGAGTTCTGTGTGGGAAGTTTGTGTTTTCTGCCATTCCTGCCAGGATATCTATTTTGTGTTCATTGAAACAGGCCCAGGTTTCACATTGAATGTATAAGTACATTTAAAAACATATTAACTATATGTATTACTGTGTTAGAGTGTCATTTTGTGTCATTTTGGTTGGTGGTGTGCCCCAGGATTTTGTAAATGTAAAAAATGTGCCGCAGCTCAAAAAAGGTTGAAAATCACTGCCTTACTCTGTGCTGAAAATTAGTCCTAGCACAGTCATGCCTGCCACAGAATGTGAGACTAAATAGTTAATCACACAAGAAAATGAATCCACTTTAAACCTGGTTTCTGACTCCTGCAGAATTCTGGGGTTTGTAGTTTAGTGAGGCTGTTAAAGGCTCCTCCCTAAACTAAAACCCCCAGAATTCTGCAGAAGGCAGCAACCAGATTTAAAGTGGATTCATTCTCTAGTGTGATGAGGTAGCCAGTTAAACATCACTCATTGAAAATAAATTGTTGGCTAATCAAATAATGAGTGGCCACTATGCCAGAACACACACATACACACACACATACATTTCCAATACTTGGCAAGGTAGTATCAGAAACACTAGCAGATACCAGAAACTGAAATTGCACCTGTTAAATAAACAAATTAAAATTTTGCATGCAAGACAGAGCTTGCCACCTCAGAATACACTTGGGCTTTCATTAATATTTCGCCCACTCCTTGCATTAGTAACACCTTCCTTGTTACAGCAATTTCTACAGCAAGGCAAACAAGACTGAGTGACAGACCAAATAGACACAGGAATGCTACACATTTACTTAAATTCTCTAAAAACAGAGTAGGCCAAATCTAGTAATAACATGAAAATGCTGTTCAGTAAAACCTTTTCTTAATTAGACCAACAGGGACTCAATAAGCATGAAAACACTGACTGTCTCCAAAGGAACAAGGTTCAAAGCATAAATATAAAGCAAGTCGTAAAGGAAAGAAGGTGCTGCATGACTGGCCATAGGTAAAACAGCCAGCTGTCATAGTTACATGGAGAAAGCCCAATGGTATTTTCCTGAGCAGTCTATCAAATAAATGTGACAAGTTGCAGTAAAGCATTTCAGGTAAAGTTGGGCCTTGGAGCATATAGTCATAGAAGTGAAACAAAAATAAAGAATGACGTCACATCACACTGCGCACCACCAGATTTGGACTAAATGAAAGGTCATCAGCTGTTTTGCCCAGGTAGTTTTCTTTTGTTTCCATACGCGTCTTTGGATCTTTATTCTTCAACAACAGTTCTGAAGGTACTGGTAACTGCTACTCTTAATAAAACCATAGATGAGAAGAGACAGTACAAGTGGGAAATAAGAGCAAAACTACTCCAAATAGAACAATTGGTCTTTTACATTTCACTAAACTTTCAGCCTTGATAAAGCTGTCAGGAGCGTTTAGGCTGTTCATACATTTGAACTAAATTTTTTAGTAATGGTGTTTGGTAACTGCTTTACTCTGGCTTAAACTTTAATTCCGTTCATGGCTTTCTCTGCATCTGTCTCTCTTTCATAGTGACCAGAAATCACCATCTCACTCTCACATTATGTTTTCTTCAATCACTCTCAACAGCAGGGATTAAGGACGTGCCAATGAAATTCATGCGATTGCCTTAAATTGACAGGCAATCTGAAAATGCACACACAAAAATGAAGGAAAGGGACTTGTAAGTAAGTGCTGGTATTCTGTTTGAATCTTCCTGCCCAAACAGACCTGGAGGCACCTTTATTACCATCTTCCTAGAAACAGCCTTTTAAAAAATCCCAACATTTTAACCCAAATCCCACATTTTCACCTACCACAAATGCCATAATATGATAACACCTTATCACCTGGGTGCATTAGCCATAGGTTTTTCCACAATTTGGAGCAGGTAACTAAGATCCCTGCTTGTATCCTAGCCAGCACAGTTTCTCAGTCAATCTGGGGAGGACCATATCTTTCTCTGTTGTCAAGCCAAGCCCTCCCCAAAAGTTTGAGAACAATAAAAAGACTTCAGGCAAGATTTTTTTCTTTATTTTATATAAAAAAATTGCACTTTAGAAGTTTTGCTATCTCAAAGCCACTGGAGGCTCCAGAATGACCTCGCAGCAACTGTACCATGAAGTCTATCAAAGTTAGACACTTTGTTGGAGGGCCGGAGAGATAGCACAGCGGTAACAACAGCTGTGTTTACAATCAGAAGGTTGCATGTTCAATTCCCGGGCTGGTCTGTACACCCAGCTGTGAGCCCTGTCCACTGTCCACCTAACAGATCGAAAACAAGCCAGCTGTGAGTAGATGAACTAGGGACCGCTCAGCAGGGAAGGATTTTTATAAGGACTTTTCAACACCTGAATCAAAAATAAGGAAGATCGGCTGCCGGAGGTGGAATGCGGAACCAGAGGCTCTCGTCTTGTGACGTAATGGAGCAACCGCACCCGCGAAGCAGCCAGAAGAGAAAAAATCCTTCTAATTGCACATGTTTGTCTGCACATGTTTGTCTGTACAATGTATTGTAATTGTATGTCAGTCGGCAGGGACTGTCTGTCGTATGTGTAATGTACTTCGGGGTGAAAAGAGCAGAATATAAATAAAGTGTATTATTATTGTTGTTGTTTATTCGTTCAGTCACTTCCAACTCTTCGTGACCTTATGGACGAGCCCATGCCAGAGCACCTTGTCAGCCGTCACCACCCCCAGCTCCTTCAAGGTCAAGCCAATCACTTCAAGGATACCATCCATTAAACACTTTAATAAATGCATAAAATGATGCTTTTTGTGTAACTTGTATTGCTTATGCTTATGTATTGTATCAATTTCTAAATGTATAAATTTGTATCAAATGTATCCTGAAGAGAGCTGTTTCCCCAGTGCCCCTGTTTGCATAAGCTGCTGGGAACGGAGGTTGCTGTGCAATTAACAAAATGCCCCTCTAGCAATCTCCCAAGCCAGATAATACTAAAATCCTTTGTGTATGTATGTGGGACAGATGATCCTTTTGTCACTAAAATGAGTTTAGGATGTTTACCTGTTCAACTAAGGCTGGAGGCTGCCATTCTCACGGAAGAGAAGGCTAAACAAATATGAACACATTAGTCTTCCGAATATGCCCCCTAGTTATTTTGGACTGTCACCGTTTGTCTTTTGGATCTTGCACGTTTGTCTCCATGGAACTGGACACTTAAGTTAATCAAGGAATCATCTGCATACCCACATCATTATCCCCTTCTGTTTTGCATCCACCATATGAGCATTTTGACAATGGGCTGGACTTTTAAGCCCTCCAATGATCAACTAGCTGTTCTTCTTCCTGCCATGGGGATCTTCTCCTCCTGTCAGCGACATCAAGGAATCCATCAAAGAAATTGACAAGTTTACCAATTACATGAAATCATCTGTTGTAATATTTAACACATTCACAAAAGAGTGTGTGTGACTATTTGCTTTTCTATCTGACAACAGCTTAACAGTCCATTACATTTTTGCAAGACTTGCAAAAGTCATCCTCATCACTAAAGTTAGTAAAATTGCTCTTATTTTTGCCTGCAGCAGGAGAGTACCACACTACCATTTTCTGTGAAAACATTTCTTACTTGTAATAGTGTCAGATTTTAATCTACTGAGTGGTTCTTAATCTGTAAAGCCATAGGAATATGACAACCTTTCATCTGAAGCAGTGCCACCCAGGTTTGCAAAGTACAACAGAGTTAACCTTTTGTTATTATATATCTTTAGTTCATGGAATTAATTTTATATTTGGGGACAACAGGAAGATGTATCACTAGACTTTTGCTGAAATTTTTGCAGCTTGTTTACACATGAAAAGAATAATAGTTCAGGGAGTTCCGGGATATATTGTCGTACGTCAAAGCTATACCCTTTTTGCAATCGCGAATAGGGACTAAGGCTTTCCATGACATAACTAGATCTGGGGAACCACTGGACTAAAATGTATCTTTTATAGTTTATAGTTTATCTGTATTTCTTACTTCTTTAAATTCTCAGATAAATACTGCAGGTATTCAGACATCCTAACAGGAATCTCCTATTGGGTAAGGAGGGTTTAAGGAGTCATTCTCCTATATGAGCCAGTTAGAGCATTAAAATCTGCTCAGAAGGTCCTGCTCTCAGTCCCACCACCCTCGCAGGCACGAGTGGTGGAGACGAGAGACATGTCCTTCTCGGAGGTGGCCCCTCAGCTGTGGAACACCCTCAGTGAGATTAGATCGGCCCTCTCCCTCCTGGTGTTTAGAAAACAACTTAAAACATGGCTGTTCAAGCAAGCATTCGGGGAATGAGATCAAGCAGTCAAGATGGCTTTGGGATTGGTGCAGTGTCGAATGTTCTATGTATTATGTTGACTATGTCCGATGTTTTATGTTTTATAGTTTACCAGTTTAAATCTATTGAGATTGAGAAAAGTGGTATATAAATGAAATACATAAATATAAAAATAAATAATTTCACCCCTTTTGGCTATACACAAGCTGCAAGCCAATCTTTGCCATTTTCGCAGTCCTTTAATGTAAACAAATAATAACTTCATAACACTACCTTCAGCTTTCCTTATCAGCTTGCCTTATTTCCAAGGAAATATGCATGGCATCAGAGCACAAAAACCATTTTCTATTTTGTTTCTGCATCCATAATGATGTTTTTATTTCACTGAGGTTTTTTTAATTAAGCAGAATTGGCAAAGCTGTTCTTTTCTTCTAGCACATCAGCAATATATACTCATAGAGTATGTCTGAGACAAGTTTTCTTATATGCTTCCTTTCTTCTAGGACAGGCCTGTCCAACAGGCGGCCCTGGGGCCGTACACGGCCCCCTAGCCCCTTGGCTACGGCCCCTTACCCTCCTGCAATAAATAATTTATTTTAAAATATTTTTAAAATATTTTTTTCAATTAAAAAAATATTTATTATTATTATTATTATTTTTAGTCCCGCCCCTTGGCGTTCTATTGGCCACCTCCTCTTCTCCTGAGGGAGGGGGCCAATGGGAGGGAGTGATGTCTCTCGGGCCCCGCCCCCTTGGCAGCAAACAGGAAGAGCGACCCGGCCGCATGGCTTTCCCCCTCGGCAGCGCTCCTTCCTCCTTCTCATCCTCCCTCCCTTCCCAGGGAGGGGAGTTATTGCAAGGAAGCATTCAGCGTTAAGGTGAGCCAATTTCTTCTCCCTCCCTCCTTCCATTCCACCCTTTCATCCTTCTTTCTTCCCTGCCCCTTCCCTCTCTATCTTTCTCCTCTCGCTCGCTTCCTCCTCCTCCTCAGGATTGCTGCTGCTCTGTCTGGGAGGCGCTCAGGCCCTCAGCGCCAGGGAAGCAAAAGGGGTTTGGGAGGGAGGGAGTGTGTCTGAGAGCGTGAGTGAGTGAGTGACAGAGAGAGAGAGAGAGAGAGAGAGAGGAGGGGGGCCTGCCCTGGGCACACTTCTCCCCAGCGCAAAGGAAGATCTCTCTGGCTCTCTCAGACACACACACACACAAAGCCCCTTCCTTTCTGACCCCCTTCATTTGCGTTTCATGAACTGTCTCTTTAATGAGAAGGAGAGAACCGGCCAGCCATAGGAGAGGGGAGGAGAAAAGGAGGGAGGGGGAATTGAATGAGAGGGAGCTCAAGGAAAGGCCTCCCACCCCCTTTCCCCTTCCCTTTCCTTCCCCCAGAATTATTTACATTCTTTGCAATTACCTAAGTTTACTTTGATGACTTGCACTGAATGGAATCAGCCAGGGGTAAACTGGCAGAATGAAAGCACACAGACCTTTCAACTGCAAGGCCATTCTATGCTGATCAATGTGGCCAGTGGAACAGTCATATATTCCAGTTCAAAGCAGAGATTGTGGGATTTTCTGTCTTGATATTCTGTATATTTATGCCCCTCATGTGTTCCATCCATCCCTCCCTCTCCCCTTATTTAAATAATATAATATGTAATTGTATATTTATGCCCCTCATGTGTTCCATCCATCCCTCCCTCTCCCCTTATTTAAATAATATAATATTTAATTGTATATTTATGCAATGCCGGGGGTGGGGAGGGGGCGGAGCCAGGGGAGGGGAGGGGCGGAGCCAGGGCTTGGCCCCCCAGGTGATCAGTGACCGGAATTCCGGCCCAAGGTCCGGTAGAAGTTGGACAGCCCTGTTCTAGGACATCAGTAATGTACAAGCATGAAATGGGTCTGTCTGGGAGAAGGTTTCTGATATCCCTCACAAATTGAAAGTGGTGTGAGGAACCATTTTGGCATAGGTTGAGGGATGGATTACTTTGACCTTGCAGCCACCCACAGAAAATGAAGCCAGGGTATCTCTATGTTCCTGACATCAAGAGTATGACCACAATCCATTATGCCACTGCATCTCTAGGCAAACCACCAGGAAGACCTTCTTTGGTCAAGACTTAGCTGTGAATCCAGGTTCATTTCTCTCTTCTCTTCCCTATATTCAGGCCCAGATCAGGCCCTTTTGGTGCCCTAGGCCAAAGGCTCTGAGTCTGCCCATGCGCCACCCCGCCCCCGGCTCCGCCCCTGGCTCCACCCCCGGCTCTGCCCCCACACGAGAAGCAGGGAAACACAGGCTGGGGGGCGCGAGCCGAGGGAGGGAAGGAGGAGCACGTGTGTGAGAGAGAGAGGCAGGGAAACACAAGCACACAGAGAGACTGAGGCGTGCGAGCCGGACAAGGGAGGCAGGGAAACAGACTGGGCGCGCGAGGAGCTGGGGGCGGAGCCGGGGGTGGGCGGAGCCGAGGAAAGCAGAGCTAAGGAGGGGTAGCCATGGATGGCGTTTACACTGCCGCATGCATGCGCCCTTTTTAAATTTTTTGGAATTTTTGGGGGATTTTTTTTGGAATTTTAAAAAAACTTTTGGGGGGGGGTCCGGACCTGCTGCCCCCCAAAAGGTGCCGCCCTAGGCCATGGCCTAGGGTAGTCTTATGGGTAATCCGGGCCTGCCTATATTTAGTTCCACCTTCCTTCCATGGGCTTTGTGGGACAGGGTGGAGTGTCCTGGGAAGCTCCAGAGTCTGGATTTGGATTCCCTTCAGCTTGGGTTAGGCCCAAATGCAAGAGGTTTCCTAACCCTGGTCTAAAATTAACTAGCTGCACCACAGACAGTAATCAACATGTTTTTTTCCCAATTCAATAGGATATTTGCCTAAAAACAACAGAAAAGCAAGCTTATAATTAACAAACAAGAAGAGTGTTTTTTTCCTTTTTTTAAGTTACCATTCAAAAAATGTAAGAAGCTTATTGCAGCTTAACTGATGTTTTAAAGAGCAAAACCGAAAACAAACATAAGCTGCCACAAGAATTATCAGCTGGAATCCTTGTCCTCTAAGCATAGGCTGGGCACATTTTTATTCTGGAACTGGCTTGGCAAGATCGTCTCATTTCTCTTTTGACTATGGACAAGCTGCAAGCCAATCTTTACTGTTTTCGCAATCCTTTCTGTGCTGATGCCAAGCACTCTCATTATTTTTCCTCCAAGTCATCCAATTGACAGGCAAAAAACCAACATCAGATTTTCCTCCCCTCTCTGCTCTTATCATCAAAAGTAAAAACAAGGCCAGACATTTCACATGCACAAAAGAAAGATTTCGCATATGTTTTCGCTGCTTCAAGTGACTGAAAATGAAAACATCAACTGTCTTGTTACTAAAGAAAAATAACTCATGAAAGTGAATACATTTGTTTCTCAACCCAATTCAATGAACTGAAAGGAGAAAAATGACTGCAGTCACGCAGAGACATGCACACATACGCATGCACGCACACACACACACAGAGTCCTTTTGCTGTCACTGCAGATACCACACAGAGAAAGAATCACACCAGCCTTCCCTGCATATGGCAGATGGAAACCTACAGTACCAGAATTCAAACTATGTGTCAGGTAGGTTTTATCAACCTAAGGTGCAGGTTGATGCCAACTATATATTCTTAGCCAGTTTTGTGAAATAACCTACCTGCCATTGGTGCCTGGGAGGCAGAGGGACTTATAAGATGTGGTTTGATTGAAGAATTGCCTTTTCATGGAGGCAGGGAATTTAGGAATATTGCCATAGTTGTACAATGAACTAAAGATATAGGAGTGGACTCAGACCAACATTATATATATATATATATATATACACACACACACACACACACACACACACACGCATATGCATATGCATATATATATGATCTATGATAGATCACATATTAGCAAAGACATAGAGTGCATTTGGAAAGCTTCACAAAAGAGTCTTGAGTAACAAACACCTGAGACAAAGCACCAACATCTGTGTGTACAGAGCTATCATACTGTCTATTCTCCTATATGGGTCTGAAACATGGGTCACCTATCGCCAGCACCTATGACTCCTCGAACGCTTTCATCAGAGCTGTCTTCGCACAATCCTAAATATACACTGGACCGACTATGTGATGAATGTTGCTGTCCTTGAGCAAACAGGGATCACCAGCATTGAAGCCATGCTATTGAAAACACAACTGCGCTGGGCAGGGCACATCTCTAGGATGGAGGACCATCGCCTCCCAAAGATACTACTCTATGGTGAACTCACCATGGGTCAGCGCAAGAGAGGCGCCCCCAAAAAGAGATATAAGGACTCCCTGAAACAATATCTCAGGCTCGGCCAGATTGATCACCAACAATGGTCCACCCTGACCTCACATCGGGAGGAATGGAGACGCACTATCCACAATGCTGTGGCCTCTTTCGAGAAGACACACCAAACGGGTCTCAAAGAGAAACAACAACGCAGAAAGAACCACAACTTGGAAACAACATTACCCGAGGAGACTTTCTGCTGTGCTTTCTGCAAATGGACTTGCCTATCTCAGATTGGCCTTTTTAGTCATCAACACGCTTGTAAAAAGCGTGGGATGAGTCCTCCCTAACGAATCTTCTTTCATGAAGTAATGCCGAGAGAGAGAGAGAGAGAGAGAGAGAGAGAGAGAGAGAGAGAGAGAGAGTATATATACATATGTACAAGTCTAGACATTTTAGTTTTAGAAAACCTGCCTTCCCCCCAAACCGAGTCAATTTTTCCACAGGTCAATGTAAAGAGAGTTATTTAAATCGTATTAAAAATGGAGCTATCTCCTTCTCAGAGCATAGTGGTGAAAAGCAATCATTTAGTTCATCCTTTGAAAACCTAAAAGAATTATTGAACCTCCTCTATTCTCTCTACTATAGTGGCACTTCTGGCCCTTTTCAATATCTGGATGGGGAAATGGTAGTGCTGGCACTTTCCCCCCTCTTAGCAGATAAGCTTCAGCTTATCCTTTCATCATACAAGAGCCATTATTTTGGCCCCTAACCCTGTCTTTGACTCATACATGAGATTGACTTATACATATGCATATATGGTAATCCCCACTAGTTTAATGTGTCTGCTGTAATCATGGTGCAATATAGACACAACCTGCATAAATTCGGAAACATTCTGTACACCTGAACCAATGTAATTTCTATTCAGTAATGGGTTGGCTTTCTGCATTAAATGGGAGCATTGGACAGAGAACGTAATGAATGTGATAGGACACAAAGACACAGGAAAACAGGTAGTGGTTTGAGTGTTAGACTATAACTCTGGAGGCCAGGGTTTAAATTCCTGCTCAGTGTTGGAATCCCAATAGGTTACCCTGGACAAGTCATACTCTCTTAGCCACAGAAGAAGACAAAGGCCTTCTTATTATTGCAAAAAAAAGTCCTGTGTTATGTTCCCTTAGAATCACCATAAATCAGAAATTAACTGAAGGCACTTAAAAACAACTTAGAAGTACAGAGCTTGCTGTGAAAAGGTAAACTCTATATCAATGCTTCCCAACCGTTTTTTGACCAGGGACCACTTTGACTAGAGACCATTTTGACCAGGGACTACTCTCCAACATTAGTACCAGAAGGGTTATGAATCAGTTTTGGTCAACTTTAGATTTGGTTTGGTTATTTGGGGTGCTGATTCGGAAAATTGCATTGGATAGATCACATCAGATCTAGTTTCTGATGCAGAACATATGCCATCCAGTAGTCACCATATGCTTGCCCGCAAAATACCATATTTAATAGTCTACAGCTGGCATAGTCTGTCCAGTGTAATTTTCTCAATCAGCACCCGAAATAACCCCAAGAATAGGGCTAAAAACAAAGATACCAAGGAGCCCCTGCTTCCAGGCCCACATGGTATGGCTCCGCTCAGGGGGAGGGAGGGGAAGCACCAGTCAGGAGGCTTGTTGTTGTGCCATTCATGGGTAAACCTCTCCCCTCCTGACATCCCCATTGCCTTGGCACTATAAGAGGGTTTTGCAAGATCTGTCCCTTTTGTTGCAACGGTGTCGTAACGATGAGGCCGTGGACCATATTTTAGTTCTTGGGTACCACTGGGTGGTCCATGGACCACAGATTGGGAACCACTGCTCTATCTAAAGCGTATTGTAAACAAACCCATGTTCTTCTCCATTTAACAAGTGTTAGCTTTCCATCTGTCGGCAATTTTCTCAGCAAAAACAAGGACTAGAGAATAGAGATTGTAATATAAAGGCAGATCAAATAGCCACTATGAACACAAAGTGAGAAGAATGACAAAAGATTTGTGATAGCTTTGAAAATTTTGCCCTTCTCCCCAATACACATAGCAGATTCCCATACATCAAAATGGAATATGCTCCATGTAACCACTAACCTCTTTAGGTAAGATAAATAATTATCTCTACCATCCCCAATTCTTAAAATTTGCTGTTATTCACATCGGAATTGGGCATTTATTTATTTATTTCGTATCAAAAGCATTGCATAAATTAGTATAAAACTGATAAAAATAGAAGGTGTGCAGGTGGCTAAATATCTTTAGACCAAAAGCAGGCAACAGCAACAACATTGACTGTAGCCTCCAACAATTCCACCTCTGTACATGAGGCTGGGCACATGCTGCAAGAATTGGGCATGAGAGAACTTGAAATCCCTTCAATCTTTTTTTAAGGAAATTCTACAATTTTAGCACACACTCCAGCCTGATGTGATAGACACACTATACACAATGTAGCCATCTCTGAAGTTGTTTGAAATGTAGACAAAAGCAACTGCTCACTAAAGTAAAGGGAAAGGTTTCCCACTGACATTAAGTCTAGTCGTGTTCATCCCCATTTCTAAGTCAGAGCCAGAGTTGTCCACAGACACCTCCAAGGTCATGACTGTATGGCGCATCATTACCTTCCCGCTGGAGCAGTACCTATTGATTAACTTACATTTGCATGTTTTCGAACTGATAGGTTGGCAGAAGCTGGAGCTAACAGCAGAAGCTCACCCCACTTCTGGATTTGAATTGTTGACCATTTGTTCAGCAAGTTCAGCAGCTCAGCAGTTGAACCCACTGTGCCACCAGGGGTTCCTATATTGCTCACTATATTGTACAAAACCTAGCAATATTTCCCCGTATTTTGAGATCAAGGGAACAACTACGTAAGTGCATATTCCTTGAGATAATGGCGAGGCTGGATGAGGGATTCAGAACACAGTGGGTTTTAAAGAAGCAACTTTATTAGTCTGTTGCAAGGAACATTGAAGGAGCTGGGGTGGCAATGGCCGACAGGGAGCTCTGGCGTGAGATGGTCCATGAGGTCACAAAGAGTCGGAAGCGACTGAACAAATAAACAACAAAAAAATAATGGAAATCCACCAATATCTTCAACAAAACAGAAAGGCACCGTCATGCATGCTCCTGCTCTCTGCATACTCAAAACAACTAATGAAAAAACAAGATTTCAAGAGAGTGAAACCTGTTTGAAGACCACACTGCTTTTGAATGATGAACGTCTATTGGGGATCACCACCTTCAAATGTACAGAGACAATCCCCTGTTTGAAATCAATGGCCATTAAAATCTCCCTCCACAGAAAAAAGGGTGAAATAATAGAAAATACCTCTTGCCCTGACACAGAAAGACTGAGTGTAGAAACACTCCCATGTGCAGCATTTTCAAAGCAAGTTCCATAACTTCCCACAAGCATTTTTAGGTGGTAAAATCCCAGAAGACTGTGCCAGGTGGTTTTCATCAGCTCTGTGACTAGTACACGGGTATTACTTATATGCTTTCTGACACTCACATGACCCACATATTTGATATTACAGTATGCACAAATGAAGCCAGTTGTCTAAGGAAGAATTTGGCATGAAAGTTAGTCCCCAGACGGCAATGGAGAAAATAATGTTTTATTTGTGTTGGCAAGTTATTAAACAAACATTCCTTATTACTTCATCTGCAAAACACATTTGTAGAATACCCCCATCTTTTCAGAAGGGCGGTGTTTAAAAGAAGAGGCTATTCATATCAGAATTGTTACACCATGGTTACACACGTTTGCAAGTGCCAATGTTTTCAGTCAACATCAAGCTGTCAGCATTGCACCTATGAGTATCACCAAATGATAAATATGGAATACATAAATTCCTATTTTTGTACTCCTGCCCACACTTTAAATTACCTCCCACCAGTTGTGTGCTCTCACAGCAGAACTGACAGTTATTTTTAAGATCTGAATTTGAAAACTGAAATCTGTCACAGTCACATGTATTCTTTTCAGATGCAAGGTGCATTATGAAACCTTTTCTTTTTGTGGGAAGAAGAAACTGTTTCTTAGAGCTTCCAGTCGTCTCCTGGCTCAACAGCATTATGCGTGAAAAAGATCTTGGAGTCTTCGTGGACAACAATGCCATGCGATGGCAAAAAGAGCCAATGGGATTTTGGGGTGCATGAATAGGAGTATAGTGTCTAGATCCAGGAAAGTCATGCTATCCCTCTATTCTAGAATATAACAAGAAACAGTACAGGGCTATGAATAGAATGCACTAGAGCAGTCTTTCTCAACCAGTGTGCCGTGGCACACTAGTGTGCCGTGACGGACCTCCTGGTATGCCGCGAGAAAAGCTCTCTGCCCCCCTTCCTCCCCCCTCCTGCCGAACTCCTGCTGCTTGGGGGAGGAGGAAGGGCCGGACAGCGGCGAAGAAAAAGAAGAAGGCACCGGGGCACCGCCTCCTTCGGCCGTTTCCCCAGCCAGCCTCCAATCCGCCATGACTCCCACCATGACTCTCACCCCTCGCTCGCTGAAGCCACGTGGAGGAGCCCCGCCCACTGAAGCCCTTCCACCGCTCATGCTCCTCCTCTGTAGGAGAGCTGAAGCTGGGGGGGAGGGGGCAGGGCATGGCGCGGCCTGGCTCTGCCCCCTCCCAGGCTTCGGCACTCCCAGCAGCTGCTCCAGCCTTGAGGGGACAGTGCGAAGTCAGCATTGTGCTGGCTCTGGCACCGCTGGCTTGGCACTGCCCCCTCAAGGCTGGAGCAGCTGCTGGGAGAGGTGAAGCTGGGGTTAGGGGGCAGGGCATGGTGCAGCCTGGCTCTGCCCCCTCCCGGCTTCGGCACTCCCAGCAGCTGCTCCCAGCAGGCCACCAACCCCCAGCGATTCTTTACTGTGTTAGAGTGTCATTTTGTGTCATTTTGGTTGGTGGTGTGCCCCCGGATTTTTTTAATGTTAAAAGTGTGCCCCCTCAAAAAAGGTTGGGAAACACTGCCGTAAGCGATCATCAGGTGTGCCGTGGGAAATGGGAACCTCCAATACCCTTTCTTCCCTCTCTTGCCGAACACTTTTTCTTCTCCACTCGGGCTCCCTTCTTCCCAGCCTCGCTCTGCTTGCTTTGCCTCGCTTTGCTCACACTGCCGCTTCTGCGGGAGGGGGGAGGGAGGAAGACGTGACTCGTGCGGGCACTACTGCGCAGACTCGCCCCACATCTTCCTCCCTCCCCTCCACAGTGCTCTCTGGATATAGGTGAACTACAACTCCAAAACTCAAGGTCAATGCCCACCAAACTCTTATAGTATTTTCTCTTGGTTATGGTAGTTCTGTGTTGGAAGTTTGATTCCATTCCATCATTGGTGGAGTTCAGAATGCTCTTTGATTGCAGGTGAACTATAACTCCCAGCTGTTGAGCAAGACCTTCGTGTGTGTCTTTCTGCCATTCCTGCCTGGATATCTATGTTGTGTTCATCGAAACAGGCCCAGGTTTCACACTGAGTGTATAAATACATTTTAAAACATATTAATTATATGTATTACTGTGTTAGAGTGTCATTTTGTGTCATTTTGGTTGGTGGTGAGCCCCAGGATTTTGCAAATGTAAAAAATGTGCCGCGGCTCAAAAAAGGTTGAAAAACACTGCACTAAACTACAAGCTGAGCAACTCTATCTATACAACAAGACACTGAAACATACAAAACAATTGAGTTGTAATGAACATACTGTATCAACAGGGTGATATCAATCTAAGTCCGTTCCATATCAGCATATATGAACTAAAGTATGAATATAACAATATATGCATACAATTGAGTTATGGAAATACAACTGAGTAGTGAGGCAAGAAGGTTGTGTCCCAGCCAGAAATACAGTATAAAAAGAGGGCTCCAATAGATAATATAGTCCAGAGGCACAACTCACAGTTCAGTTCCGTATTGTCAAAGTTCCTGGAGGAGACGCGGAACTAAAGCAGCCGGGGGGGCGTGTCACATGCTCTGTCAGCCCGTACTAGGGGAAAGATATAGTTTTCTGGGGGTTCCAAGTTGTCAAAGTAATTTCAAAAGGTAAAATCCTAAATAAAGAGGTCCTCCGGAAACGTATCCCAAGCCGTTAAAACTCAGGCCATCACACTCGGGAAAAGGTGGAGAAAGCAAGCCGCAAAAGGTACTCAATCATTGGCATAGCAATGCTTAAAGGAAATAATAACGAGCCAAATGGCTTTTCGCTGAGGTATATGATGAGACGTTGAGGTATGTGATGTCAACAAGCAGGCAGCTCGCAGTCAGCCAGAGCCCCACAAGTGAGGGAGCTGATGAGGGGTCGAGCCCAGATGAATTGGAAGCAAATGCCTATGGGAATACCGCCGCGCTGACCCGTTTCGGACCTCTAGGGTCCTTCCTCAGGGCGAAAGTACTCACAGAAACATCTGTGGCTTCAATCCAATAAACATATTTCTGAGTAGCATAATCAATGGCATCAAAGATAAGTATGACCAACTATCCCTCTATTCTACCTTAGCCAGAGCACACCTGGAATGCTGTGTCCAATTCTGGGCACCACAATTGAAGGGAGATGTTGACAAGCTGGAATGCGTCGAGAGGGGGGTGACTAAAATGATTACGGTTCTGGAGAACAAGCCCCATGAGGAGCCGCTTAAAGAGCTGGGCATGTTTAGCCTGCAGAAGAGAAGGCTAAGAGGAGACATGATGGCCATGTATAAATATGTGAGGGGGATTCATAGGGAGGAGGGAGCAAGTTTGTTTTCTGCTGCTCTGGAGACTAGGATGCAGAACAATGGCTTCAAGCTACAGGAAAGGAGATTCCACCTGAACACTACGAAGAACTTCCTAACTGTGAGAGCTGCTCAGCAGTGGAACTCTCTGCCCTGAAGTGTGGTGGAGGCTCCTTCTTTGGAGGCTTTTAAACAGAGGCTGGATGGCCATCTATCAGGGGTGCTTTGAATGGAATTTTCCTGCTTCTTGGGATGGGTTGGACTGGATGGCCCATGAGGTCTCTTCCAATTCTATGATTCTATGATTCAAGAGGACAAATTGGATCAAAGGAGATTTCAGGCAGAGAAGGCGTACCTTTATATAGGAAAAATGAGAAAACTATTTAGAAAACTCAGTTTGTCGATCCAGCCCATCTTTTGAGGGTCATCAGTGGAAATTTTCCCCATAAACAGCTACCTTATCCTTGTTACTAAAGAAACTAGGGACAACATCTGGAATTTCCTAAATACATATAGGTTCTGGCACCAAACTTTGATCCCTCCTTGACCAGTCATTTTTTATGGAACCTTGCAAGAAATGGTTCATTTAGAAATGGGAACCTTTGGTCATTTAGATATTTTGGACTTCCATTCCTATCATTTTTTTCCCATTGTCCATGTTAAATGGTACTTTTGAGAGCTGAAATCTCAAAATATCTGAAGGGCCATGGGCTCCCGACTGCTGTTCCAGAGGATATTGCTATGACAGAGAGAGAAATCGCACCCATCTCTATATACGTAATTATCCAAGTATGCCTTCAAGCTGACATTCATGGTTTTTTTAAATTAGATTTTCTAAATTAGCTTTTAGACTCTCAGGCAGCTTGATAAGAAATTATTCTCTGGAAAAAGTACAATCTGACATTATTATTCTCACTCAGTAGGCTAGCTAGATGTGATAACCAGTAGCACACCATGTCATCCTTCTCACTCAAAGGAGTATTTTACATTTTGTATAAATCTAACAGCTTTCCAAGATAACTCCAAAAAGCATCCTCACAGCTACTCTCTTTTATCAAGAATGGGCATCTTGAAGGTGTGAGCTAAGATTAGACCATCATCCCCATATTTTAGGGTAAGATTAATGTTGTCTCTTCGTGTGGTTTAAATTTAAGCTTCAAGAAGTCAAAACCATCCAATTGGGAACTTTCTGCTTTGACCGTTTTGAATCATTGACCTTAATGTTAGTGTATTTCTTTTTTTTTTTAAACCCTCTGATTTTAATGTTTTGATGCCTTGTGCTCCTGAACTGTGACAGTCACAATAAAATTCATTAATATTCCTAACTATTCCCCACTTTATTCTATACCAATCCCAACAGTATAAAAAGAAATTTAAACACAAAATCAACCAGATTCTGAATTGATAAATGCAGTTATCAGGGGACTTCAAACAGTATAAATTATGTAGTTTTTTAAAAACAAAATCATGTCAGAAGCGGCTTGAGAACATACTGCAAGTCATCTATAGATATTCCTGATGTGTTACTCCAGCTTCCCATGTCCCCGCATTGGAGCTTCATCCCGTCTCACAGATTCAAACCAGCAACCTTCAGATCAGCGAATCAACCTTCAGGTCAGCAGTCCAGCCGGCACAAGGGTTTAACCCATTGCGCCACCTACATAATAACTACATTTAATAACTACATTTTAATAATGTCGTTATTAAAATTATTAGACCTTCTTGGAACTTCATAAACATATGCTTCCACATTAGTTTATGCATCCCAATTAGAATTAATCACAGGAGGAAAATAGCAAGGAGCTAAACACACTGTACCACAAATTCCTCGTCCTTCCAGACTAATAATACTGTTCACACACAATTTGACTTTACTATTGCAGACAGGGTTCATTCCTTTGCATACTGTACAACACTATGCCATTTTGACTAGCTATTGAGATGTCTTTTAAACAACACATATCAATAAAAAAAATAACATTAGCCAAGAGTGATGAAATGCAGAAGTCACAGCTCCCATTTGATGAGAAGCAAGACAATAGAACACTGCAACCTGAAATGAGCCAATGTCACGGACAAACCCTCATTAGCAATGACAGTAAAAAGGTAATGTAAGGTAGTCTCTGGAAGAAGAGATAAAGCACCATATTGGTTCAGCTAGTTCTATGTGATCTTTTAATCTCACATATTAACCTATATATATTCCAGACCTTGGCAAATACAAGTGTGTGTGTGTGTGTGTGTATACAGTATGTGTGTGTGTATTTTATATATATATATATATATATATATATATATATATATATATATATATCTCACAATTCTTCAGCAAATGCTTTCTCCAAACTTGCTTTCCTCGGCCAGTTGTAAAATGTTGTTTGCACTTTTCTAACAAGTAGAAACATGCAAGCATTCTACAGTGTGCCTAAATTCATGTTCTAATATATGCGCCAAAAGTCAGAGACACCTGTTCACAAACTTGCAACCTGTCTAATTACCCAAAACAAATGTGCACAAAACTATGTGCAGAAATTATACGTGAAGACATTATTATAGCCAAGAACAGTTTATCCCCGGGGAGAATCTCTGTCCTGACATATTCATTCCATCCCTGACCTTCCCATGCTTGTCCTCCTGATTGGAAAGTTCTACGACATCTTTAAAAACCATTCATGGGAAGTGAACTTTCTGCTGCAGCACATGAAATCTGCAGGATAATGGGCTGAATTAAAGATTTGTTTCCTGGGTCAGGACACAGCCTGTAATTAATACCGAGTGTGGAGACTGTTTTGCTTTGCGAACAGCTCTCATTGGGGGATTAATGCAAACATTGTCTTTTACTCCATTTACAAAGACTTGGGTAAACCTTGTTCCGTATATGAAACGAGCACCTCCTCTGACTGCTATTTCAATCTATCTTGAAAATCCACACACTCTTCCAGAAATGCCATTTACATTCAAAGAAAATAGATCACCCAAAGATCAGCCAGTTATGTCCAAAGAAAATGATCTTTCTCTTTCTCAGCCTCCTCCCTCCCACCACCCGTCATAAAAAAACATGAAATCAGACACATGGAATGCTGAGAGGATGACAGAACAGTCCCTGCTCCTATAGAAAATTCTTCCCTCCCTTCCTTCCTGATACGTGAGTCGGGTAATGCTAACCAAATCTTCACTTCCAAACAAGAACACTTCGTACTTGTACACCCGGATTGAATACTCTGATTTTTTAACAGGCAAACTCATCTAAGACCCACACCTCATTCGATCCCGTAAAACTTCCCTGATCTGCTTCCTGCTTGGATACATTGAAAATAACATCCTGCATGCTGTTTAAACCTGACAATATTGTGAGACACGTATATAGCAGGGTTGACTCAGGACACACCTTGGCTGCTTCCAGAGCTGTGGTTTACTTGTAGCTCCATGTCTTTTTTTTTTCAAGCTGTAGAGTCCTCACACAGTCCAGAAAAGCTAGAGTTTCTTCAAGGGCAGAAAGGAACAACAGAAAGTCCCTGCTCTCCAGCTGGTTCTTTCTTACTTGCCAGAGCCGTTCCGGCAACACTGAAGGGGAGGAGTGGCCATGTCAAGCAGGGTGTGCCACTGCTCCAACTAATGATCAAAGAACGGCAAGGATTTGTCATTTGAAAATGGCCTAAAGCAATTTATCTTGCTTTTTGATGGTATGAACATTAAGCCGTTTGCATATGAGAACAAGGAGCCAATGATGGGCTGAGAGATGTGACTGGGAGAACAGCAACGTAACCCGTTTCCACTTGCTATTGAGCAGCACATAGAAACATTATTTGGGAGAAAGGTGGAATCCTGTTAGTACAGTATGCTAGAGTCATGTTCATTGTGCAATTCTACATTCCCATATGTTGCATACACTCAGATCCTTGTACAGATGATGGTTCCTAAACACAAACACCTGAATATGTGCACAGAGCTCTCTCACATATGTTGACTTGGTGGGCAGGGGAGCTACAACTGTTGCAGAAGAATGAATTCAAGGCACCTTCTGTGCAAGCATTTATGCAACTGGGTACATTTGCATTATGCTAAAAGTGTACCACAGGGGTGCTCATTAGGTAGATCGCGATCTACTGGTAGATCGCAGGCAGGGCAGGAGGAAGGCTCAGTCCCGCCCCGCAGGATCCCGGCGCCGCCCAGGTGCAGAAGGAGGTTGGACTGGATGGCCCTTGGAGGTCTCCTTCTACTCTAGGAACCTATTGTTGTTGTTGTTATTACTATTAGTAGTAGTAGTAGTAGCAGAGGCTGAATGAATATTATCATTATTATGAATAAATTCAGGGGCTTATTATACCCACATTTAGTTGAATTCAGTCTTAAAATATATTGTATTGCTCTCACTGAAATAAATTTCCAAATATTTTGCTTTTATGGCTCTCTGAGTAGTGGGTAGGTAGATCATTTTGACTTGGTTGTTTTATAAGTAGCTCGCATGCTGAAAAAGTGTGAACACCCCTGGTGTACAGGATCTTGATTTCAAACTATAAATCCAAAACCTATTAAAAATAAAATGTGAAGGCATTTCACACCTCATCACAAGTTTGTTAAATGATTACTTATTCATTTTTGTATCTTACTCATTTGCTCTAATTTTGAAAGAAGTAGTAGAAAATGTGGAGTTCTTTCATGCTTCGAAAATAATGGTGACTTGTACTTATCAGGACTGGTTGGACAGGTTGGCCAATGAAAGGTGAAGCCAAAGGAAACAGTAAGGCCCATTAATTCGGGTTTAGTTTCCATCTATTTCTTTTGCAATTATATCGGAGGACAAATCTTTGATGTTTAACTTCTTAGGGAGAGCTATGGGCTTCCTCAAGACCTTTCAAAATTGTATGTACACATACATATCAAATCAAACTATTTTAACCAGGAAATGTTGTACTCCAATGTGGTCCAAACAGTTTCCAGTTTCCTTATCTACTATTTTTTGTATTATTTTACTGTTTGTTATTTTTATGCCACAACCCTGCAGATACCATCTTAATCTGTGGGGCAGTGGGGAGAAGGAAAGCAGGGCACGTTGCCTTGGACTGAATGGAAGAAAAAAATAATATAAATATAATTAATACATAAAATAATCATATTTCCCTCAAATGCCAAAGCAAGTTAAAACTGCAGCCCTATTTTCATTTACCCAGAATGACTCTCAGTTGTCTCAGATGCACCATACTGCAGCTTTCTACCGAGGCCTGGCCTTACGACCACCAAAGTGAGAGGACAGAACCCATGAGCAGGGACCTTGTCTGACACACACTAAATTTGTCACTGATCTGGAGATACACTTTAAAAAAGCAACACAGGAAAAACTGGGTGGAGGGTGAAGGGAAATGCATCACACATGGAACAGTGTACCCTAATTTCTACGTAGTACATAAATAGAAGAGACAATATACAGGAATAACAGGTGTGCACTCCAGTTATCTGGGCCTGAAGTCAAATTTTCCTTTCTCTAAAACCCAAAACTGCAAAACAAGAATGGGCAACAGCTGAGAGGGATGTGCTGGGCAAGCACTGTAGACTTTTTTGGCATTTGTCAAGTTAATTCTATCCTCCTTTTTCTTAACTAGAGACTAGTACAGGCAGTCCCCGAGTTACAAACATCTGATATTTACAAATGTTAGGAATGGGGATGAGAAAACAGGAAGTGAGAGAAATCTACCCCTAGGTAGGGAAATTCACTCCTGAAAGAGCTATCATGGGGGAAAGGTTTCTCAACTGAAGCTTTCTCACCGATTATTGTTTCCACAAAAAAGCAATTTTTTCAAAATCTAACCAGCACAGGGGCAGAAAGTTAGAAGAAATCTTCTGAACAGACACATAGAGAGCAAAAAAAAACTCCACAGGGATAACAGCGGGTGAAGCCCTAGCTTCTGCCAACCTAGCAGTTTGAAAACATGCAAATGTGAGTAGATCAATAGGTACTGCTCAAGCAGGAAGGTAATGGCCCTCCATGCAGTCATGTCAGCCACATGACCTTGGAGACGTCTATGGAGAACGGCGACTCTTCAGCTTAGAAATTGAGATGAGCACCAATCCCCAGAGTCGGGCTCAACTAGACAATGTCAGGAAAACCTTTACCATATATATATATATATATATATATATATATATATATATATACACATGTATATATATATATATACACACTGTATATATATATATACACACAGTGTGTGTGTATATATATATATATATATATATATAGCGAGAGAGAGAGCTACTTGACCCATTTTACATAACCTATCAACTCACCATTCACACATTGATATCATTAGTCTATTTATTTATTTATTTATTATTCAGATTTGCTAGACCGCCCGCCCCCCCACAAGGCTCGGGGCGGTTTCCAACACAGCAAATTTACACAAAAACATCCTAAAACATCATAAAAACATTCCTAAAAACAATCAAATATGTCATAAGACATCACAATAAAACAGTTAAAATCAATCTTCAGTACAAAAGGCGGCACAGGCTGGTGGTGAGGCTTGATGTTAAAATGCCAGTCACTCGCCAAATGCCTGCCGAAACATTTGGACTTGTGGTGTAAGGATCTAAGGCAGATGCACATACAAATGTCTACTGTTGCTTCAGAGACTGCTGGAATCGAATTTAATCTGAACATCTAATACAGGTTCTCAACTTGTGGGTCCTCAGATGTTTTGGCCTGCAACTCCCAGAAATCCTAACAACTAGTGAATTGGCTAGGATTTCTGGGAGCTGTAGGCCAAAACACCTGGGGACCCACAGGTTGAGAACCATTGCTCTAGTGCAGTGTTTTTCAACCTTTTTTGAGCCGCGGCACATTTTTTACATTTACAAAATCCTGGGGCACACCACCAACCAAAATGACACAAAATGACACTTTAACACAGTAATACATATAGTTAATATGTTTTTAATGTATTTATACACTCAGTGTGAAACCTGGGCCTGTTTTGATGAACACAAAATAGATATCCTGGCATTTTCCCTTCTCAGAAACGTCTCCATCACTGTCGCTCGCTTGTCTTGCTGTGATCCCAAATTGCCACTGTCACTTGACACGCAGCTGCAGCACTAACTCTAACTTTGTTTACTTAGCCGCGTCTGAGCGAATCCAAGATGATGCGACCATAGCACTCTTGCGTCACTTCTTAGGACAGATGCGCCTTATAGTTTATATATGAATGAAGTTTGAAAATAATTTCCCACGGCACACCTGATGATCTCTCATGGCACACTAGTGTTCTGCGACACACTGGTTGAAAATCACTGCTCTAGTGGACCTCTAACTCAGTGAAACCAGAAATCTCTGAAGCAACTGTGGACATTTGTATGAGCATCTCCTCTCTGCCTTTTCTCATTTTAAAGATGGTACATGGAGGTCAGGAATGGGTGCTTGTCTAGACCACTACTAACCACTTGCTATTTAGATGTGTATTATTTCCACCCGTGTGTCGAGATTTTTGAAAGAATACAGCAAAGTTATTTGAATTCTATTCTTTCTTTATTTGAAAATGTTAAAGTAAAAAAAAATCACTGAAAATATTTAATGCAGATTTTCCCCCTTGATTGAAAATGTTAGGTAAATTAACAAGCCCACCACAGTTTAATTACTGATAGATTAAAACAGGGCCCTTCATATTTGCACAAAATTCACTCTATATTTGTACAAAGAGTGAAGAAACTGCCTGTCTCTCGGGGTTTTTAACAGAAGTATGATAAAATGCGTCAATACTGCTGAGATTTTACTCTCTGAAGTCATCGTTCCCAAAGCCTATGACAGTTCCAAAAATTTAAACCAATAAATTAATCCCCAAAGATTAAAAAGTCCTTCTGCTGGCATGAATATGCGGACCGCGAATGGTGGATGCTTCATTACTTCTTTAAGCTTTCGGTATTGACCACAAGACTGTTTTCTAATCTCCTTTGGCTCTTTTCCACTGTTGGGTGCAGCTGGCAAACATGATGATACTCCCTCCTTTCCTCTGACTGGACACCAAGAAAGGGATCAGAAAGGGAGAAAACACAGATACAACACTAGGAAGCAAAAGCCATGTGACAGGAGGATTTTCCGCTATGAAAGGAACCAAAAGGGGGGATTCATTGCTCAAAATCCCCTGGTTAATTAAAGGTTGACATTTCACTTCTCTTACTGGTATCTTTGCGGTGAAGCAGGACATTCTTGCTTTTGTACATGAAAGTGATGTTGTGGAAGAAATATATTAGAACAAGAATGGGCAACTGCTTCTCTGTCAGTGTGTTATACAATAGAACAGTGGTTCTCAGCCTGTGGGTCCTACAACTCCCAGAAATCCCAGTCAGTTTATGAGCGGTTAGGATATCTGGGAGTTGAAGGCCAAAACATCTGAGGACACACAGGTTGAGAACCACTACTAGACCCAACGTCTTGGACACTTTCTTTCAAAAATTAGGCAATTGTTCGGGTTTAGGAGCCACGCTGGTGACCCCAGGGGATCACACACTGCTTTAAAAATCAGCTTGCCTTCTACGGAGCAAGATGGCATGTTTTCCATGTTTTTAAAAAGTTCCCAGTCCAATCTAGACCCAGAGCAGACCTTATTTTACAACATGAAATAACCCATAAATGAAATAAATCCCTCTTTGGACCTAAAATGACCTTCAGCTCCACCTCAAACATTACACTCTACAGGTCATGTAAGGACTTTAAAATGCAAAATTAGGTACCTTGAAAGGCCCAAAAAGGGTGTCAAGCAGCCTGTGGTTTGTAAGCCACTGTTTCCCCACCCTTGTTTGAAGGGATGGAATGAAACGCAGAGCATATCAACTGTACCATTGGTGTGGCCTTTTCTGGTCATTCCTACAAAAGGAGCTTTATTTCACACATGGAAGCATAACTGGGAGGCTTGAATTGTCTTCTGAACTCTAAGCTGTCTCTGAATTGCCCATTCTAACAGGTGACCTGCAGATAGTTCATAAAGTAGAACAAATTCAACTTTGCAATTATGTGCAGTGTGGCATAGATCTGATCTAAGCTGATACTTCTAGAGGACCCATTCTCAAAGTGAGCGATACCGCCCCCTGGTGGACGGTGAGGCAATCCAAGGGGGTGGTGGGAGGCTCAGGGGAATTTGGGGGGCGGTGAACCCCTTTAAGGGGGCGGTGAACAACTGGCCATTTAGGAAGGTTCGCGCGACCCTCTTCTTTGGCCCTGCCCCTTCGCTTTGATCTGCATATTATTTATTTATTTATTATTTATTTATTAAGTTCGACTTGGTATACCGCTTTCTCTGGAGATATTTGGATTAGAATTTGTAAGAGTAGCAAAATTATTTATGAAATAGCAACTAAAATATGGTTGGGGGTCACCACAACATGAGGAACCTTATTTAGGGGTCATGGCATTAGAAAGGTTGAGAACCACTGTATATATCTTTCTGTGTAATTTCTATTAAATTACACAACTGTTCTGGTCCACCTTACTTGTCCGAACGCATCTCTCCCTATGAACCATCAAGATGCTTAAGATCATCCGGAGAGGCCCTGCTCTCAGTCCCATCTGGCGGGGACAAGAGACAGGGCCTTCTCAGTGGTGACTCCTCGGCTTTGGAACTCCCTTCCTAGTGACATCGGATCGGCCCCTTCCCTCCTGACATTTCGTAAGAAAGTCAAGACTTGGCTGTTCGAGCGAATTTTAATTAATCAAGATCAAAGGATTAATATGACAACGAAACGGAAACTGATTTTTATATTGTTGAGCTGAGATTTGTATTTTGTAGTTTTAATTGTTGATTTATATGGTTTTATATGATTGTTTTTATCTTATTATGATGTGTTGTATGTGGGCACTTGCTGCCGCTTGCTCACCGCCTCGAGTCGCCTTCGAGCTGAGAGAGGCGGTATAGAAACATAGCAAACAAACAAATAAATAATAATTTTTAGGGGGTCGGTGAGTAAAGGTTTTTCTGAAAAGGGGGCGGTAGGCCACAAAGGTTTGCAAACCACTGTTCTAGAGGTACCTTGATGACACCAATCATTTTATATTAGTTGCAATCATTATATGAATTTTATTTGTTATTCTTGTATTATTTGAAAGAGGGTATAATTAAAAGTAACTGAGATAGACTGGAGTCCCAGTTCTCCATCTCACCTATTTCTGCAAGTGTAAAGGAATCAGTGTAGAAAAAGCAGCACAGAAAAAACAGCGTTAATTAGCAATCTTCAAATTCTGCCATTTTTGACATTCACACAAGTAAGTAGTAGAACTATGAACACAAATGATGTATTGTCATGGCTGGGATCACTGGGTTGTTGTGAGTTTTCCAGGCTGAGTGTATGGCCATGTTCCAGAAGCATTCTCTCCTGACGTTTTGCCTGGATGAAAAATGTGTTCCCCAATTACCCCATCCTCTGAGGATGTCTGCCATAGATGCAAAACAAAAAACAAAAATGTCAGGAGACAATGTTCCTGGAACATGACCATACAGCTTGGAAAACTCACAACAACCCAACACAAATGTTTACTAAATGATATGGGGCTCATGTACACTTTCCTTGGTATGGAACTGGTTTGGCAGAAACCAATCAAGGCCAGAAAGGTGATAACACAACCATAGAAGGTGGTCTCAAATCTGCAGTATCTGTAGTTTGACAGCTGCTGGAGAATGTGGGTTTTTTCCCCCATTTCCCTGTCAAGATGTGTACCAGCCCTCCAGAGGCATACAAAACCACAATGTGTTTTTTTTGTGCAAAACAATTTTCTGAAATGCTTCAAACAGTGAGATTCCTAGGCAAAAACTGCACTGGATTTTCTATTCTTCCCAACCAGGCTTGAAGGATGGAGTAATTGGGGAACACATTTTTTTCTGCCAGGAAACATACAAGAGCTAATATTATTTCCATCCCAACCAGACAATGATCTTTTTATAGCACAACATTTGTTCCTTGACCAGTGATGCCAATAACACATACCCATACTTTGCTGGAGTGACAATTAGATGCTCAGGGCAAACAATATTGATCTTTACGCAAATGGGACCATTAGAGACCACAGTATTATGCCAATACCAAAGTGAGATTCTTCCCATGTTGCTGGGAGATCACTAGAACACCACTATGCCAAAATACTTGATGTGATGGAAAATCCAGCTATAGACTTCAATTCTCCTGCTCCAAATGCTTAGAAGGATAACACATCTAAAGGTCAGATGGATTACACAAAATACAGTTCAATCTGGCGATGCTATCAAAAGTTTGGAAAGCAGAGCTGCACCTGTGATCTACGCCTACACTAGAGATTATTCCATCCCTTAGTCATTAAGTTTGCTCCAGACATTTCTGCAAATTGAAAACTACACAGGGCAGTCTATCACAGGATTTGGCAGCGAGTGCTCCAGTTTGAACAATTTGATTTTCCACCCCCAGTTCTAAATTCTTTACGTCACTACATTTGAAGAATAGTTTATCTACTGCTACTGTGAAGCACCCTCTCGTCAGACCAAATTTACAAATCCATCCATACATGTCTTCTGAACTGGATCAACCCTTACATTTCTTACCTTCAGTCACTGTAATGAAGTCAATTTGTGTATTGTTTTTATAGTTGAATATGTGGTGGTATGATAACATTTGTATTTGAAATAGGGTTAGGTATTAGACAGACCCTAAAGGATTAACTATGATAATGGAGACATTTCCCTCCTAAGGGAAATGTGTTGTCATGGTAACAGTGGGCGGAGCCAACCAAGGCTAGCTTTAGAATGTTAAGTTTGAATTTGACAGTTTAACTATCAGACCAGCTCTAAGAGAGTTGGTACTGAGAGGCTCAGAGAGAGCAGTTAGAGTTTTCCTGTCAGCGAAGCGAGAGTGTAGCTTCGGCTGGGGAATCTGTTTTTAGAGCTGTGGGGAGACAGTTCTGGCAGGCTGAGCTTGCGAGCCAGTCTGTGGTGGAGAGCCTGAGGGCTAGATAGAGGCAAGGTGCCTATAAGTTAGAGTGGTAATACTGCAGAAGGTAGTTAGGCTTAGGGAGCCTATAGAAACCACTGTTTCTAGGTTAGGCTGGGGAAGCTAACCTAATATATAGATAGGAAGCCTATTATGGCAAAGTACCGTATTTTTCGCACCATAGGACGCAGTTTTTTTCCTCCCAAATTAGGAAGAAAAATCAGCCGCGTCTTATGGAGCGAAGATGCAGGCAGGGAGGGGGAGGCGCTGGAGCAGAGGGGGCGGCGATATACTCACCAAAGTGTCTGAGACCGCCGCCTCTGTCGCCGCCTCTCCTCTTCTCTGGTCCGTTGCTGGTCCGTCCCTTTCCTTCCCCGCCCTTTCTTCCCTCGAGCAAAGGGCGGGGGAAAGAAGGAGCAAAAGGAGGAGCGGGCAGCGTCGCATCAGAGGCTCTGACGCGACGCTACTGCCTCCTCCTCTTGCTCCTTTTTCCCCGCCCTTGCTCGAGGGAAGAAAGGGTGGGGGAAGGAAGGGGAGCAAGAGGAGGAGCGAGTAGCGTCGCGTCAGAGCCTCTGACGCAACGCTCCTCCTCCTCCTCTTGCTCTTTTTCCCCCCGCCCTTTCTTCCTCGAGAAAGGGCGGGGGAAGGAAGGGAGGAGGAGCGAGCGCGTCAAGCGTCAGAGGCTCTGACGCGACGCTACTTCGCCTCCTCCTGCTCCTTTCCTTCCCCGCCCGTTCTTCCCTCGAGCAAAGGGCGGGGGGAAAGAAGGAGCAAAAGGAGGAGCGAAGCAGCGTCGCGTCAGAGGCTCTGACGCGACGCTACTTCGCTCCTCCTCTTGCTCCTTTTCCTTCCCCCCGCCCTTTCTTCCTCAAGCAAAGGGCGGGGGAAAGAAGGAGCAAAAGGAGGAGCGAAGCAGCGTCGCGTCAGAGGCTCTGACGCGACGCTGCTCTCCTCCTGCTCCTTTCCTTCCCCCCGCCCTTTCTTCCCTCGAGCAAAGGGCGGGGGGAAAGAAGGAGCAAGAGGAGGAGCGAAGCAGCGTCGCGTCAGAGGGCTCTGACGCGACGCTGCCTAGCTCCTCCTCTTGCTCCTTTTCCCCCCCGCCCTTTCTTCCCTCGAGCAAAGGGCGGGGGGAAGAAGGAGAGCAAGAGGAGGAGCGAAGCAGCCGTCGCGTCAGAGGTTCTGACGCGACACTACTTCGCTCCTCCTCTTGCTCCTTTACTTCCCCCCTTTCTTCACTCGAGCAAAGGGCGGGGGGGAAAGAAGGAGCAAGAGGAGGAGCGAAGCGGCGTCGCATCAGAGGCCATGCCTCTGACGCGACGCTGCTTCGCTTCGCCTCTTGCTCCTTTTCCTTCCCCCCGCCCTTTCTTCCCTCGAGCAAAGGGCGGGGGGAAAGAAGGAGCAAGAGGAGGAGCGAAGCAGCGTCGCGTCAGAGGCTCTGACGCGACGCTTTCCTCCTTGCTCCCTTTCCTTCCCCCGCCCTTTCTTCCTTCGAGCAAAGGGCGGGGGAAAGAAGGAGCAAGAGGAGGAGCGAAGCAGCGTCGCGTCAGAGGAGGAAAATAGAAAAAAAAATCTATTTTCCTCCTCTAAAATCTAGGTGCGTCTTATCAGCAGGTGCGTCTTATGGAGCGAAAAATACGGTATCTATAAGTACTGTCAAGCTGGTGATTGAGAAAACTCAGTCAGGCATTATATTTAGGAATTTTGTAACATTAAAGATCTGCACCTCATCTGAAGTTACTGTAACCAACTAAGCTCAGCACAATTGAAACACTGTTAAATTAAACTTGTTACAGTTCTTGGTTCATAAGACTCCTGGTATTTATATTTAAAGACAAGCCTCACTCTGAAGCCTAACAGGGATCATCTCTCTCTTTATAAACGGTGGTCAAATAGTTACCTCTTTACAAAATGGTGGCGGCGAGATATAGTTTCCTCACAGGTTGGGGACATCTTTACAAATTGGTAGCAGTTTTAAGTACGCGTCTTTTCAAATGGTGGTAGCGGTGAGATAGCCTGCCTTGCCATGTTTTAATAAAGGTGAACAGTTAACATCGAATCTCCACAGTCACCAACACAGAAAGTGTTAATTAACCTCATTGTCAAAGAAAAATCTGAATATCTCTGTGGAGTCTATAGCCCAGCAGATGTTCTTAATCCTCCTTTATGACACATTCGGTAATCTCAGAATTAGCCTGGTGATCCTAATATCAATTTCTTAAGATATTCTAAAAGCACAGTCACATACACACTTATCTGGGAGTAAGCTCTACTGGGCACAGGAAGACTTTCTTCATAGTAAACATATTCAGGATTGCACTACTATTTGTTGTTGCCATGTACCTTCATGTCAACTTATGATACCCTGTCACAGTGTTTTTGGCTGGATTCAGTCAAAAGAGGTTTGCCACTGCCTTCCTCTTAGGATGAAAGGGTGTAACTTGCCCAAGGTAACCATAGCTGAAGAGGGATTTGAACTTGTTCTCCTAGAGTCCAGCACTTATGCCACTACAATATATTGACACTATCTTATAACTAATTAAACCATGTAACAAAATTTTAAAAAATAAAATATGTTCCTGGTTTGAAAGTGTTATTTCCTGTTTAATTGTGCAGTAGTCGATTTGAAAATAGTTGTCATACTCCAGAAAATTCATTCTTGTCGCTGCAACAAACTAAGGTGTGCAATTGGTTTAGGCTCTAGGACAGTGGTTCCCAACCTTTTTTTGACCGGGGACCACTTGACCAGAGACCACTTTGACAAGGGACCACTTTGACCAAAGACTACTTGACCAGGGACCACTTTGACCAGGGACTACTCTCCGAAATTAGTACCAAAGGGTTATGAACCAGTTTTTGGTCAACTTTAGAATCAGTTTGGGGTGCTGTTTCAGAAAATTACATTGGATAGACCACATCAGCTCTAGTTTCTGATATAGAGCCAATGCCAGGGTCTGCGACAGGGAAGGAGTGGCAGGTGGCACAAAAGGAGCATAAATAAATAAAATAAATAAAGAGGAAGGAGGCTCATGGACCAGATTTTCATCCTTGCAGCCCACTGGTGGTCCACGGCCCACAGGCTCTAGGAGATATTTTTGAAAAACTATAGCAAACTGTACTGCAGGATGTCCCACAAAAACAAAGTTTTTGCAGTTTACTAAACCTTTTCCATGCTTTTATTATAGAACTAGTTAGAAAATGACGTTTATAACCCATGAAAAAATCTTGTTACATAGTGTTATTAAACTGATTTCAGAAGATAAGAACATAAGAACATAAGAACATAAGAAGAGCCATGCTGAATCGGACCTCAGCCCATCTAGTCCAGCATTCTGTATCACACAGTGGCCCACCAGTTGTACACGGGGATCTCGAGCAGAAGGGAGGGCAAAACCCTGACCTGCTCCCGACCCCCCCCACAACCAGTACCCGGGGAAGATCCTGCCTACCTCAACCAACTCCGAGGTGGCACTTGGATGTCCTTTTCAGTAACTACCGATACACTTGGTATCCATGAATCTGTCTAATCCTGCCTTGAAGTTGTTAAGGCTGACCGCTGTCACAACCTCCTCTGGAAGTGAGTTCCATAACCCAATGACCCTCTGGGTGAAGAAATATTTCCCTTTATTAGTCCTAATTTTCCTACCTTGGAGCTTCAGGGAGTGCCCTCTAGTCCTAGTGTTTTGTGACAAAGAAAATAGTTTTTCTTTATTCACCTTTTCTATCCCATGCATGATTTTATACACTTCGATCAAGTCACCTCTTAAACGCCGTCTTTCAAGGCTGAAAAGACCAAGGCGTTGCAACCTGGTTTCATAAGGGAGCTGCTCCATCCCTTGGATCATTCTTGTTGCCCTTTTCTGTACCTTTTCCAGTTCCGTTATATCCTTCTTAAGGTGCGGAGACCAGAATTGTACACAGTACTCCAAATGTGGCCTTACCATCGATTTGTAGAGAGGTAATACAACATTTGCTGACCTATTTTCGATTCCCTTCCTGATCATGCCAAGCATAGAATTTGCTTTTTTCACTGCTGCAGCGCACTGGGTTGACATCTTCATTGAGCTGTCCACCAAAACCCCAAGATCCCTTTCCTGGTTTGTCTCGGAAAGCTTTGACCCCATCAATTGGTAGGTGTAGTTGGGGTTCTTTGCCCCGATGTGCATGACTTTACACTTGTTTAGGTTAAAATGCATTTGCCACTTTGTTGCCCATTCACTCAATTTCGAGAGATCTTTCTGGAGCTCTTTACAATCAGTTTCATTTTTAACTACCCTGAACAATTTAGTGTCGTCTGCAAACTTTGCTACCTCAGAATTCACTCCTACGTCCAGATCATTAATGAATAAATTAAAAAGTAACGGACCCAAAACTGAACCTTGGGGTACGCCACTTCTCACCTCTTTCCACCCAGAGAAATGTCCGTTTATTACCACCCTTTGTTTCCTACAGTTTAGCCAGGTTCCAATCCAGGACAAGACCTGTCCTCTGATTCCGTGGCTGAAGAGCTTATTTAGGAGCCTTTGGTGAGGGACTTTGTCAAAGGCCTTTTGAAAGTCAAGGTAAACAATATCAATTGGGTCCCCTTTATCTATGTGTTTATTTACACCCTCAAAGAATTCTAACAAGTTAGTAAGACATGATTTGCCTTTGCAGAAACCATGTTGATTTTCCTTCAGCAATGCCTGTTCTTCTATGTGCCTAGTAATTTTTTCTTTAATAATGGTTTCCATCACTTTGCCTGGAACTGAGGTTAAACTGACTGGTCTATAATTTCCTGGATCACCTCTGGATCCTTTCTTGAAGATCGGTGTTACATTTGCTAGGCTAACAGTATAAAACACGACTACATACCCTCAAAGTAATGTTACTCAGAAGCAGGACTTATTTATAAATAGTTATGTCTGGGCTTCAAATCTTTAAGTGTGTTTCAGTTCATATTTTATTATCCGCCCAAATCAACGGTAGTCAAGGGAAATGTGTAGTCTTCCAGATATTATTGAACTGCAGCTTCTACCACCCTTCACTATTGAGCATACATGTTAAAGATGATGGGGCTACAGCCCATTAAGGGCTGCGAGGCCATGTGTTGTGCAAGTTTTAGTGGGAAAATGCACCTGAGATTAATCCTGTTGGAGAGAGGGAAGATGAGTCATTGCTTGGCACTGTGGCAGGAATGCTGTAGGAAAATGACAGTCTGCTTGCAGTTGCTAATAATACCTCCACTATTGTAATGGCTTCAAAACATAACGATCCCTTCTGTTTGTTGGCTCGCACGAAAGGGGAAAACACATTTTTCACTTTCATAGAAATGAGATGGCATATAACAAATGGTTTCAAACTTGTCTTGGAGATTATTCCAAAATAATATATATGTCTAGAGTTACACAGTCTGCATCGGATGACTTTTCAGAATAGTGTGGTCATTCTTACGGCAACAGCTTAACCAATGTTATGCTACTACAAATCCATCATAGCTCTCTATTGATTTGACTATGGGTAACTGACTTTCTATTGCACACCCTGTGGCCTTCTGGGTATTTTATTTATTTATTTATTTATTTATTTATTTATTTATTTATTTGATTTATTGGCCACCATTTCCAACCGGCTCAGGGCGGCTTACATCAAGCACCACAATAAAACAACAAATCTACAAGAGCAATAAAACCACAAGAATAAAATAATTCCTAAGAGATAACCCAAGTCTTAGGAGATAGCACATTATAACTCAAAAGCCTGCCGGAATAAGACTGACTTGCAGGCCTTCCGAAAAGCCAACAGGTTGTGCAAGGCCCGAAACTCTGGAGGTAGTGCGTTCCAGAGAACTGGCTCAATGATGGAGAATGCCCTTCTCGGTGTTGATGTTAGGTGGTATTGTTTGACATTGGGCACGGCAAGAAGATTCCGCTCTTCAGATCTAAGTGTTCTCATGGGACGGTATGGGGTTAGGCGGTCTCTCAGGTACACTGGCCCCAGACCATACAAGGCCTTGAAAGTCAAGACTTTCATTTGGGTTTCTAACTCCCAGAAGTCCGCATCAGTTTGTCCAGTGATCAAGATTTCTAGAATCTGAAATCAAAAGCACCTGGAGAGCCTATGCTAGGAGTTGGGCTATACTAGCTCTGCAAGGGTTGTTGAAGTTGGTGCCTCAAGCCATGAGGAGTGCCAGGTAAGAAATAACAATGATGATGATGATGATGATTATATGAGCTACTGTAGAAAACCCACTGAATTGGCCAGAAGCCTTCTCTTTTAAAACTTAAAATCATAATTAAAAACAAACACTATTATGAAAAAAAAACATGAAAGAAAGGCAGGAGGGAAATAAAGAAAAAAGAAAGAGCCCTGAAAATGCTTAGGTAACCATTGTACAAAGAATTAAGGTTGAGACATTAATTAGAACAAGAGCAACAAAACTAGACACTGGAACCAAGTGGCATGCCTTGGCAGCAGAGTGTGCTTTCCAGGCGCCCAGCCAAATGAGTGGGAACTCGGTGGGGAGCCAATATATCTGTTCCTGGGGGGAAGGGGACTGGCACTTGTCTCATCAAACAACTGATCCGTGGAATAATTCTGGCATCTTTACTGGAGCAAGCTATAAAGACCAGCTTGCTGAGCTCCAAGGGTGAAGTGCCACATACCGGTGGCAGCCATCAGCGACGGCTGGAGAAGCAATCCTATGGAAGGAATTAGCATACTGAGGAGGGCATAATCAAGAATGCACAAGATTATCAACACGGGACGAGTCCGTGGCATTTTCTCTGCTACAATCTTAATACCTTCTTCCCTGCTGCAAATGGAAGATACTCAGAGCTTTGTGAAATGCATTTGTTGCAGTTTACAGAGGCAGTTCAGTTCCAAATTTCCCAAGGCAGCGTGTATGCAAGAAATGCAAGGATCCATTTAGCAAAAAATTAGGCCCATAAGCAGTCAGAGTTTTCCCATTATAATTGCTCAGGTTTTAAAGAGAATGTAAACGCAAAGGATGTAGTCAGGATGCTCAGAAAGGTGAGAGCCAACACACACGTCTTCCCTGGTCCATAAAAGGAGGACTGACCAAGTGGGGCATGAGGAGTGATGAAAGTCTAGGTATAGCATGGAAGAGTCCTATCCTGCCAAAAAGAGACTGTAGTAGGTTCTTACTTGGGGGGCAAGTCTTATTAGCACGACTCTTTGGGGCAGGGGCAAGGCATCTTTTTAAACAATGGCATTGACCATGGTATCCTTCTGGGCCACCTCTCAGACATGATTTGAAACCACTGTTTTATCGTGCCCCTGGCCCTTCCTGGAGGGAAGCATTTAGAAGTAGTTCTGCATCTGTAATGCCCTCAGGATTCAGGTTTATTTCCAATGAGGAAAAGAGAACCTATATGGAGGACCTAAGCAAAGGAAAAGGAGGGAAGAATTAGGAATAAATGACTGGTTTCATAACTTCCAACTACACGAGAGATTTATAAATGATAATAATAATAATGAGATATTAGTTTCACATTGAGTGGTGTCGGAAGTCATGGGTTGTGGTTCACGAGTGGGGGAGGGGGTGAGTGTGATAGACATGTATTTGTATTATGTACATTTGATGTATTTTCTTTTAAATTCTATTCTGTATTTCACACTTACACAATGTTATAAAAAATCTTTTTTAAAGGATTCAGGTTTATTTCCCCTGCTGTTTCACATATACGTGAAACCACTGGAAAAGTTTATCTGGAGCTTTGGGGTTGTGTGTCACAAGAAAGCCAATGGCACTTAAATCTTTCTGTACTTATTAATTATTATTTATTTATTATTATTTATTATTTATTTACAGTATGTATATTCTCCCCTTCTCAGAGCGGATCACAGAACACATATATGGCAAACATTCAATGCCATTATACACTGACAAGACAGACAACTGTACACAGATAGAGGTATATATAGGCTTTCCTATCTTTGGCATCTTGGAGGCTGTGCTTGGTTCTGGCCACGGGGGGGGGGGGGGGGGTTGGGGTTGTCGCTCCATCTTCCCTGCCAAAGAGCTTTGTTTGTAAACTTCCTCCTTGATTGAATTGCCAGCATTTTTCTGACATTTCTTTATAGGGTGCCTTCAAATATCTCCCTGCTTTAAAGCAGTACCTATTTATCTATTCACATTTGTTTTTGAACTGCTAGGTAGGCAGAACCTGGGCTAAAGGAGTTCACACTGTCTTGGGCTTCGAACCACCAACCTTTCGATTGGCAAGATTTACTGCAGCTGATGATTAACCTGCTGTAATAAAGCCCGACCTCAACTTCCTTGAGATTCACATAACCTCAAGGAAGATTTTTTTAAAGTTTGTACTGTATATTGTTCAAACTGTTGAGACCTAGTCTGTAAGATACTGTGTGTCCTGTGTTTGGAAAAAGTGGGATACAAAATAAACTCTTTCAGTGGGTGGCAAACTCAGAAAGTGCTATTAGGAATGCCTGTTTGCACACTGGTCACTGAACTGCCTCAGCATTGTCTTCCCTGCTGTTTAACATTTACATTAAATTTATGGGAGATGTTGTCCTGAGTCTTGGAATATCTATTGTGAACATTCAGTTCTTGTTTCCATATAATATCAGATAAATAGTTTTACTTATAAACTACTCTAACCGCCCTATGTGTTTGCAGTCACATGCCTTTAAATGCATAAGGCAACTGCCTCATTTTAAGCTTTAAAGGTTTATTTTTAGGGGGAAATCATATTTTTTTTCTCCTGTTGAAGAATAGAATGAATAAGAAAATGTGAAAAGAATGGGAAGAATGTTGTGGAATAATGTTCTCCACACTCTTCCATGGAGATGAAGATTCCTTCCCTTGTTTGCTTTAATTTTTATCCAGTTATTATTTTTCAAAGGAAACTGGAGTAAAAGAAGAAGCATTAAATTCATAATCTTTCCTTTCCCTGTGATACTTTAATGAGCTGCCGCTTATCACTGGAAAGGAGGTTCTTCAAAAGCTGAGCAGCGGAATGGGACTTCTCAATTCATAAGGTATATTTGCTAGAGATGATAGATGAGTTTAGTCACCACAGGCACAAAGGCCCATAAGCAATAGCAGCTTAATTTAATCTGACATCCCAGAGTCCTGGAATTATCCCAAATCTTCCGGTGTTTTCATTCCCCTACAGCTTGCCCAGAAGGCTACAGTGTGAAAACAAAACAGGATGGGGAAAGTACTGAAGGAAAGAGGTCCCAATTAGCGTGGGAAAAACATGCAGGAGCCATTCTTTGTGCACAATGGTGTCTCGGATGTTCCTGATAGCTCCCATTTCATCAGCAGGGAATGTGAAAACTGCATGTGTGACTTATTAGATGCATCGGTATAGCAAAACAGAACCTGAGAAGGGAGAATCTCTATTTGCAACTTTTTGATAGGATGGGCTCAACATTGTATCAAATTTCCTATGGGTTTACCATTTTGTATTAAAATGGTTTCCCCCTACAAACCTCCATGTCCTAAATTATTTACGCAAGCCACAGTGATAATTAATCCTGATAAAAAACAAAAACAGCCATAACACTACCACCAATAGAAATTCCAAGGTCTTCTCTAGGAAATTTGGTATAATGTTGAGCAAGCATGACGAAATGGCAGGCTTGTGGGGTGGCTCTGTTCCCCCCATGCCATTCTCGTGCGGCAACACTTTCCCCATTACATGGTGATAGCATCATCCAGCTGGGGCAGAGTGTGTTGATGAGGAAGTATCCTAGGATGCTTCCATGCTGGTTTGGGGTGGAGCCTCTGCCAGAAGTTGAGGGACATCATGTGATGGGCTGCAGTACATCCATCCCTCAATTGGCTGACAAGTGTCCTAAATTGGTAAGTATGATGAGATCCTAGGACATTAGTTTTCTACTCAAAGCAGTAGGTCAAAGTAGTTGGTGAGTCACAACAAAGACCAGTCAGTCCATGGAAAGTTTCCAGAAAAGTTTGCAAATGCAATAGAGCGAGTGCGGAGTAGTGGTTTAAGCACTGGCCTATGACTCTGGATTCCAAGATTGCAATCCATGTTTGGCTATGGAAACTCACTGGTGACCTGAGACAATTAACATTTTTTCATTCTCAAAGGAAAGGAAAGACAAATCCTTTCTGGACAAACCCAGCCAAGAAAATTCTGTGATAGGTTTGTCTCAGGGTCGCCATAATTCAGAAATGTTCAATGGTAAGGCCACATTTGGAGTACTGTGTACAATTCTGGTCTCCGCACCTTAAGAAGGATATAACGGAACTGGAAAAGGTACAGAAAAAGGCAACAAGAATGATCCAAGGGATGGAGCGGCTCCCTTATGAAACCAGGTTGCAACGCCTTGGTCTTTTCAGCCTTGAAAGACGACGTTTTAAGAGGTGACTTGATCGAAGTGTATAAAATCATGCATGGGATAGAAAAGGTGAATAAAGAAAAATTATTTTCTTTGTCACAACACTAGGACTAGAGGGCACTCCCTGAAGCTCCAAGGTAGGAAAATTAGGACTAATAAAGGGAAATATTTCTTCACCCAGAGGGTCATTGGGTTATGGAACTCACTTCCAGAAGAGGTTGTGACAGCTGTCAGCCTGAACAACTTCAAGGCAGGATTAGACAGATTCATGGATACCAAGTGTATCGGTAGTTACTGAAAAGGACATTCAAGTGCCACCTCGGAGTTGGTTGAGGTAGGCAGGATTTCCCTGGGTACTGGTTGTGGGGGTCGGGAGCAGGTCAGGGTTTGCCCTCCCTTCTGCTCGAGATCCCCGTGTACAACTGGTGGGCCACTGTGTGATACAGAATGCTGGACTAGATGGGCTGAGGTCCGATTCAGCATGGCTCTTCTTATGTTCTTCTTATGTTCTTATGTTCTTATGTTCTTAAATGTCCTGAAGATACATAACAACAACAAGAAGAAGATGCATATACCACAATAATATGGCACAAATATGGTATAATTTAGAAAATTGTTGCCACATCAGGCAATTGAAGAAGTGCTGCTGCAAAATACCGTATATATACTGATAATACCTTTCCCCTTCTGCTATCATATTTACTCTACATGCTACCTCTACGGGCACCAAAACAAAGGTTTTTGTGGCTCATTGGGAATGGTAGCATAACTCTGGCTGTTGCTTTCTGATTGAGAGATTTTGTGGAGCAATCAAACACTGATGCAACATGACACTTAGAAAGAATCCTTGAACAGAGTTGGCTCTTTCATTTATGGTAATAATAGCCCCAAAGCATTCACTGGAACAACAGAGAACATAATTGTGACATCAAGCAACTTTTATCCTTTACTACTCTTCCTAAGACTGTAAACTTTAGCTGGGTAATGTTATTTTAGATGCACTTCACCCCACATCTCAGAAGAGACTTAAGCAAAAAAAGTGTATCAACCTGGATTTCAACAATGAAGTCAGCCAGATGGTGACAACATGGAATTTAAAGCACCAATATTTTTGCTTATCAAAACATAAAATAAGAAACTACAGTGTTTCCTCACTTACTGCTGGGGTTACATTCCAGGACCTCCCGCAATAAGTGAAAAACCACGATGTAGAGATGCTCTATTTATTTTAATATTTATACATTATTTTAGTAGTTATACACTATTTTAAGTCTTTATAAACTTAAAATAAAGTGAAGGAAAGAAAGAAAGGCCCTTCAAGGCTGGAGGGAGGGAGGGAGGACTGACGAGGGAAAGCTCCTTGGAGAGCAGCAGCGACAAAAACCCCATAAAACAGTGAAAATACCATGATATATATTTTAAATTAATATTTTTTGAAATCCGCAAAACAGCGAGTCTGCATTAAGTAAACCGCAAAGTAGTGAGGGAACACTGTATTTATCATTCCGACATTCTAAATGGGTTTATGAAGAGGGGAACAAAGATCTCCCATGGCATTCTCTATCATGTTCTCATGTATCTGTTGAATTGATAATATGTTTTTCTGTACAAAACATATTTAAAGAACAAATAGAAGATAGAAGTGACAACCAATTAATTTCTGATTAGACTTCTTACATTTGACAAAATATCTGCTATCATAAACAAATGGTACTCAGTTCTACTGAACAGCCTATCTATCCAAAGCTACTCATCAGTTCTGAACTATTTGTACTTCTACAGAATCTTATTCCCTGGAAGCAGCTCCCAGAGGGAGTGAACAGTCCTTACTTTGACAAAGGGTATAAAGAAAATGGCTGGCTCCAATTAGCCAATTAATTAGTACATTATCAAATCATTAATTGGTTAATCACACTGATTAATCTTTTAATGCTTTCAGTGTTAATTGTTTGTTGGAATCAGTTACAAACATATGCCTATCAGGGGTGGTTGATCCATTAAAAAATTGTGTCTAAACTCATGGGGGGGGATTGCCGCTGTTGTTTCGAAATAGAAAGTATTCCAAAAAAATTTATAAAAGTTTCGAAATTGTAACATAATTAATAACGAAATTTGTTATTATTTCGTTATTGCTGCTATGCATGCGCAGTGCACAGGGGATGCCCACCTCCACGCCCCCCTTGCCAGCTCAGAATCAACCCACGATATCTCTAACGCGGGTTGATTCTCAGCTGGCAAGGAGTGATGGTGTGCATGCCTTTCACTCCCCACTCACCAGCTGACAATCAAATGGGGGTTATCTTTAACCCCCGTTTGGTTGTCAGCTGGCAAGAGGAGAGTGGAGGGTGCTGCCGGCCTCCAGTCTCCTCTCGCCAGTTGAGAGCTGAGGCGGGTTATCTTTAACCTGCCTCAGCTCTCAACTGGCGAGAGGAATCTGGAGGCCAGCAGCACCCTCCACTCTGCTCTCACCAGCTGAGAGCTGAGGCGGGTTATCTTTAACCCGCCTCAGCTCTCAACTAGCGAGAGGAGACTGGAGGCCAGCAGCACCCTCCACTCTGCTCTTGCCAGCTGAGATAACCTGCCTCAGCTCAGAAACCAACCCGGGTTAAAGGGAACACGCATTGGTTTCTGAGCTGGCAGAGGGGAGGGGAGGCATCACTTCCACTCTCCCCTGGCAGCTCAGAAACCAACCTGGGTTAAAGGTAAGAAAGGGCGGAAATTATAACAACATAATAACGTGCCCTTTACAGAAATGGCGGACCCAGTTTCGATTTAGAAACATCACTTCCGGGTTGCTGGCCAGGGGTCGAATTAGGGTCTAAATTGATTTTAACACGAAATAATAACGGTTTTCTAAGGATAACGACTCGAGATATCCACCCCTAATGCCTATATCCCAAAGCTCTGCTTTCTGCACTACTACATTTGATATACAACTGAAAAGAAATGAACGGAGGCAATGTGATAAAACATTGTGTGAGAGATTTGAGCCAGGAGAATCCATGTTGAGTCCATGGCTGAGACAGAGGGAAATATGAACTCATCACTATAGGATGCTTGGTGTAGAGTGATAAACCATGTTTCAGTTATGCACATAAGTTAAAACATTCCTTTTATCCTCTTCTCCTTTGCTGCAGAAGGAGTTCTGCAGTATTTAATCTCATAAATTCTACTTCCATTATGTACAAATTAGTGGCACCAGGTAGTGAGAGAATGCACTTTCAGAATCTGTTGTTTGAAAATGGTTTATTTTAGGTAAAGGTTTTCCTCTGACATTAAGTCCAGTCGTGTCCGACTCTGGGGGTTGGTACTCATCTCCATTTCTAAACCGAAGAACCAGTGTTGTCCGTAGTCACTTCCAAGGTCATGTGGCCAACATGGCTGCATGGAGTACTGTTACCTTCCCACCAGAGTGGTAGCTATTGAGCTACTAACATTTGTATGTTTCAAACTGCTAGGATGGCAGAAGTGGGGGCTAACATCGTGAGCTCATGCCACCCCCTGGATTCGAACCTGTGACCTTTCGGTAAGCAAGTCCCACTGCATCACTGGAGGCTTGTTTTAAAAACTGATAAAATTTGTTTTAAATTGCCATCTCAGGTTCTTGTAAAAGCAGCCAAGATTTATTTGAAAAGCTACAGAAGTCTTTCTATGAGCCACATGGGAGAGAGAAAGTAGGAAGGAGTGAGTGAGCCCAAGGCTTTGTTCCAAAGTTATTCCAGATTATATGTGTTTTGCTAAACACATGCTATTAAACATTGCACATACTATTAAAAACTTACTGCAATAACCACTTGGTAAATAAACCTGATTAATTTATACACGAGTCCATTCCATGCTTCCTAGACTCTTGCTAAAATTTCCCAAGACTGAAAAGGGACAAGAGCATTCTTCTACTTGTTGTAATAAAAAAACTTTATCATTATATAACTTTCAACATTTTTCTTTAGACCAACATGATCACCCCATTTTAATTTATTCTATGAAATTGAGAATACAATGTAGGGAATTGATTACCTCTGCTCTTGACTCTCACTTTTACTTATCTTTAACCCAATATGTCTCTGGTAAACTGATGTGTATCTCTCTGAAAAGTAGTTTGAGGCCACCATGTTCAATGTAATCACCTTCCTGGCCTCAAACCAATTCCAGGCATGGCAATCTAATCACTGACACAGCAAAAGTGGTTTCTCCCAAACCAGTTCCAAGATGGATTATAGTGTTAGTCTAGAACAGGGGTGCTCACATGTTTTCAGCACGTTTCTTATAAAACAACCAAGTCAAAATGATCTACCTACCCATATTTTGATAGAAGAAATAAGGGACATTTGCGTGATTTTTCGCAAAAATAAGGGACACTTCATAAAATGCATCCAGACAAGAATTCCTTCTCCCACCCTGACACCATTCCACAGATATAAAGTGGCAGAATGAAAGCAGACAGACCTTTAAGCTGCAAGGTCATTCAATGCTGATCAATGTGGCCAATGGAACATTCAAAAATGCATCCACACAAGAGTTCCTTCTCCCACCCTGACATCATTCCACAGATATAAACAGGCAGAATGAAAGCAGACAGACCTTGAAGCAGATTAACTCTTTGCAGTCACAGATCTTAGGCTTTGGCAGAAAATGGCTGCCAAAGCCTCCTTGTTGTCCTCCCTCGTGGCTCGTCTTCACCGCCGCCGCACGCTCCAAATGCGCATGTGTGGACCAGGCGCCCGCCCCCTCCTTCCCTCTGCTGCCCCCCTTCTTCTCCCTCCCTCCTCCTCAGGCCATGCTGCGATGGCAGCAGTCGGCACTGAGGATGGAGGCGCTGGCGGGGGAGTCACGTCAGGGGCAGCCTGAGCCGGGCAGCCCAGAGGAAGATGCACGCCACGCGCGGGGCAGAAGCGCCCCTCAGCTGACTGCAATCGACCAGTTCCGCCTCTGTGATCGACCAGTCGATCATGATCGACGTAATGAACACCCCTGGTCTAGAAGTACCCTGAGTTGATTGCATTAATCAAAGACTAAGTTCTCCAGAGTCAGCCCTACCGTTTGGCAGCGCGAGGTGGAAAATGCTGCCAAAACAGTGGCAGCCCCCCAACCATTCCTCCTGAGCTATTTAATTATCTCCCACTCTTGAAGAACAGAGCTCTACATTCCATAAGACCTGGACTCGATTACTACCCTTAAGTGTGGTGAAGCAAATTTAGCTGCCAGTCCAGCCGGCTTTTATAATGCAACAGCTTGCTTGCAGAAGCATTTGCTGTAGGGACCTGGAACCCCAATGTAACTTCTTAGCAATGAATGTACTGTATTTTAGTTCTACAGAGAAAAGAGAAACTGGTTTTAAATTTAGAGCAAAATACGCACAAACTCAAAAACAAAACAAATAAGCTCCATGCAAACAAAACACCCAATGGGAGCTTCATAATGTTTACTATGGTCTGCCAGAAGCTATTACACGAATGCTCTGCTGCACCGGTTTGAGTAGTAAGAGTGGCATTCAGTCACATCTTCTCTTTCTCCAAATACATAGACATGATGCATTGGGATTTGTCTGTGACTATTCTGGGCATAAGGCATGGATTTTCCAAGCTCAGCAACACATTAATTATTGCAAGAAACATTGCTTATGTCTGAAGAATTTAAGAAGAAGAAGAATGTAGAGCAATGACCAGTTGTCAGAGAAATGCACAACTATAGGGTTCCTTTATTATATCTCCATGATCTCTTGGAAGATGCTCTGAACTAACGTCTCTAATGAATTAGGATCAAATAATTCCAATTATGATCAAGGAAAGGGCACAAGGCCCAACCATACCAAACAAAACAGAGTTCCAATAGGGCCAAACAAGTTAGTCATACTCCAGAAACAGCTGCTCCCTTGCCTCATTCCACCAAAACAACCAAACCAGTTTCTGCTGAGGCTTCCCAACACATGCATGAACCTGAACATCTATTCTGGGGCTACTTTGCCTGAAACATAATGATTTACCTACAGTAAATGGTTCCTGTTTTTATTAAGACTTCAATTTGTGAAGGTATCCTGAGAAGAAACTCCCAAGAGAAGGAAGTGGATGAAAAAGAGAAAAGTTAGACAAGGGTTTTTATTTCTATTAATGCGTTACATTTATTTTATCCTAACATGGGCTTTCTATGCATGGCTGAGTATGATTGTCTTCCAAAGCAGTGGCTCTGCAAGTGACTATGGTTTTTCGCAGCGAGGACATAGATTTCCAGATGGAAGATGGTCCCAACAAGTTTGCTTGATGCACCTTTCTCTTGGCACATTTCTCCCTTTCACCCTCTATTTGTGCCTCTTCAAAATCCATAGTACTGTTGGTAACAGCTGACCTCCCAATCTCAGTGTATATTCCACATTTTTTAGATTAGCTTTTAGCCCATTTTTTTAAAAAAAATTGCTATCCACTGACATTCTGTTTTCTGTTCTTGAACTGAGAATAAAGTAACTGCTTTGAGAGACAATGATCGGGCATTTTGACAATGTGACCAGTCCAGCAAAGTTAATAGCAGAGGATCATTGCTTCAGTGCTGGTGGTCTTTGCCTCTTCCAAAATGCTGATGTTTGTCCACTTGTCTTCCCAAGAGATTTCCAGACTTTTTTTGGAAGCAACGCTAATGAAATCTTTCCCGAAGTCTAGAGTGATGTTTGCAGATGGTCCATGTTTCGCAGGCATACAATAGAGTTGGAAGGACAAAGGCTTTATAAACAAGCATCATGGTATCTGTACGAATGTCCCAATCCTCCAACATGGTATGCTTCATTCGAAAAAAATGCTGCACTTCCAGAGCTCAAACTCAACATTGATGTCAACTGTTGTGGAGAGGCTGCCTAGGTAGTAGAAACATATTCCAGCATTACACTATTAAGCTTTATTGTTGGCATTGCAGAAGGATTAGTTGGGAGTCTGCTGGTAGATCACTTGGGTTTTCTTGGAGTTCAGTGAGAGGCTCTGAGAGGTGGCTTGAAGGTCTTCCTCTGAATGAACACAGAATGCAATATCATCAGCATATTGGAGTTCTATAACAGAAGTTGTTGCAACCTTACTTTCGATTTTCAGCCTGCTGAGGTAAAAAAGCTTGCCATTTGTCCAATATGTGATTTCCATACTAATGAGAAGCTTCCTGGGCCTGGAGTTTAGACCACTAAACTGAGCGAAATACCTGGAAAACTTAAATATCCCTAAATATCGGCGTTTAGCAAAACCCGATTCAATGCTATTCCCTCAGCTATCCTAGAAGGACGTTTTCAACATAAAGATTACAATGATCGGCTTTGCCCATGTGGGGCGGGCGTAGTAGAGTCTCTATTGCATGTCATGTTTAAATGTTTCTTTTATAGGGATGAAAGAAGGAAGGTAATAACACCTCTTATCTGTCATTGGCTAGGAAGATCTTTAAAATGGTTTTTAAAGTATCCTTTGGGGGACTCAAATAAAAAAGTTACAGAGGAGATAGCAAATATTTTTGTTCATGCCTCAAAGACCCGAAAGAGCATTTTATCTAAAGAAAAGTAACCTCAACAGAAGAAACACAAAATGCTTTTACTATGCACATCAGGGCTGCCCAGGAAGTCAATCGCAATCGACCAGTCAATTGCGGGACCGAAGGAGGTCGATCTCAGCCGGATGGGGCGCTTATCAGAGGGGGCGGAGCCAGACCATGCCAAGCCCCGCCCCCTCCCCGGCTTCGGCACTCCCAGCAGCTGCTCCAGCCTTGAGGAGGGCAGGGCCAAGCCAGCCCTGTGCTAGCTATGCCACTACTGGCTTGGCCCTGCCCTCCTCAAGGCTGGAGAAGCTGCTGCTACAGCTGAAGCCAGAGGGGGGCGGAACCAGACTGCGCCAAACCCCGCCCCCTCCCCACCCTGCTTCTCTCTCGTCCGGAAGCAAACGGGACGGTGCAGAGCAGGAGGCGCGCGTGCGGAAGATATATCTTTCTGACTTGGTTTTATTATAAGTAGTTCGCATGCTGAAAAAGTGTGGGCACCCCTGATATACATATATGACTTTCTTTCTTATCTTTGTATTGTTTTATGAAAATTTAATAAAGAATATTTTTAAAGAAAAAAAAGAAAAAGAAAAGTAACCAAAGAGAAGCTGAGAAATTTAACTACAGTCTTTATGTGATTATAATTGTAGTACACTAAATAGTAGAAAACTACACAGCCCTAGATACGTATTATTAGCTTCTAAGAGATATACATTTTAAGGGCAGCGATCTTAATATGTGTCCATTTGATAACCTGTATTGTGTTTTATATGTGACTTTTATCTGTATTATATTTTTCTGTATCTTCCTAAGGTTTGTTAACTGAAATAAAGGCAATTGATTGCTTCCCATCAACAAGGTGTAGAATCATAGCTATGAAGATGGAAAATAAGTTTGGGGCAATGACGCATCCCTGTTTGACACCTGACAAACCATATTTTTTTTCTCTCTTTTACATACATTCCAGCATATCCTCCACAGCAAATAAAGCCAAATTTCATCAGAAGAGGGGGAATTTTAAAGAAGGAACTCATAACATTGTGGAGAAGAGGATTAGCCCCCTTCTTTTCAGTACTGAATCAGCCCTGCCTGAATCCTCATTCCCCTGCAATTTGTTTACTATAAAATTGAATGCAGTATTTGGCAGTGATGGAGAAGCTAATGAAACCTCTGATTTCTACAGGTATCAGCGATAAGAGATTCTCAGCCAATCAGGGATGAGACATTTTGGTCTTGAGAGGGGGAACTGTTGGTCCAGACATCTCTGTACTTATATTATTCTAGCTCAAATTATGCATTACATAAGAGTCTATATAACCTTATCCCATTAAAAATTTAATACATGTAAGCCACTGGAAGATACAATCACAAAATAATGAAAATAATGTGCAGAAAGGATTTTGGTGTGATTTGTTTTCATTCAATAAAGCAACTGGGTGGGAAGTTAAATTGAAGTCTGACTCACAGCAAACCAAATAATATATAGGGATAATAATATTTGGGTGGGGTTATTCACATGTCCACATACATCAATATGTCTCTAGTGTAGTCAGAGGGGATTTCCAACAACATCCTAAAATATATCACTGCTGTTTGCTTAATGTACGCTTAATGCTCCCCTATTTTCCGCTTGGGTGGGTTGCACTGTTGTCCCCTTTAACTTCAGGGACAACCAGAAATAACCATAAATTGCACATCCATATTGACAGAACTACAAAGATATTACTAACATTTATCTAAATATATATGGGAAATCCCTATACTTGAATCACACAGAAGGTTCAGGTTTCCATGGATACAGAATTAAAAAGACTGTGCTAAAGTCATAAAATATTGTTGGATCCCATTGTATTTCACAGCCTGTCACAGTTGCTAAAGGCTACAGCACTTCTCTAGTAGTATCTACGTAGATATGGCATCCTTCATGTATGAACTTGCCAGTGTGGCCACCACTGAAATGTAGCAAGTCTGGTGGGACAAGAGAAGCTATTTCTTCTCAAGCTTCAGCAAATAATACTGAGTGGCAGAAGATGTAAGAAAAAGTGCATTAGCACCAAGTACTACAGGTCTATCTTTGCTTTCTCCCTAAATTTCTTTATAGCAAGAGAATTTACAAGATGTGTCTTTACTGCAAGCCTTCCTTACCCCAGATTCCAAACCTATGGGATCTATTTGGCGTTTTAGTAAAATCCCAAGTTACGTACAGTAGCCAGACCTTTCGGCAAGATACTGATTCACGTGGATGAAATTTCTCGTTACATTGATTACATTTCTGGTTAATATTAGAGCCCCAACTGGCACAGTGAGTTAAACCGCTGAGCTGCTGAACTTGTTGACCGAATGGTTGCAAGTTTGAATCCGGGGAGCGGTGTGAGCTCCCGCTGTTAGCCCCAGCTTCTACTAACCTAGCAGTTCGAAAACATGTAAATGTGAGTAGCTCGATAGCTACCACTCTGGTGGGAAGGTAACAGCGGTTCATGCAGCCATGTTGGCCACATGACCTTGGAAGTGACTACGGACAACGCCGGTTCTTCGGCTTAGAAATAGAGATGAGCACCAACCCCCAGAGTCGGACACAACTGGACTTAATATCAGGGAAAAACCTTTACCTTTACCTAATATTAGAACGACATTCTCAAGTCCTTTACGTGCACAAACGTGAAGGACTTTACGTTTGTGCACGTAATCCTAACTTTCCCACTAGCTTTCTTTTTTCATGGGGCTATTTTTTTAGCTGTTTCTATTGGCAGTCTAATGCAAATCACTCAGGGTTTGGGGAGAACATTCAAATCACTTGTTTCAACTTTCTTCCTTAGACTAGCAGTTACTCTTGATGCTGCAACACATCGGTCACCAGTATACATTCAGAAACTGGGAGAGAATCTAGCAGAACTGCCCCATGAGATGCAAAAGTACTCTGGAAGGAAGCCCTTGTCCTTTCAATCCAAGAATTGACCCAAAAAACAGAAAGCAAAGCAATGGTTAGGAAGAATGATAGAAGAATGCAGACTAGAAGAGGAGAAAGCATAGAACCTTTCATAATTTCCCCTTTATGACCCTCAAATAAAACTTGATAAAGGACCCAGATGCTGGACCCAGATAAATAGACACCTTATCTCTGCCAATAGTCTTCTTGTCCCAGCTCACTAAAAATCCAGGGAATCTACTCTTTGCAATCAGTGCCTGCCTGTTGCCATAACAAAAATCAAGGATGTGGCTATGAAAGATATGAGGACACTGTTTCACCAAATAAAAATTCTGTCTTCTCTTTAATTTCCTTCTGTTTCCAAACCGCTAGCATTGCTGAGAGCCCCATCACACTAGAAAATGAATCCACTTTAAATCTGGTTTCTGTCTCCTGCAAAATTCTGGGGTTTGTAGTTTAGTGAGGCTGTTAAAGACTCCTCTCTAAACTACAAATCCCAGAATTCTGCAGGAGACAATAACCGGATTTTAAAGTGGATTCATTCTCTAGGGCAGGGGTGCTCATTAGGTAACACATCAAGTGGTACACATTGACTGGACTGACAATGTGTTCCGCTTGATGGCTTTAATTAATTATTGTTGTATGTAGTGGTTTTTAATGTAATTTTTTAAAATGTTTCTAATGCTTTTTAATGATATTGATTATATGGTGTATTTTAAATTGTATTGTGGTGTTGCGGCCTGTAGTGCTACAAATGTAAGCCGTGCGGAGTCCCCCTGCGGGGGTGAGAAGCTACGGGATACAAATACCATAAATAAAATAAATAAATAAATAAATCGCAATCTACTGGTAGATTGCGTGGGCCGTCCTGGTAGATCGCAGCCAGGGTGGGAGGAAGGCTCAGTCCCGCCCCGCAGGCTTCCGACACTGCCCAGGTGCAGAACGAGGTTGGACTGGATGGCCCTTGGAGGTCTCCTATTCTAGGAACCCATTGTTATTATTATTATTATTATTATCAGAGGCTGAATGGCTATCTATGAGGAATGAATTGATTGTGTTTTTCCCTTATGGCAGAAGGCGGTTGGACTGGATGACCCTTGGAGGTCTCCTTCTACTCTAGGAACCTATTGTTGTTGTTACTATTATTATTACTAGTAGCAGAGGCTGAATGAATATTATCATCATTATTATTATGAATAAATTCAGGGGGTTATTATACTCACATTTAGTTGAATTTAGTCTTAAAATATATTATATGGCTCTCACTGAAATACATTTCCAAATATTTTGCTTTTATGGCTCTCTGAGTAGTGGGTGGGTAGGTAGATCATTTTGACTTGGTTGTTTTATAAGTAGCTCGCATGCTGAAAAAGTGTGAGCACCCCTGCTCTAGGGTGATGAAGGAGAGTGAGACTAAAAATTGCCTTTTTCCAAGGCTGAAAGGTATTATTTATTTATGTAGGGTCATCCAGTGAGTTTCCATTACTGAGCAAATTTCAAACCCTTGTCTTCCTGGTGTCCGAAATAACTAGGGCTTATCTGCATGGAAAAAAATGTAGACTCGTCTAAAATATAGTGCTTGCTGTCTCCACGAGGGCATGGCAACGTTTTGGTGAACATCCTGGTTTTCTGCCTTTGACCCGACTTTACACCACTATAGGCACTGTAGGTATCTCTGGACTTTGAAGCAGTCTTCTCTGTTTGATCAGGGACCATTTGGCCTGATCCTTTGTCCAGGCAGACACCATTCCTGCACCGACTGGCCCTGGATTGAGCAGTTCTGAGTTAAGTGTAGATGGGGGACCCATGCAACCAGTCAGAAGCAGGTGGCTGGTCTAATTCCTGACCTCAAGCTGGCCACACATGTGCCCATTTCTGATAGCAACAAATGTGACAGGTGATGCTTATGCACTCGCAGTGAACTCTATGGCTGGTGGGGAGCAGTGGCAGACAGAGGTCTCAGCAGAGCTGATGCAGTCGCAGGCCAGTTGGACCAATTTGATGTATTACAGTTCCACAGGTAGGTTCTGTCTGGTGTGCCTGGCTATCCCCACAATCCAGAGCATAATCATAAAAACCTAAAACTCTTACATTTTCTGTATTCATATTTTGTTGGTAGGTTTACCTACCTTCTTGTTATCAATGCCTAGACTCTTTTTTTCTAAACACTAGAAATAATTTTCAAGTTACTGCAGCCTAGAAATTTGGGGAGTGAAGAAAAAAAATAATGGGAAGGGGGAAGGGGTAGAATTCTTGCTGGCAGCGGTGGGGCATGCTTTCCCTTGTATCTTCCACCCCATACACATTACTTCTGTCCCCTGGCTCTTTCAAGTCAGAAAGATATCCCTATTTCCATTTTTAGAGGTCAGCACCTAAAGCTCCAGTTGTTTATTGCTTTTCTACAGGAAGGACAAGAGACTCTGGCTAGCCACATAAATCATGCCACCAAACATTAACAATGGCAATCAATAGTTAACCAGGCAGAGGAACATTATGTCAGCTTTCAGGAAAAGAAGGGTATTGTAGAAAGAACCACAGGGAATGCCAACAACAAAGGGAATTTTCTTTCTAGGATGCTGACTTCTTGTACTATAAAACTTTGTACATAATGTCCGCTCTTTATCCAACAACAAAATTACTCAAAAAGCTCATACTTCATGTGTCTAATTTTTGCCATAGTCTTGAGAACCCAGCCATAATAATAATAATAATAATTATTATAATTATTTAAAACTTTTATATCCCGATCTTCTCACCTCAAAGAGGGACTCAGACTGGCCTTACAGCAAAATTCAATGCAAAACATACACATTAAAACACATGAATAAAATACATGGATAAAACATTAAAATACAATTGAAACCAACTCACCATATAAAATCAACTTCAACTCAATGCAATATGTGGTCATTAACTCAATCCCGGTCTTTATTCTGGGAATGCTTCTTTCCAAAGCCAGGATTTTACTAGCCTCCTGAAGGACAGGACGGAGGGGGCAGATCTGATCTCGCTCGGGAGAGAGTTCCATAGTCGAGGGGCCACCAGAGAGAAGGCCCTGTCTCTCATCCCCACCAGACGCACTTGCAAAGGTGGTGGGACCAAGAGCAGGGCCTCCCCGGAAGATCTTAGCGTCCTTGATGGTTCGTAGGGGAGAACACGTTCGGACAGGTAAACTGGGCCGGAACCATATCGGGATTTATAGGTTAAAACCAGCACTTTGAATTGTGCTCAGAAGCTAATCGGCCGCCAGTGGAGCTGGTGTAACAAGGGAGTTGTGTGCTCCCTGTACCCCGCTCCCGTTAGTAACCTGGCTGCTGAGCATTGGACTAATTGCAGCTTCTGAGCAGTCTTCAGAGGCAACCCCACATAGAGAGCGTTGCAGTAGTCTATTCGGGATGTAACCAGAGTGTGGACCACCGTGGCCAAGTCAGACTTCCCAAGGTACGGGCGCAGCTGGCGCACAAGTTTTAACTATGCAAAAGCTCTCCCGCCCACTGCCAAGACCTGGGGTTCCAGTCTCAGCGATGAAGCCAGGAGCACTCCCAGACTGCGAACCTGCGCCTTCAGGGGGAGTGTAACCTCATCAAGCACAGGCTGTAACCCTATGCCCTGTTCGGCCTTATGACTAATCAGGAGTACCTCTGTCTTGTCTGGATTTAGTTTCAATTTGTTCGCCCTCATCCAGTCCGTTACAGCGGCCAAGCACCGGTTCAGGACTTGAACAGCCTCCTTAGTAGCAGGTGGGAAGGAGTGACAGAGTTGGACATCATCTGTGTACAGATGGCACTGCACCCCGAAACTCCGGATGATCTCCCCCAACGACTTCATGTATATGTTAAATAACATAGGGGACAATACTGAGCCCGATGTTATTAATAATAATAATCACCATCATCATCTTTATTTGTATCCTGCCAACATCTTCACAAAGGGACTCAAAGCTGCACACAGAAGCACTCCAAGTGCCACATACAGACAATAATACATAGCTATAAATACAATGACAGAAGTATAATCAACAGTGCATAAAAATCTCATTAATAAAATCATAAAAATTTGAAAAATTATAAAATTCCTAAAACACAGTAGAACCTGCCAGCCAGCTATGTATCGTAATAATCAATCAAAGTGCAGGGCAGTACTATCAATGATTCATCATGTGGATGATGGATTACTCAGGATCAAAGGCCTGTCTGAAGAGCCATGTTTTTAGACTCATCCAGAAGACCTGAAGAGAGGGTACTAATCTAATTTCCTTAGAGAGGGTATTCCAGAGACGGGGAGCCACCATCAAGAAGGTCCTCTCTCTCCTCCCACCCACCATGCTTGAGATGGTGGTGGGACCGAAAGAAGGCCCTTTCCAGCGAATCTTAATGACTGCACCAGTCCATAGAAGGAGATGCGTTCTTGAAGATAGCCATATAACCCAGAGTATCAAGACAGGAGATCCCACAATATCTGCATTGAATTGGGTTATACGAGGCTACACTGCCATATACTCCAATTCAAAGAAGATAATATGGGAATTTATTCAGCTGTGTGGAAGGGGCCTAAGTGGGGAAAAACTATGCACAACATAGCTGCAAGTTATTCCTCTTATCTATGCCAGTAAAGTTTATCTGTAATATTCCCATGTCTGCCTCTCATGGTCCCTTTTGCTTTATCTCAGACCCAAGATCAGAATATTCATTCTGAATTAGAATCTCCTGGCAGATTGAAGGGAATTAGTCTAATTCAAAATTATCCATGTTGAAATTATGCCCTTGTTTGCACCAGAAATACCTATGGACTTAATCCCATATTAAAACACCAGCCTAATTTAGAGGATCTGAAATTAATCATAACAGCTAACACTCTCTTATCCGATGCCATCAGCAAAGCCATTATATATATTAAAAATCTCCCTCTCTCAACAGCTGCCCTGAGCTAGCTTTGTCACGAGCCATCCATTTTAAACCATTTTCCATTACAAAAATTGTAATTCCGCCATTCACTGATTTTTGTTGTTGTCAAAACTCTGTAGTGCTTGAATAATATTTTTGCTCTAAGTTGTTTCAAAAAGATTGACAGACACATTCTGACCAAAGTGTTTTAAGTTTGCTGCACAGCCTGGGCATCCCTTGGATCAGTGGTTCACAAGCTTTTTTTTAAACCAGGGACCACTTGACCAGGGACCACTCTCCAACATTAGTACCAAAAGGGTTATGAATCAGTTTTTGGTCAACTTTAGATTCGGTTTGGTTATTTTGGGGTGCTAATTCAGAAAATTTCAGTGTATAGACCACATCAGTTTCTGATACAGAATATATGCCATCCAGTAGTCACCATCTGCTTGCCCACAGAAAACCATATTAAATAAGCCTCGGCACTATAAGAGGGTTTTGCAAGACAAGTTGCTCTCGTTGCAATGGTGTAGTAACGGTGAGGCCACAGACCATATTTTAGTTCTTGCGGACCACTAGTGGTCCATGGACCACAGGTTGGGAATCAATGCCTTAGATAGAATTCCAAAATCCAAAACTGTCCATAGAGATAGGTGATATAGGAATGCATTTGCTTTCTGATGGTTCAATGTACACAAACATTTATTTGAACCTGTGTTATTTTAGATCTCTGCTTTGAATAATTTTGTTTAAACCTACCCTTTACACTGAGACTTTAAACAGGTTCTCTATATAAGCTAGAGAAGAAGTGGCTAAGTAGCACAATTAGACTTTACCTATGGAAAATGGGAAGTGAGAATGGTGTTCCCTTGCTTTATCTTTCATTAAAGGCCACATTGCCACCTTCTGGAGTCAGGTGGCAGACCTTGTGCCACACTTTTTATAAAGATAAAACAGACTCATCAGTCAGCCTGGTGGAGGTGCATTCCTTCACAATTTAGTTCTCCAAAACTAGAACCTCACACCCAGAGCTTGGAAGTTATGTTTTTGGACTACAGATCTGAAGTCTCAATTCTGTAGTTTATTTCCTGTGAAGTCTTAGCTCCGCCTTTTCCTCTCCTCTGCTTCAGTTTCCCCCGTTTATAGGTTTTCCCAATATTGTAGATACCTTCCTTTGTATTGGTTTTTGGGTGGAGCATTAAAAAAAACCCCAGAGGGCAGTCTTAATTGGTCTATTCCATTTGCTTGTACAAAGCTTTCTTGCTAGACTCCTTCTTTTTTCTGCAGCAGTGCTACAGAGAACAAGCCCAGATTACCCGTAAGGCCAACAAGGCCAAGGCCTATGGGCGTAGGCCTAGGAGGGCGCCAAATCACGGACAAAAAAAACCCTCTTTCTCTTCTTCCCTTAGGCTGCAGCACCTCCTTCCTTCCCTCCCTCCCTCTCATTCCTTCCCCCACATCCGAGAGGGGGCGGGGGCCACTGCAGGGGGTGGGAAGGGCGCCCTGGTGTCCTGCGTGGCGCCTGCCCCTTTTCGGCGGCCAATGGCGTGCCTCTCCCGCAACCAACCTGCGGGGCTGGATGATGTCAGGCGCAGCCTCTCTGCCTCCTCCGGGCGCGGCGAGGAAGATGCGGAGGGAAGCCGCAGCGCCTCTTCGCGAGCGCCGCGGCCTCTCTGCCTCCTCTGGCATGTTACTGGCAGCCGCTGCGGCACCCAGGAACATGCTGGAGGAGGCAGAGAGGCCACTGCGCTCACGCCCTGCCGTGTATGCGTGGAAGCGGCCCCACTCCCTGGGGCAGGGCTTCCAAAGTGTGGCCTAGGACACCACAAACAGTTAATCCGGGCCTGACAGAGAACATAGGCTTGAATATTGTCTGGTGACCCTGGGCCCAAGCAATCCAAAAACAGGCATCCTTAGCATCTGCATTCAGCAGTATTCTTATACCACCAGTCCCAGTGACAAAAGAAGCTTTTGACCAGCTTATTTATTTATTTATTTATTTCATTTATAACCCACCCTTCTCTACCCCTGAAGGGGGACTCAGGGCGGCTAACAAAAGGCAATAATTCAATGCCGCATACATAGGAACAAAAAACAACAACATATCAAAATACAACAAAACATATTTTAAAACAGTTACATATCAAAATACCCACATAATCCCCATTCCACATTCATATGCAGTCCAAGCCAATCCTCAGTTCGTCAGCACAACCCTAGCATTCTCAAATTGTCTGTCCGCTGCTCCGCATCAACTAAACGCCCGGTCCCAAAGCCACATCTTTAGCTTTTTCCTAAAGGTAAGGAGAAAAGAAGTTGATCTTATTTCGCTGGGGAGTGAGTTCCACAGGTGAGGGCCACTACCGAGAAGGCCTTATCTCTCGTCCCCACCAAACGTATTTGCGACGAAGGTGGGATCGAGAGCAGGACCTCCCTGGAGGATCGTAAATTTCGAGGTGGGACATAAGGGGATATACGTTTGGACAAGTAAACTGGGCCAGAACCGTAAAGGGCTTACACTTCACAAACCATCACTTTGCACCAAAGGCAGATGATACCAGAGAGATGACTGCAGCCAGCAAAAGTTCCCTTTGTAATGTACTGTTTTAAGTTACCTTATAAGAGTCCCGGGTGAAGTTAACCCTTTATTCATCGTGTTTTAAGTAAACTCATTTTGATTACCTTTGCACCTTGCCTAAAGTGTATCTGTGTGTAAGGGTCTTAATCTTAACAGAAGGTATACAGATACCTCCCATGTAAAGTCAGACACTATAGTTTTCTCAAAGACTTGGGCGTGCCATCGCATTTCCACTTGCGAGCAGAAAGAAAATGTTGCTGGGAAGTGCCAGAAAATAGTAGTATTATAACACATCCTTTAGATTAGAGAAAATAGTGGTATGTCACCATGATCATGATCGTCATCAGAAAGAAGAAGAGCTACACAAATACACATTGTAATTAACTCACCCAGTTACCCCATTTGGAAGGCACCCATAAAATACACAGGACACAAGCAACGTTTTCTTGGCACTTGCTGTATACCTGATTCTACATGACAATGTGTGTGTGTATCGATAATGGTTGAAAGAGCCAACATGGTATAGTGATTTTAATATTGGACAAGGGCACTGAGAAACCAGGACCTGAATTCCTGCTCAGCCATGGAAACCCATTCTCTCAGCCTCAGAGAAAAGTAGTGGCAATTTTGCTAAGAAAATACCGTAGATCTTCTCGAGATAGGTTCTTCAAACATTGAAATGACTTGAAGGCACACAACATCCATAGATGCTGACATGGTGAGGCAGCTGCCAAGGGCCTGAGGGCTCTGAAGAGCTCACCCCTGCCACACAGATTTCTAAAGATAGCAGGCTGCCGCACCATCTCTCTCACACACCCACATACTATGCACTAGCCACCACTTTCTGGCTACTCTAAAAAAAATGGCCCATGTATGTGTGTTGTTACTTTTGAATGGAAGCTGAACTGCTATTCGATTATTTTCTGCTCCTGCAACATGTCACCACTGATAACCCCAAAAGTAATGTCTGATGTTGAAAGTTTGCACTTATATTTTAATTCAGCTTAAAGTAGGTGAATGCATTGTGGCAGAAATAATATTTGAAGGAGAACTCGAGGAGAATGACCTTCTTGACAAGCATGTCCAAGATTCATTTGGGCCAAGTTCAGCCCCAATTCACATCTAGGTTCCATTGTGAAATCCTTGGCCAGATATGGTCTAACATTCCAGCATGTCTGCTTCACTAACACATAAAGGGTAAAGGGTTTTCTTTTACATCAGTGCACGGATATGTTGGCCTAATTGGCATCTTCACATTTGTACTGTACCAAGGGAACTTTTCAAAAAACCCTTTGGTGTGCCGAAGAAATCTCCACACAGTATAGGAACAGAACTCGCTAACTAGTTGAGTCTGGGAGTTGTAGTCCAAAAGTACTCCAATTTCAAGATTTTCTGTGTGACCAGGAACACACCAAAGGTGGCTTGTCTGAGAGCCAATGGTACCTATCAGGACCCTTTTATTATTATGTCAGTTGTAAGGCTGAACAGGGCCTAGGGTTACAGCCTATGCTGGATGGGGTTACACTTCCCCTGAAGACGCAGGTTCACAGCTTGGGTGTGATCTGGATTCATTGCTAAGCCTGGAACCCCAGGTTTTGGCGGTGACCAGGAGAGCATTTGCACAGTTAAAACTTGTGCGCCAGCTGTGCCCATACCTTGGGAAGTCTGACTTGGCCACGGTAGTCCACGCTCTGGTTATATCTCATATAGACAACTGCAACACGCTCTATGTGGGATTGCCTTTGAAGACTGTTCGGAAGCTTCAAATGGTCCAACGGGCAGCAGCCAGGTAGCTAACAGGTGTAGTGCTCAAGGAGCACACAACTCCTCTGTTGCACCAGCTCCAGGTGCATCTTTATGATACAGACTGTATCCGTACTATAGAAATACTACAGTTTGAAACAACTTTAATTTCCATGGCTCAATGCTATAGAATCCTGAGATTTGTAGTTCAGTGAGGCACCAACACTCTTTGGCAGAGAAGGTGAAAGACTTTATAAAGCTACAGCTTCCATGATTCCATAGCATTGAGCCAAGGCAGTTGTCCAATTACATTGATTCTATAATGTGGATGCACTCCAAGTCTTTCTCTTCTAGATCTGTAATATACCCATAAGCAGCTGGTAGCTGCCATGACAGTGGGTCAGTGAGTCCATTCTGGACTGTAATCCAAAATTTTAAAATATTCTACAAAGTGATGGGCCTATTCTGGGAAGAGGGTCGAGCACCTTCAGCTTAGATCCTTTAAAGTTGGCACCAAGACTCAGAGCACCTTCAGCGATCCATAGGATCTACCAAACAACTGCTTATATCAGTTACTGGAACCTGATGACAAGAAATGGGGTAGAACGACGGAGACGCAATTACAATCTCACGGTGCTGTAATTATTCCAGGTCCAAGCACACATTCCTCTTCTCAGCTTTCCAAATGAAGATGTTGGCACAATTTAGAGAACTTGATGTATTTTGAACATTTGTAGAGGTCTAGAGAAATTTCTCCCTGGTGCTATAGCACAATGAATAAAGGCAAGGCTTTTCCCTACTCACAAGATAAGAGCCTTCTGGACATAGAAGTATCCCGTTTTTCTCCAGCTAATGAGGCCAAAGGCAGCTGCTTTTTCCTTTGATTCGGGCCGAATGATTAATTATACTGAAGTGGAAGCAGAGCAGCAGCTGCGTCTGCCAAGAGACTTAGTAATTAACATACAGGGAGCCACGTGTGAATCTGCATCAGCATTAATAGTCACATCTCTTGTGATCTTTCACTGGATGACTGAGCAAATCCATGAATGCTCCCTTCCTCGGCCAAAGGATCTCCACCTCCAGCCACCAGACTCCACTTGCAACATATCCCAATAAATATTCCATATGAAACTGGGCCAGAGGGGAATTTCTTAAAATTAGGGCTGGGAAGAATTTGGCCCACCTCGGGTCGGTTTGGTCAACTAATCTGCCTTGCACTTCCCAGACTAATGAGAAACTTCAAATATGGTTGTAATATATTTTCTAATTGTTCATCCACAGTCTTTCTGGTTAGTTTGCATTCACCATTAGTTTTATGCCATGTATCATCAAATAAATCTTTTCCTATTTCTCCTTTTCATAATCTTAGTTGTTTATTTTTCCAATAGTGCTATAGCCCATACTCTATGTAACCAATCTTTTATTGATGAATTCTCTATTCCTCCCCCCCCCCCCCAGGGTTTTGACTATTTTGAGTCTTGTGGCACATAACAGGAGGAATACAAGATTTTTATTTACCAATTCCTTATTCTTATTCTCAAATACAGAAATCAATAGCAGAGCTCCTCTGAAATGTACCTCTTCCACCACTATTTGCCTTATCCATGATACAACATAATGTTCAAATAATAATAATAATAACTTTATTTATATACTGCTCTATCTCCCCAAGGAGGACCTCAGGACGGTTTCCAAGTAACATCTCCAAAACATACAGAGTAAACAGCATAACATAAAATTAACAACATATGCATAAAATTATCACAATAATACATATATATTAAAAAATAATCTTGCCTGTTGTGCTGAAATGGATTTATATGATTGGATTTTCCAGATTGACGACCTCATCACATATGGAAATTTCAGCGTCCTAGCCACGGAGACCCATGCCACCCATCACACAACATAGAGCTTCATGGCTCAGCTGGGGCAGAAGTGTACTTGAAAGCTACGCTGCCTCCCCATTTTTTATTTGATGAGGAAACATCAGCAGCTGGTGAGGCGGGGTACCAGGATTCTACTGCCCCCCCCCCTTCCAATTCGCCACAGAGACTGGTGAATTGATCCAGAAGACCTCATGAATGTGATGAGGTCCCTAGTTTCATTGTTTCTCTTCCTATTTAAACCCTAGATCTAGATCTATTTAAACCCTAGATCCTAGACAACTCATCCATCTGTAGTTAAAAACTGAGGTATGGTTTGAGCTTGATGCTTTGGACTGCTCAATAAGCAACCATTCATCAGATGTTTCCTGCAAATAACCTCTGTGAAATGAAGTGAACAATCTGTAGCCATTTGGATTGTACCTCATATTTTTGAAGCTTCAGCCATCTAGCTTTTTCTGGGCATCACCTGCATACAGTGTCATTGCTTCTGCTATGTGGCAGTTTGCATTTCTTTCAGTGGACAATATTCTGCTGACAGCCCCTGTGGATTATACTTAAAAATTTTTGTATATTCGGCCATCTAGCTTTTCTTGAAATGTTTGCTGTCATTGCTTCTGCTTTGTGGCCATCATCAGAATAGCATGTGGGGGGAACAAAACAATTTGCTTGAGGAAAAAAGCATGGGAGAATGGTCATTCCTGTACAAAATGTTTACATCATCCCACATCCAATTGGGGCTTTGCCTAATAGCTTTCACTTGTCACTATTCAAACCAAACTGTATTTATTTTAGGCAGATTTTCTCTCTCCCCCGCTTTCTCTATGGCACATACATTATTTGCCTTTCTTGAAAGCAAAGCTTCTTAGCCTCCTTTAAAAAAATTTCCAGAGTGGTAGAAAAAAAGTAAGTCTGTTGCACCAAAAATGCCACAGGGACAGACTGGTGGCATGTTAAAGACTAACAGACTTATTTCTGCAAACACTTCAATGGTTTAAAAGCTTTAATGGGACATATGAAGTGCTATTCTAAATTGGCAGGTAAATATTGGGCTTGGAAAATAAAGAGAGCAGTGTGTTGAGAGGGACATAGCATACGACAAATTACAGATCATCACCAATTTGTTAAAGCTTAAAGTATGTCTTATAGTTAGTTACCTTTTACAAAGTCATATCAATGTAAATACAAGTGTGTATGTACATGTAAGCTGCCTGTTGACTTATGGTGACCCCATATATTTAATAGGGTTTTCTTCGGCAAGGAATATTAAAAATGGTTTTGCCCATTCTTGCTCTGAAATATAGCCTACATTTCCTGGTATTTATTGGCATCTTCCATCCAAGTACTAACTAGGGCTAGCCCAACTTAGCTTTCAAGATCAGGCAGGATCTGGTCCCTATGAGGTATCTGGTAGGGGTGGATATCTCCGGCCATAATACTTTGATATCCGTTAATTTTTTGTATTTAAAATTATTTTGAACCTATATCGACCCTCGGCATCCAACGCGGAAGTGATGTTTCAAAATCGATGCCGTGATCATCATTTCCGTAAATGGCGCGTTTTAAGGTCGTTATTTCTGCTCTTGCTTCTGAGCTGGCGGGGGAAAGAAGGCAGGAGTGGATGGCTTGTCCCTTCCTTTCCCCACCAGCTCAGAGGCGTTGCGGGTTAAATATAACCCAGGATGCCTCTGAGGTGGCGGGGGAAGGAAGGGAGGAGTGGGTGGCTTGCCTCCACTCTTCCCTCCCTGCCCTGCCAGCTGAGAGGCATCGTGGATTAAATTTAATCTGTGATGCTTCTGAGCTGGGAAGAGAGGAAGGGAAGAGTGGAGGGCTTGCCCTCCATTGTTCCCTCCCAGCTGGCGTAACGAATAATAACGAAAATTCGTTAATAATTACGTTTCAATTACGAAATTTATTTTTAAACATTTGGAATAATTTCTATAACGACCCAGCAACGTAAATCCCCCACACACGAGTTTAGAATCATTTTTTTATGGATCTACCACCCCTAGTATCTAGGCCTTGCAAATCCAAATATTCTGGTTTTACTGAACTAATCAGCATATCTGTAGACTCTGTTAGATCATCGTTTCCTCTGCCCAGGAATACTCTCTTGCACTTGATTTCCCTTAATTATTCTACACAATGACCGTGTAATGTAATGTTCATGTCTCATGAATCACCTAAGCATTGTGGCATGTGGAACACACATAGAACTTCATTATATGCTCAGTGTGCTTCACAATGAGAAGCATCTCAGTAAGTGAAAAACTTCCTTCTTTGGATATCGTTCTTAAAATCACCTTACTTTTCTTAGAAAGAAATTGGAGGAGGAAGCAGGAAAGGTGCAGTTAATCATTTGATTATCAGGAATGAAAGCAAGTTATAATAAATGAAAATAAAAGCATGGTGACATATGAAAGTAGAGTCACGAATTAAATGCATTACACTATGCCTGGGACATGAAGAAGTACAAACGTTTTATATAAAACTGGTTGTGGACTACTCTCACCTTAATTATTTTGAGTCCCAAGTTGCAAGTGTCACCTAAGAACATTGAACTCTCTAAAAACAATGCATGCTTTCAATGTCAGAAATACATCTTTCAGCAGAGATTAGCAAAGTTCAGCCATCCAGATGTTGCTAAGTACAATTCCTAACTTTCTTCAGCATTGGTTATGATGACTGAGGCTGCAGTCCAATAATACATGGACAATCTCATTTTGTCCAAATTACCGGCTGGCTCTATGAATCTAGAAGTGACTTCCCTAGAGTTATTGGCACTTAATCTCCAATATGAGTCTATAAAATTGCAGCCTGAACAAGGAAAATGTATCTCAAGAAAGTGTATTTAAAGTAGGCAATAGTTTGCATCCTTATAGGCCTGGATGAGGATTTTATAATTTGATGTTGATCTTGTACTTTGCTCCCATATGGCTTAGAAACTGTGCTATCATACTTCATCTAATAAAAGCCTGGTATCCATTACCCAAAACATTCTTTGGAAGAATGCTTTGCAAAGTTGGATTTGAAATATGCTTAATTTATTCACTCAAGAAAAGCAGTTCAGCTGGTCCTTAACATTTGTGAGTTTGGCTTTTGCAGATTTGATTATTCATGAATTTGATTTTAAAAAAATATTATCTCTAGGAATCTATAGTGTGGCTTTATGGACAACTTTTGCTAAAAGTTGACCACAGAGTCATTATGAAGATCTCATAGGTTCTTAGAGAGAGCACCTCTTTGGGGATCTCCTGGTCTTCTGACGTGATTCAGCTTCAGGCAGACGTTTACCATAGAGACCTCCATATTTTGTATAGGTCATGTGGAGACCAAGTTAAATGTAAAGAGAAAAGGAAAATGGTGTTCCTGATATAAGGGCAAAAGTTGGCAGGTCCTGTACCATTTGTCAATCACGGTGTTGCATTCCGATTGCAATAGGCATGTTCTCTCTTACGTTGAATTTTGCTAGGGCAGCTATAAAAGACTGGAAGCAAGCTGCTGAATTTCTTGCCAACTTTCCTGCTAATGAGATATATTCTTATCCAGCTTTGAAAATTCAGCTGATTCTGATCCTCAGACATGGAAACAAACAAAAACAAAACCCTACACTCCAACGGTACTTTCAGGCTGCATTACCTAATCATTTTCAGATTACAGTTCAAAAGCTTAATAGCCAAAGAGGAACCATTACTGTCACCCAGTTTGACCTCTTACCCTGACGCCTTGTGAATTAAATGCCCTCACAATTCTGGTGCAAAAAAGAATCTATATAAAACATAATTCACATCGCCACATACCATCTGTTAACTATATACCATCTGTTAATAATTGGACCATCAACTCACCAGATAGAAGATAAACCAAATGAATGAATACTTTTGTCAATCATAGAATCATAGCATTGAAAGAGGCCACCAGGGGCATCCAATCCAACCTCCTACCATGCAGGAACACGCAATCAAAGCACTCCTGACAGATGGCCATCCAGCTTTGTTTAACAACCATGAAAGAAAGAGGCTCCACCATGTAGCATATTCCACTATTGAGAAACTCCTCTCCTCTGGAAGTTCTTCCAACTTTAAATGGAATATCTTTTTCTGTAGTTTGAGTCTATTTCTCTGTCCCAGTCGTAAAAGCAGCAGAAAACAGGCTTGTATGTCATTCTATATGTCATTTTTTCAAGCATTTAAACATAGCTACCGTGTCACTTCTTAACCTTCTCTTCTCCAGGCTAAATATACCTAACTCCCTGAGCTGCTCCCCATAAGGCTTGGCTTTCAAACCTTTTACTATTTTGTTTTGCCTCTTCTGGACTCGTTCCAGCTTGTCAATCTCTTTCTTGATTGGTAATGCTCCAAACTGGATATCCTCCAACTGCATCTCTTCAAATGTTGCGCTGGAAACCACCACACTTTTATCTGCACAAATTAAGGACTTTAAAATATTTTATTTATTTTATTTATTTATTTTTTATTTACAGTATTGATATACCACCTTTCTCACCCCTGAGGGGACTCAAAGCGGTTTTGAATGGATATATGTTTATTTTACTCTTTCTGTGTAAGAGTCAAATGCACATATATACTTTTTCTTCCTGGTAAAATTTATTTTGTTAGCTTTGGGTCCAACTCTCTAATTTGTTAAAGTCATTTTGAATTCTGGTCCTGATCTCTGGAGTATAAAGGGTATGATAAACATACCCTTTATTCCATCATCTTATGACAAAAAATGACAACCCACTGCACCCTACACATGACACAAGCTTCAACTCTGAGGCTGAGGTCTTTTCTAAAGTGTTGATTTTTCCAGTGATTCCTGAGTTGATTGGCAAGTGACTTATTTTTAAATTTCCTGCATAGAAATGGGCCAAATGGGCAATTTACCAGGATGATGTTAATCATTGTTGCCCACTTGTTACCAAAATGATGGTGCTGTGTGTGGGACGAGCTAAAATGCCCATTTCCCCAGATTGCCAATGCAAACTCTTGAAGAAAATTTTAATTTAAAACCACTTGCTGTAATTTGGAGTTATTTTTTTAAAAGATAAATAATCAAAATCCTGCAGAGAGAATGGGAGGAAATCTCAATGCAAATGACCCCAGCAAAAGTGCTGCCTTAGGAAAGGTATGTGGCCAACAACCCCGTATTTTGGGATTCTCTGCCTGCATTGGATAAGCTATCAGGGCAACAGTGGTTGGGATAGGCTCTATTTGTGCTGCTTGAGCTGTTTCCATGGAATACTCTGTCTCCCTAGATAAGCCAAGAAGCAAGGACTGTAGTCACTGGAAGCAATGCCATTAACTACTCTTTGAAAGACATCCAGGTCAGCTCACAGACTTCATGCTGTTCTTGAACCCAGACAATGCTTCTGTGCACCTCTTTGTCAGCTTTGGTTCCCCAGTTTCAAATTAGTATCATTGGCTCTTGTCATTTGGACTCTGGACCTCATCACATGGCTGACGGTGGCCGGCTGACGGTGGCCAGCGGCTGTGTAATAAGGTCCTACAAGTTAGCCAAAAGGCTTCTCATTTTTTCATGTGAATTATGACAGCATCCAGACTCTGTAACCCTCCACCACAACCAACCTACTGCAGCTCACAAAATAATCATAACTTTTTCAGGTAAAAAATTACTTCAAAGCAGTAACTGATTAGTGAATTGTATCCCCCCAACAAAGACAAAACCCCACAAAGACCAGAAATGGAAATGAGAAATTACTTCCAGATACTTCCAGGCTACATTCTTCGCCAGTTTGGCAGCACTGAATTCTACTAAAAATTGAAACTGGATGTGTAGACAACACAAAGGAGCTTGCTATTCATATCATAATCTAGGGCTAGAGCTGTATCAACCAGTTTTGAATGGGGCCGTCTTTGGGATCCTGTGGAGGAGTCTCCTGCTTTCCAACAAACCATCTATTTTTTATTTACTTTTTTATTCATTTGACTTGTACACCGCCACTCCCAGAGGCTCGGAGCAGTTTACAGAACTCAGTAAAACAGTAGAACAATAAAACAATACATGTTAAAATAACATAACATTACGACTTGAAGGCTTGTTTGAACAAAAAGGTTTTACAAGCTTTGCGAAAAGTTACCAGGTTTCGCATAGCCCGAGTCTCGGATGGTAAATTGTTCCAGAGAACTGGGGCAATGATGGAAAAAGCCCTCCGTCAGGTTGCTGTTAAATGATAGGATTTCATGCTAGGAAGAGCCAAAAGGTTCTGATCTTCGGACCGTAGCAATCTCGAGGGACTATATGGGAACAGGCAATCCTACAGGTACACTGGGGTACCTGTAGGTACACCCTAACCCAGACCATGTAAGGCCTTAAAAATTAGAACTAATTCTTTGAATATAATCCGGTACTCAATTGGTAGTAAGTGCAGTCCCTGCAGAACTGGGGTGATGCGACAACTCATGGGCTCCCCCGCGAGTAGCCGGACTGCAGCATTCTGCACTAGCTTGAGTTTCCAGATCACAGTCAAAGGTAGACCAATGTAGAGAGCATTAAAGTAGTCAAGTCTTGAGATGACCGTAGCCTGGATCACCGTGGCCAGGTCGTTCCGAGACAAATAGGGGGCCAGCCGCCTAGCCTGTAGCAAGTGGAAAAATGCTGTTCTGCTGACCATGGAGATTTGAGTCAGGCTTTTTACTGATGATGACGGGCATAATGCCACGCCATCCAGGGTCGGTAGCTGGACATCTTTATCGCCTGGACGGCCCAACCAAAGGATTTCCGTCTTCGTTGGATTCACCTTCAACCTACTTGCTCGCAGCCATCCAGTAACGGCTTCAAGGCACAGATGGAAATTATTGGGTACGGAGTCCGGCCGGCCCTTCATCCTCAGAATGAGCTGAGTGTCATCAGCGTAATGATGGCACTCAAGCCCGAAGCTACGCACCAGCTGAGCAAGTGGTCGCATATAGATGTTAAATAACAGCGGGGAGAGTATGGCCGTGAAGCAGTGAAGATACCAGAAGGAAGAACTAGGAAATATTTCCCACCTTGCAAACAAGGTGGCCCTTTGGGCAATGTAGATTTACCTTAATGGTAAAGTATGAAAGCCTCCATGTTCTTGTCATTTGTCAAATGAAACACATGGGCTACTCATACAAAGCCGCCCATCAAAAGTGGCAATCAGCCACATTTGATAGAGGCTCCCGTGAAATAAGACATGCACTCATGTTTCCCTGCCATACCTTTCAGAAAAAGAGACCACACAGGGTTATTCTAGGGGTTCTGGTTCAAAAGAGTAATATGCTTAAACTCTGTATTTGAAGCTTCTAAACATTCAGCTTCAAGTAAATAGGAAGCTGGATTATATTTGGACAAACAGAGTGTGAAGGTAAAGGATTGTAAAAAGATGTCTGACAACAGCCAATATGTCGCAATTTGGAAAAGAAATTTTCTTACTGAAATGGGAAAATGTACATAGACATGACTATATGTAAAAATGAGATTGAGCTGCCAAGATTGAAAATGCACTGCGAAGCAGAAACATTTAGATTTAATAGAAATTCCTCTGGTAGCAATCTGCTGGAGCATAAAGGCTGTAACTGGATTTATATTTACTTAGTTATACTTGTGCAAGATTACACTATGTAACGTTATTTTTGTCCCTGGATTATAAATATCATTTCCTTTTTGGTTCTATCATAAAAACATGGAAAAGGTTTATTAAACTGCAACAACTACACTACATTTTGCTATAGTTTTTCAATGAATATCTCATAGAGTCACAAGCAATTCAACATAGTTTGCAACAGCCACAAAAATGAAGTTTCTGGAGTATAACAACTACCTTCAACGGTAAGTACACACAATTAAACAGGAAATAACACTTTCAAACCAAAAAGGCCACCCCCTCTAAATTTTATTACATGGACTTATTTATATAGGCTGGTCAGGCAGTGACTACATTTTCAGTTCAGTATTTTAGAAACTTTTAACATAGTTCCTAGATTTTCAGTTCAGCATTTTAGGAACTTTCTGTGTTTTGTGTTTTAAAGTGCATATAAACATGAAGTTCTGTTACTGTTTGGGATTTTTTTTTAAAAAAATGAATTATTTATTGGTTTCATTATAGTCAGTCACTTTACTTCCCTATTAAGTAGATAAACCCTTCATAAATAAGAATTTGAAACTGGGATGATGTTTATCTCTTCCTTTAGGGACTTTCTGCCAACTGCTTCCTGAATAAATATTTAATTATTTTACATAACACAAAAATATTTTTTATTCCACTAATGAAAAGTTGCATTTCAGTGAGAAGCAGTTACAATTTTAGAGTGTACAGGCACTCTAAAGAGTGCAGGGCACTGTCATATGCTGTCCACGATGTTTGCATATTAGTTTCAGCTGACTGCCAGTGAATTAGTACATTTAAAATTAGCCCTTTGGCTCCACAACTAATATTTGTTTTTGAACTCCCAAATAGAAAGATGGATGCAATTTATACAGGCCTGCAGGATATAAACTCTTCTTTTGTTTCTATGACTGTGGAATAAGAGATAATGTACTTTTAAAAAAGAAGATCCAAACATGGTTTAATGCAACTGTTTTGTCCATCAGAGATGCGGACAGGCAATTAAAGGAAATCTTCAGACTAAGCATGTGATGCTTTTCAAGAACTTGCCATGGCATAACGAACACTATGGGTTTTTGGGTTAATGCAAAATCAAAAAGTTTTATCAAATGGTGTTTGGCTTATCAAAAGAAAAATCCAATGCGTAGAAGGCAGGTATGTGAAGACCCCACATTTCCAAAACGGATTGCTTGGCTACAACTTATGCCATCCTCAATGGCCATGGCAGAGGTGAACAGTCACAGCCATAGTTCAAAACATTTGGAGGACCCTGGCTTGGCTATAGTTTCTCAATTTTCAAATGACAGTAAAAATAATAATAACTGTTTATTTATATTCCGCTCTTCTCACCCCGAAGGGGACTCAGTGCGGATTACATTACACATATGACAGACAGTCCCTGTCGGAAGACATACAAATGACAGTACACAGTACACAGTGCAATTTTAGAAGATTCCTTCTTCCTGGCTGCCTCGTAGGGTGTGCGTCGCTGGATGTGAATTGCTCCATTACGTCATTGTTATTATGACATTGCGTCATTACGTCACAAGGGGGTGCTGTTGTTCCATCCTCATGATGGGAGCTTCTGTTCCGCATTCCACCTTCCAGACAACCAAATTTCAGGCGTTTTAAAGTCCCTCTGTAAAAATCTTCCCCGCTTCGCGGTTCTCGGTTTTATCTACTCACAGCTGGGCTGCTTTCGAACTGCTGGGTGAGCAGAAGGACAGGGCTTCAACAGCTGGTTGTCCAAGCCAGCTCGGGGAATCAAACTAGCAACCTTCAGGTTGCAAGCACAGCTGTGTTACCACTGTGCTATCTCACAGGTGGAAGTGAGGGCAGATAGACAGAGAAAGCTATCTTATACCAAAGAAAATGACATGTTTGGTAGTGGTACACATCTGGTTCCTAGGCTATTCTTGTTGTTGTGTGCCTTCAAGTCATTTCTTTCTTATTATAATCTTCAGGCTAACATATCACCAGGTTTACTTGACAAGGTATATTCAGAGTGGATCTGCCTTGCTTTCTCTGAGGCTGAGAGTGACTTGCCCAACATCTCCAGAGTCCTAATCCAATGTTAAACACAGCAATGCAGGTGATGTGGGGTGTGGGGCAACAATTTCTTCTACTGCCTGCCAGATTTGCTGTTGCTCCATGGATGGCCCCGCTGTTCCCCAACTTGAGGACCTCAATGAGATGAGGTCCTTACTGTAAAGCAGGGGTGCTCACACTTTTTCAGCATGTGAGCTACTTATAAAACAACCAAGTCAAAATGATCTACCTACCCACTACTCAGAGAGTCATAAAAGCAAAATATTTGGAAATTTCTTTCACTGAGAGCCATATATTTTAAGACTGAATTCAACTAAATGTGAGTATAATAAGCCCCTGAATTCATTCATAATAATAATGATGATGATATTCATTCAGCCTCTGCTACTACTACTAATAATAATAACAACCGGTTCCTAGAGTAGAAGGAGACCTCCAAGGGCTATCCAGTCCAACCTCCTCCTGCACCTGGGTGGCGTCAGGAGCCTGCGGGGTGGGACTAAGCCTTCCTCCCGCCCTGCCTGCAATCTACCAGGACACCCTACGCAATCTACCAGTAGATCGTGATCTACCTAATGAGCACCCCTGCTCTAAAGACAGTAGCTTTCCTAAGCTCTGTAAGAGAATTTCCATTGTGGACTCAGTTTTGAATGTCAGTATGCAGCCTTAATGATACTATGAAAAATATTTTTTTCATTTATTTTGCTGAGAAACAACTTCAAACTAAACCACATGAATTAATTAAAAACCTCTTGCTTTTTAATCTCTAATGGGGATGAGGGACTGTTAAGAATCAACAGTTCATAAATATTTAGGTGGCAGCCCCAAGAGTAAGAAACTTCCATAAAAAGGCACAAGGTATTAGTCTGAAAATAATTTTTAAAAATCTCCTTTCCTAAACACACATTTCACTGTTTGTGATTCAGTAAACATCATACACACAAAAACCAAGATATTGAGAAGACCGCAAATAAATGAAAGGGGGATCGTTTCATTCCTCGGAAAAATCCTATAAATAGATAACAACAACATATACAACTGCAGGTCTCTAATTCAGTGTTTCCCAACCTTTTTTGAGCCATGGCACACTTTTAACATTAAAAAAATTCGGGGGCACACCACCAACCAAAATGACACAAAATGACACTCTAACACAGTAAAAAACAGCTGGGGGTTGGTGGCCTGCTGGGAGCAGCTGCTGGGAGTGCGAAGCCGGGAGGGGGCGGAGCCAGGCTGCACCATGCCCCGCCCCTCCCCCCTTCACCTCTCCCAGCAGCTGCTCCAGCCTTGAGGGGCAGTGCCAAGCCAGCGGTGCCAGAGCCAGCACAATGCTGGCTTGGCACTGTCCCCTCAAGGCTGGAGCAGCTGCTGGAGGTGCCAAAGCCGAGGGAGGGGCAGAGCCAGGCCGCGCCATGCCCGGCCCCCTCCCCCCAGCTTCAGCTCTCCTACAGGCCGCGCCATGCCCTGCCCCCTCCCCCCAGATTACGCTCTTCTACAGAGGAGGAGCATGAGCGGTGGATGGGCTTCAGTGGGCGGGGCTCCTCCTTCACGCGGCTTCAGCGAGCGAGGGGCGCGAGTCATGGTGGGAGTCATGGCGGATTGGAGGCTGGCTGGGGAAACGGCCGAAGGAGGCGGCGCCCCGGTCCCTTCTTCTTTTTCTTCGCCACTGCCCGGCCCTTCCTCCTCCCCCAAGCAGCAGGAGTTCGGCAGGAAGGGGGGAGGAAGGGGGGGCAGAGAGCTTTTCTCGCGGCACAGCAGGAGGTCCGTCACGGCACACTAGTGTGCCACGGCACACTGGTTGAGAAAGACTGCTCTAATTGAAAATGTGCAATTGTGCATGGAAGGCATATCACTGTTGAAGGTATAAAACTGAAATGGTAATATTGGAAGGATCACCCCTGACTTAGAAGCAAGTTGTTTTTCAAGCTCCTCTTGACAGCCAATTGCCATGTAATTTACATAGCTGCAGTGGCCCCAAACTCATTTGGAAGATACATCCCTGGTTTGATCAGAAAAGCTTTGTCCAAAATAAGAAAGAATGCCACACAATAGTACAGACAGCAGGAAAAAGCCAGAGTGGTGATTTTTATGATAACTTCCGAGTATAAAGAATTGAGATTATACTGTTAAAGCCACCACAATGCATTTGTGAGATAGTTTGTGGCACAAGCAACATACCTAAATGCATACAAAATTTTATATTTTAGTTCAATCTAGGACTACACGAAACTGATTTTAAGTAAAACTATTGCAGGTAGTCTCCAAGTTACAAACAAGATTGGTTCTGTAGATTTGAATTTGTATGTAGGTTGGAACAGGCACATTTTTTAAGTGTAACTGCAGCTGTGTGTGTGTTTTAGATAGCATAGGAAAAGGTTAACACTCTGTTGGTGTTTGATTTGCTGCCTGTGCCCTTGTTCTGAAGATTTCACCTCACATTCTGTCCCTGCGATAATTGGATTTTGAAAAACTTGGCTTGTTGTGGAAACAAGGATTGGTGATAAAGCTTCACTGGAGATACCTTTTCCCCGTGATAATTCTTTCAGGAGTGAATTTCCCTGGTGTGGGGCTGAACTATGAGTTTGTAAGTCAAATGTTTGTAACTGCCTGTACTGATAGCTTCTCCTTTTTCATCATCATATAACATGGTTAAAATCCCACTGTTCGATACATTTCAGTTCAAAATAAGAAGAATTCCTAATAGCTTTGCATACGCAGCATTGACTTATCTCACTGAAGTTAAGATCTGGAACAATCCCAAGCTCTTCTTCTAAGACCAGAGTTGTCAAAAGGCTAAAGAAAGCAGCTTTGGGGTATGAGTTTTTAATACCCAACAAGTCCTTATTCCTTTCATTAACTCAGATAAGAGTAGTTTTAAGAAAGCTGCAGGCACACTAAGATTATTTCCTGCTACTAAAACCTTAGATGTAAGAAGATAATTTAGACTTCATCCTATCTCAAAAAGCCTTAGTAAATACTATGTAATAAATAATATATTTTTAAAAATGACCTAAATCCAGTTATTGATCTCAGCTACTCTAGACTGAATGAATTAATAGCTGATTTGTAAATTAACACATATGTAAATTCTACAGATTTAACATCTATATTTAGGCCAATATATGGAATCTGAGAAATAGTAATGTCATACCTACTAGTGATGGACAGTTTTATGGATAACATGGACTGCCAAAAAGATGAATTAATGAGTCCAAAAACAAATGAAGCCTGAACTCCCTCTAGAAGCCAAAATTATTATTTATACTTACAGTATTTATATCCCACTTTTTCTCTCTTAAAGAGACTCGAAGTATTTATTTATTTACTTTATTTATATTCCGCTCTTCTCACCCCGAAGGGGACTCAGAGCGGATTACAATACACATACTTGCAGACAATCCCTGCAGTTCAACATATGACATATAAACATGTGACATTTATCCCAATACAGTACAGTACATACATTTTGACATATTATACATATATAGACAAACAGAGGCAAACTTTCTGGCCACCAGGGGGAGCTGACGCACCCATCTCTCTCAGCGTTTCCTTCCAGCATCCCATTGTTGTTTCTTCCACATTCCTCAGTGATTCTTTATGGCCTCATAAATCAGTCTAAATTTGCCTCCCCACTTTAATGTGGTATCTTTATCTCCTACTTGACAAATGTAATTGTCTTTCAGGCTGCAAAGGTCGGCAGCAGGCTACACTTAAGGCCGAGAACCCACCTCGACCCGGGCAGGCCTCGAATTCATGGCCTACTGGTCAGAGAGATCTTATGCAGCTGACATTTAGCCAGCTGCGCCACATTCCCGATGCAGTAGTTCACTAAAGTGATGTTTTCATACTTTGTAGACCTATCATGCGATCACATCACTAATTAGAAATGACGATGATCTGTAGTAAGGTGGAAGCTAGTAGGAAAAGAGGAAAACCACTTTATACGTGGATAGATTCAATAAAGAAAGGAATTGCCCACATCTGCAAGAGCTGAACTAGGCTGCTAACAACAGGATAACCTGAAATCTCTTGTTTAAAGTTTCATCATAAATCAAAGCTGACTTGATAGCAGTTAAGAACAAGGGATACCATTTTGCTGGCAACCCTTAGATCAGCAGACCAGGCTAGTAGGAGGAGGATGAGATCAGCAGAACTTTGGTAGAACCTGGTGTTTACTTGGAATTCATTTCTGTCCTGGTGGAGGCATAATGTTATATCTGTGGAAGACACAGCATAGCTTAAAACATTCTCACTAGGGTCAGTTAATAGCCCTAGATTGTTATCTCCGTGTACTCACAGAAGAAATCAGATTCCAACAAGTTCTACAACCAAACACCAAGAATATAGAGCCCAAGCCGATGGTCTTTGTTCTCATCAGAGCTTGAAAAACTTTCTATTTTGAACTACAACTCTTAATATTTCCTAGACAGTTATGTAAGGCAGCAAAACTAACATTTCCTGGTTCGGGTTCTGTTTCTTATAAAATCATGCATGGGATAGAAAAGGTGAATAAAGAAAAATTATTTTCTTTGTCACAAAACACTAGGACTAGAGGGCACTCCCTGAAGCTCCAAGGTAGGAAAATTAGGACTAATAAAGGGAAATATTTCTTCACCCAGAGGGTCATTGGGTTATGGAATTTACTGCCAGAAGAGGTTGTGACAGCTGTCAGCCTGAACAACATCAAGGCAGGATTAGACAGATTCATGGATACCAAGTGTATCGGTAGTTACTGAAAAAGACATTCAAGTGCCACCTCGGAGTTGGTTGAGGTAGGCAGGATTTCCCTGGGTACTGGTTGTGGGGGTCGGGGAGCAGGTCAGGTTTTGCCCTCCCTTCTGCTCGAGATCCCCGTGTACAACTGGTGGGCCACTGTGTGATACAGAATGCTGGACTAGATGGGCTGAGGTCCGATTCAGCATGGCTCTTCTTATGTTCTTATGTTCTTATATATCACATATTGCTAACACATCCTTTCAAAAGTGTGCGAGGGATTGTGCTTCAGGACTACAGGTACAACAACTAATCCACCAGAAAACTCAAGGATATTGTTGCAACTAGGGGCACATCTACCCTGACCCTTTATCCTAAAGAGGGGGAATCAACTCTGTGGCAAATGTGTGACACATGGAATTAATTTGACGAAACACCCTAAAAGACAAGTTGGTAGGAGGTGCTCACATTTTGCCCTAAAATTGCCATACAAATACAGCTTTCCTGATCACGAGGTAAATTCAAATTCATATGGACAGTGGGTGGGGAATGTGTGGGTCTTCCACATTTTGTTACTTAAGGCAGTTTTTCTCAAGCTCTGCTCCTCCAAGTGTTTTGGACTTCAGCTCCCAGAAATCCCAGCCAGCTTACCAGCTGTTAGGAATTGTGGGAGCTGAAGACCAAAACATCTGGAGGAACAGAGTTTGAGAAACACTGACTTAAGGGATTCAGAGCCAGTCCAACAGTCACATAACCATGCAATCCACACCACAAATTGCTTGAATAAACATGGATGTTTTCTGACCCATTCTAATGTTGTGCTTGGATTCGATCAAGCACAACAGCTTTCTATCATAACAGGACCCTGTGGGAAGGGAGAAGGGGAGCACCCACAGAACAAGCAAATTAAAGAAGACTTTGGGCTCTTCCACACTGCTCTATAGCCCAGAATATTAAGGTGGAAAATCCCACAATATCTGCTTTGAACTGGGTTTCTGAGTCCACATTCGGATAATGTGGGATTTTCTGCTTTGATGTTCTGGGATATAGGGCTGTGTGAAACGATCTTAGAATGACTGTGTCCTACATAAACTAGAGGAATAATGGCTCTCTAAACTGCAAATTCCAGAATTCCATAGGATGAAATATTGATGATTTGAGTGGAATATAACTTTGTAATGTGAAAAGGTCTCGGCTGTGGATAATTGCTGCCCTGCAGACATTGTCAGACTGCAATTCCCTATCCAGGTACACAATAAGGGAATTCTAGGCCAAAACTATCTAGAGCAGTGATTCAACCTGTGGGTCCCCAGGTGTTTTGGCCTACAACTCCCAGAAATCCCAGCCAGTTTACCAGCTGTTAGGATTTCTGGGAGTTGAAGATGAAAACATCTGGGGATCGACAAGTTGAGAACCAGTGGTCTTGAGAGCCACACTTTCCTACACCATACAAATTGACTTGGAGCAACCCTTATTGCAGTGTTTCCCAACCAGTGTGCCGTGAGCGATCATCAGGTGTGCCGTGGGAAATTGGCACTCTTCCCCCTCCTAGCAGCTCTTTCTTCCTATTTCCCTCTCCAAAGATCCTCCCTGAGGCAAAGGAATGCCAGGGCCAGGCCCACCTTGAGGAAGCCTTCAGGAGCCTTGACTCAACATGGCTCCAGCTCCCGCTCAGGGCTGCTTCAGCCTCCCAATACGTTTCATAGATCTGTGTGGCCTCTTTCGCTGCCTCCCTCCTCCCTCCGTGAAAGCAGAGCACTGGGCGGTAATGATCGAGTCAGCATTTTCGCGTTGGCTTGGATTTATCGCGAGAACAAAGCCGGAAGCTCTACGTTGGTGAATTGGGCAGTGAGCAAACCTGGGAGCATCGGGAGGCTGAAGCATTCACAGGTTTCCAAGAAACAAATTGAGCCTCTCCGCTTGGAAATTGTGTTTTTTTACTATTTTACTGGATTTTCTGAGAGTCCCCCTCCCAGAACTATTTATAACAGCTTCATGACATCCATAGTTAACTGGAAGCAAGTTTCACTCAGGGTGAAATTTCACGAGGGTCTGGAGAACAAGCCCTATGAAGAGCGGCTTGAAGAGCTGGGCACGTTTAGCCTGAAGAATAGCTAACAACAAAAGGGAGAGTTGCTATAATACAGTAATAGACAACTGTAGCAACCCAGGTCCCTTTCGTCTGTATGAAAATTCAGTAAATTCAATTACTTTCAATAATAATCAGTCAAAATAGTTCTTTGCACACCAAGTCCTTGATTACAATTGTATTAAAGACATCAGTATACTTTTGATCAAAACATCACCTACACATCAATAAATAGTGGAAATGCTGGGCTATAATCAAATGTCTGTATGAAAATTCAGTAAATTCAATTACTTTCAATAATAATCAGGCTCCAATACCCCAAATGAGGGCTTTCAAAAGGTAAGTCTGCGTTAATACACACGTCCTAAAACAGGACAGTCCATTGATGGGATATAGAGTCTTTCTAGGAGGTCCCGGGGATATCCAAATAGATAGATCCAAATACCAAGGCCTTGGATTTATGAGATGGGTTTATGGATATGGCATTTCCCGATGTGATCTTGCAATTTCCAGCGTATAACCCTTCCAGCACCTCGACTCCTTGCAGCTATTTGCACCACTATCTATTTCTGTGAATGACCACAGGCGTTTCTATTTGGATATCCCCGGGACCTCCCAGAAAGACACTATATCCCATCAATGGACTGTCCTGTTTTAAGACGTGCATATTAACGCGGACTTACCTTTTGAAATCCTTCATTTGGGGTAGGAGCCCCCCCCGGGCTTTTTGATTATAGAGCATTTCCACGTTGATGTGTATTGATGTTTTGATGTATATTGATGCTTTAATACAATTGTAATTGTGTCTATTATGACTGATTATTATTGAAGGTAATTGAATTTATTGAATTTTCATACAGACATTTCGTTGTCTATTACTATAGCCTGAAGAATAGAAGGCTGAGAGAAGACATGATAGCCACGTATAAGTATGTGAGAGGAAGTCATATATATGTTGTGTTCATCGAAACAGGCCCAGGTTTCACACTGACTGTATAAATACATTTAAAAACATATTAGCTATATGTATTACTGTGTTAGAGTGTCATTTTGTGTCATTTTGGTTGGTGGTGTGCCCCAGGATTTTGTAAATGTAAAAAATGTGCCGTGGCTCAAAAAAGGTTGAAAAACACTGCCTTGTTGTAAGGTTTATTCCTGATTAGATATCCAGAGAATGGCAGGCTGTTGGTCTGCCATTCTAGACACTGGCTGAAGTTTATTTTCTTCCTCTAAAATTCTACATAAATACGAGCATTGAAAATAGATTGCACTTCATTCTCTCAGAAAACAATGAAAGGAAACTACCAGCCCATATTCATTGTGGTAGCTTTTTATTCTAAGTGATTTCTCATTTCTTTCCTAAGGTTCCAGCATATTTCTAACCAAGATAAAGAAAAAAAATGAAAAGAGGGGGAAAGGGAAGAACATTGTTACACTAAAACTCAAAATAAAATTGGTTTATTTAAATCAAGCACTTCAGTGGTTTACTTTCCTCTCTTGAAAACTACCGCATTATAAGCAGAAGTTGTATGGTTAATTTATGGGGAGTTTAAACACAACCACACATGGTTTAGATTAGTGGATAAACAGACACCCTATCCAATTTGGTAATAAAGTCTGCCAACAACAGCAGTGTGGGGAAACTAAAAGAATTGAAATAATTAGTTATTTTAGAGCAATAACCACGAGTCAAAATTCTATAGAGAACGTTTTTCATGAAACCATGTGGACTGAATCTTATTGGCAATCTCAACTAGACACATCAAATCTGTGAAGTTTTCTTGCCTCACCATTGAACTGTTCATTCAGTGGGTCTACTTGGGATAACCAAAAGGATAACACCATGAGTCAAAAACATGCAGCACTTCAGACATTGTTACACAGCAAATCCTAAAAGAACACTAAATGGTGGGAAATGCTGGAATTTATAATCCAACTTCTGGTGGAACACATGATTCCCATCTCTGAATTAAGGCTGTATAAACAAGAGTTATCTCCATTCTCTTTGGTGTCAACAATTGCTGAACATGTATTAATATCTCACATAAAGCCCTTTACAAACAAGGTGAAATCACATCAGAACACATGCTAGAAGACACTAGACAAGGAAATAAAGTCACACACTTACAATTTTGCAAAGCCAAGACCACCCAACCATTAAGCAAACTGATAGAGCAACCACAGGTAGCAGGTTTAGATCAACATAAAAGAGAAGCAAAATATCAGTGATTTAATGTAATATTTGTGTACTTTTACTGCCAAGAAAGGGAGGGACAATTGTGATATTTTCTGCTTAGATGTCAGAATAACTTTAAATCGATGTGGGGCACCATCTGCTACTTCATCTCAGGCAGCAAAATGTCCTGATGGAAGATTGGCCACATTTGTAGTAATTCCTCTAACCCAGGCATGTAGCTAGGGGTGGGCGGGCTTGAGGGGCTTCAGCCCCTCCCCCAAATTCTCAGGGTGGTCCGCAAGAAGGCCTTACTGGTACATTATTTAAACTGTTATGTATATTCATATCATGATCTGATCACCATGCTCAATATATCCCATATGCATGGGGGTATTGGGATAATGATACAAAAGGTTTGCTAGGGTAGATCCTCTCTCACTCAGACTCAGCCCTGCACCCCCACCCCACCCCGCCAAATCAAAATCCTGGCTACGGGCCTGCTCTAACCAATTGGACACGTTAGTTTATCAAATATTTGTGCAGTGTTTACATAATTCTTCCATAAAATGGAACGTCGATTGAAATATCCTCTCAAGGGTTTAATAAAATGGGCACAAATATCTTACCAACTTGATTTGAGTTCCAGGGAAGTTCAATATGTGTGATGATAAAGATGCCAATGAATCTGAGCATGTGCAAAACTCTTTCCATTAGTGGTGAATCATATAATGCCACCATTCACGTGTGATTAAGGAACAGGGCTCACTCATCAGAACCTCTAACTTTAGGGAAAATTAGGTCTTGTACACAAGCAGAAAATATTAGATTACCAGTACCTATGATGGACAATTCAATGTTATTTATTTAGATTATTAATTTATTTATCAATTTGGGATCAAGTATAAGGAGCCCTCGGTTGTGTAGCAGGTTAAACTGTTGAGCTGCTGAACTTGCTGACCGAAAGGTCGGCAGTTCGAATCCGGGGAGTGGAGTGATCTCCCACTGTTGGCCCCAGCTTCTGCCAACTTAGCAGTTTGAAACATGCAAATGTGAGTAGATCAATAGGTACCACTTCGGCTGGAAGATAACGGAGCTCCATGCAGTCATGCCAGCCACATGACCTTGGAGACATCTACAGACAACGCCGGCTCTTCAGCTTAGAAATTGATATAAGCACCACCCCCCAGATTCAGACACGACTAGACTTAATGTCAAGGGGAAACCTTTACCTTTATATAATTCAGAATTTAGCCTCAGGCCCCATGGTGTCTTTTGCTCTCTCTGGTGAATGGTACATTATTATGATATTCTTAATTCCACAGCTCCTCTTTGTACTAAAACCCAGAACAAGGAAATATTTGGTTGTTGTTCTGCAACTCCCAGAATTTCATAGGCATCATGGACTCTGGAGGTAATATCTTCAAGTTCTGCTGAAGATTTTCATGGGCATACCAATGGCCAAACTATGATGACACCTTCTGAAAATGCATCAGTTACAAACAGCCCTTCATATCCACATATTCTGCACCTATACATTCAACCATCCACAGCTTACTTTTTTATTTATTGTAAAAGGCAGACCTTGATTTTATCATGTTACACAGGGACATCTCTTTACAATGGAACTATATATAATGGGACTTGAACATCCATGGATTTTGGGATCCTTGAACCAACCCCATTGGATACTGAAGTCCCACTGAACATTGCAAGATACTATAAAGCAAGGGTCAGGAATCTTTTTGACTCAGAGAGCCATAAAAGCAAAATATTTGGAAATTTATTTCAGTGAGAGCCATTTTATATATATATATATATATATATATATATATATATATATATATATATAAAACACTGAATTCAACTAAATATACGTACTATGAGAAAAAGATTCCCCCATGCCCAGCTGTGCCATCGGCAGGGACCTTTACCTGCATAGCTTCCGCTCCTTCCTTTGTTCGGGGAAGCTCTCATCCCGCACTCTTCCCTCCTCCCCGCCATTGCACCGGGTTTGGCAGGGGACTGCCATGCATCAGGCCTCTCTGTTTTAGGCCGTCTTTTCTCTCTGTTAGGAGGGAGGGCTGCGCCTGCCCCCTCCCCCCCCCCTTTCTCGCCGCTGGCCCTGGCTTGGCTTCCGGTTGGGCAGGGAAAGGTCTCGGCCCTCCTGCCCCGGTCCTCCCCGCCTCCCTTGATGTGTATTTCGGCCCGGCAGAGCCCGCCACACAACATTTTCCGTGGGACAGGGCAGCTTTCCGGCAACTCCTTGGGCAGGGAGGGGCCGGATGCCACGCCTGCAGTGCCTGGGAGCCATAAAGCATAATCAAAAGAGCCATATATGGCTTGCGAGCCATATATGGCTTGTGAGCCATAGGTTCCCGACCCCTGCTATAAAGAATGGGTAGGGAAAGTGCAACCTCTGAGTCACATTTTGTAACCCCAAAAGCCCTCCAACCATTCAAGTTTTTTTAAAAAAATCCCAATCCTCCCAGGCATGTTTGCTGAAAATGGCAACTGGAAATAACATGATATACCTGTCTCATGATGTGCTATGATGCAACCTGCAGTGAGGGCACCCTAGTGTCCAAAGTTCAGCCCAATTCCCATAGCCATAGATCTGTTTGTCCCTGATATAAAGGAACATTTCAAGACTCATAAAAGAAGGAAAATTTGCTACCTCACCAGAATTACACTCCTCAAATGTACATGTACATATGCACCCAAAATGATGATTACGATATACCATGTGTAATGATTGAGCAGGTATTTTACAAAGCAAATATCTGCTGGCCATTGGTCATCAGGATAGATCACACCAAACTATGAAGTTGATCTAACATGTTGCAGCATCAATGGCAAAATGCTATCAGTTTAGCTATGGCAGGATAAGCCGTCTAACAAGATAAGCCGATAAATACTGGAAACTTTGAAATACCATATTTTCTGACATCTGAGACAACTGGGCATGTAAAACAACCCCTAAACATTTCCAGTTAAAATATAGAGTTTGGGATATACTTGACGTATAAGACTACCCCTCTTCCAGCACAAACCAAATAGAAATTTTAAAAGCATCAGATTTGATTTCAATATGTAATGTTCCTATTACTGTACCTCCTTCTCTACCTCTCAGACCTCACACATGCGCACCTGCACCGCTTCACTGCAGTCTTCAGGAGCGAGATCTGAGAGGCAGAGAAGGAGGTACGGTAATAGGATACAAGGGCAGGCCAGACAGGTAAAGCAGGTGTGTTTTTCTGGGCCCAGAGCCAATCTATCTCTTTTTTTCCATACTCCGGGTGCTCCGGATGCCTGCAGCTTCACGTACACCTTCCCAGTGAGGCGCCCCTTCACCTCACCATCATGACCGCATTAAGTCCATGAATCCTGATGAATGGATTTTCTTCTACCATACTTGTACAGCGGCACCCTTAATGCTTTCATACAGCCGCTGCATACGGCAGGGACGCGGCCACTGCCATTTTTGAGCTCCCCCCACCATATGCGGCAACCACAGATTCTCCAATCCGGATTGGAAGTTTCAGCACCCGCTCTATAAGATGACTCCCGGCATATGAGACTACTCCCGCGTATAAGGCTACTCCCTCATATAAGATGACTCTTGACTTTTGAGAAGATTTCCTTGGGTTAAAAAGTAGTCTTATATGCCAGAAAAGACTGTAGTTCTTTTGGTAAGTATGTCAAACCTGTTTGAAAAAATTGCAGATTATTATGAAAAAGAATTTTGCTGAGATACTATAGATCAGCCTCTCCCAGATAGGAACACTGGAATGAAATCCCAACACTAGGATTCTATTACCATCATGATAACTAAGAATACCTTTATTAGAATGCCTGCCCTCAAAATGATCCAAATGACAGAATGCTAATTTATGGAAAATGAAATATACTTTCATAACAAGTAGGAGAATTCATAGTGCAAATACTGGCATAACTCACTCGAAATAAAGATAGTGTTCTTCTGATGCGGAGCATATTCATACGAAGTAAAGAATTGGCATTGTTCATAAGAGGACAAAAGGTGCTGATTTAACCAGCAAAAAGAACTGTTGCTGTATTTGTACTTCATTCAGTTACAACACTCATTAATCAACTAATGCAACCCGATGATTTAAGTGCTATTCCAGAACTGGCAGTTTAATGGGACCCTTTCAAAAAGTCAGAATAACCTCCCTGAATCATTAGGTGCCACAAAGAGGATTGTAATGTTTACATTAAATGCAACACAAAGTATTTTAAATCATTGCAAAATAAGACCTGAAAAGCACAAAACTCAAAATGAGTCAAGTAAATTGTCATGATCCATTTTTTATAATATATACTAAGACAATGTGCACACAGAGATGACTGAGCAGAATGATGCACTGAACAACACGCAACGCTTGTGGATTTTTCCTCTGCTTGTGTACAAATATGAGGGCAATGGAGGAAGGCAGATATGGAAGCCTCAACATGTGTAGCAAAGGATCTTTCATTGGTCCTTCTGAGACATGTATGTCTCTATTTTATAAAGACCTAGGACCTAAATATCCTAACGTCATCCGATCTCATCCAATCTTGGAACCTAAGAAAGGTCAATCCACGTAAGTACTTGATGGAACTCCTTCCAACAAACACCAGGTGTTTTAATAACAACAATAATCATAAATTTATTTGTATCATGCCTTTATCCCTGAAGGAATGCTGACTAACCCATTTTCCCTATATGATGGCTATGATACATTTTAATAAACACCTGTTAGTTATTTCATATGCAACTCATGTCTGTTTTTTAATGATATATGTTCAATGTTTACATGTTCTAGTGTATTGTCTAATTGGTTTATTCCCCCATGTCAAAGTTTAATTTTTTTCATTATAAGGGTTGTTGTGAGTTTTCCAGGCTATAAGGTCATGTTCCAGAAGCATTCTCTCCTGACGTTACACCTGCATCTATGGCAGGCGTCATCGGAGGTTGTGAGGTCTGTTGGAAACTAGAAAAATGGGGTTTATATATCTGTGGAATAATGTCTACGGTGGGTGAAAGAACTCTTGTCTGTTTGAGGTAATTGTGAATGTTTCAATTGGCCACTTTGATTAGTGGCCTAGAAGTTTCAAGATCTGGCTTCTTACTGCCCGGGGAAATCCTTTTTTGGGAGGTGATTAGCTGGCCCTGATTGTTTCTTATCTGGATTTCCCGTTTTTGAGTGTTGTACATTATTTACTGTTACGATTTTAAGAGGTTTTTTTTAATATCGGTAGCCAGATTTTGTTCATTTTCATTATAAATTTATTGCTGTTATTGTGTAGTATTTTGTATTATCCCTGATGTTGTTTGTTACTTTGTAAGGCATTGAATGTTTGTCTGTTTTTGTGCTATAAACCACCCTAAGTCCCCTTTGGGAGAGAAGTACGGTCTAGAAATAAAGTTTATTATTATTATTATTATTATTATTATTAAGAACTCTTGTCTGCTTGAGGCAGACGTGAATGTTGCAATTGGTCACCTTGATGAGCATTGAATAGCTTTGCAGCTTCAAAGCCTGGCTGCTTTCTGCCTGGGGAAATCCTTTGTTGGGAGGCATTAGCTGGCATTGATTTAACAGATAAATCTCCAAAAGCAATGAAACGGTTGAGACACTTTCTTTGGGTCAAATTCTGCACCCAGAGAGCCTGCAAATTGGAATACGCTAAGTAAGCACACCACCCTAAAGTAAGCAGGTTTGAGTGAATCTTCTCAGAACTGACATTTCAGCTGAGTCAGTACTGTGACGTCACAACATTCAGAAGAAAGGGGACAAGGCTACATGAAAAAGAAAGCTCAGGCTATACAAAGCCTTCTCGCTCCATTTCGACACAGCCACACCCATTGCACCTATAAGCTTGTTCTGGGTGGTGCCTCTGCAGACACACAAGACATAATGCATGACTTCCTAAATCACCAATACGAACAGCCATTGCAATTCCTGACCTAAATACAAGAGACAAACTACTTTGTGCCCTAAGAGTTGCAATTCGATCAAGAGACGTATGCAATGAGTTCACATGTTTACTACAAATGGACTTCTCAGAAAATGAAGATCTATTTACTGGGTTTTTGGGGGGGGGGGGTTGGAAATGTGGTTCCAGGTCCCTTGCCCCCCCCCCCCCCCAACATATTTGAGAAGGCCTTGAACTGGAGTAAAAATGCTAAGCGGCAAATCGACATGTGTAAATCCATTGATCTAATGGCCCCATTCCAGCAATTGGATTTAGGGATCGTCAACTGAATATTAGCTTTTATGTTAATGTTGCAATTAGCCGCCCTGATTAGCATGGAATGGCCTTGAAGCTTCAAAGCCTGGCTGGTTGTTGCCTGGAGGAATCAAGGTGGCTAACTGCAACATCCACACCTGCCTCAAGAGTTCTTTCTCCCACCCTGGACATCCCACAGATATGTTAACCTCACTGGCCTAGTTTCCAACAGACCCTTCAGCCTCAGAGGATGCCTGCCATAGATGTGGGCGAAACGTCTGGAGAGAATGCTTCTGGAACATGGTCATACAGCCCGGAAAACCCACAGCAACCCAGTGATTCCAGCCACAAAATCCTTTGAAAACATACTCTATGGGCCCTTCAAGACGAGCCATATATCCCAGGATCTGATCCCAGGTTTTCTGTTTATCCCAGATTATCCGGCAGTGTGGACCCATATAGTTCAGTTTAAAGCAGAAAACCTGAGATCAGATCCTGGGGTATAGGGCCTGTCTGGAAGGGCCCTACGAATGGGTTGTTGTGAGTTTTCTGGGCTGTGTGGCCATGTTCCAGAAGCATTCTCTCCTGACGTTTCACCCACATCTATGGCAGGCATCCTCAGAGGATGTGAGGTCTGTTGGAAACTAGGAAAATTGGATTAATATATCTGTGGGATGTCCAGGTTGGGAGAAGAACTCTTTTCCGCTCGAGGCAAGTGTGAATGTTGCAATGTTGCAACCTTTGAGGTTGCAGGTGAAACGTCAGGAGGGAATGCTTCAGGAACATGGCCATACAGCCCGGAAAACTCACAGCAACCCAGCGATTCCGGCCATGAATGCCTTCGACAACATACTCTATGAATGTTTACTCAAAGGCAACCCCTACTGTGAGGCACGAAGCTTATTCTGAAGCAAGTGTAGAAAACAATGCAGACTTAAAGACTGAAAAAAATGCACATGATATCACTTATTAAAATTCATGCCTGTGTTATCAGTTAAATAAATGTGTGAATAAATGTATTCCAGGGAAAATCAACCAATTTATTTAGAACATATCCTAGAGTGAATTAATAACCCCAAACCTAAATGATCCATGAATTTGGGGGGGGGGGGGACCCAGTATATCAACAGTGGCAACCTTTGCGGCAGCAAGAAACTCTGGATCTATGTATTGTCGAAGGCTTTCATGGCCGGAATCACTGGGTTGTTGTGAGTTTTCCGGCCTGTATGGCCATGTTCCAGAAGCATTCTCTCCTGACATTTCTCCTGCATTTATGGCAGGCATCCTCGGAGGTTGTGAGGTTTGTTGGAAACTAGGCAAGTAGGGTTTGTATATCTGTTGAATGCCCAGGGTGGGAGAAAGAACTCTTGTCTGTATGGGGCAAGTGTGAATGTTTATTTTATTTATTCATTTACTATATTTTTATACCGCCCCTCTCAGCCCGAAGGCGACTCGAGGCGGTGTACACATGGCAAGAACTGCCCACAGATAAAATACATCAACAATTAATAAAACAGCCTTATAAAACACACATTTAGCAATTAAAATTAAAATTAATGTTCCAATTGATCACCTGGAAGCAGGGAGCAGCCAAGCCTCAAAGCTGCAAGGCTATTCAATGCTAATCAAGGCGATCAATTGCAACATTCATACAGACAAGAGTTCTTTCGCCCACCCTGGACATTCCACAGACATATAAACCTAGTTTCCAAGAAACCTCACCACCTCTGAGGGTGCCTGACATAGATGTGGGTGAAACGTCAGGAGAGAATGCTTCCGGATGATAGTCCTACAGCTTGGAAAACTCACAGCAACCCACATATATGCTGAATTGAATCACTATTTAAATAAACGACTTATTTTAATATGCGAGTCACCTAGCACTCCTGCAGCGGTGCTATCCAGAATCCCACCATGTCCAGGCTTTAACACATGACTCCTCTTCCTCCTTTGAGGTCTGTTGGAAGCTATAGTAGCAGCATCAGGAGAGATTATGCTATCCAATGTCCATTGCCTTGGAGATTTGCCTTCTCCTCCTTCGCGTTCAGGATCCTTGCTTTCCGGGAATGGGAATATTTGAGACACAGACCTCCAGCAAACATCAAGTGTCAATTGCTTATCTTCACCATCCCTATTCCAACCCATTACTGGCTGAGATAGATAGATAGATAGATAGATAGATAGATAGATAGATAGATATGGTGGGAATATGGGGAATGAATAGGTAGGTAGGTAGGTAGGTAGGTAGATAGATAGATAGATAGATAGATAGATAGATAGATAGATAGATAGATAGATAGATAGATAGTGGAATACACTGCAGCTTTAAATATCTTGATGCAGCAACAGCAGCAACCCCTGGAATTTTTCCATTAGCTGCAAAATGGGAAGCAAAAGTCCCCTCCCCACCCACCGCTTGGGATCTCTAGTCCAACCAAAGAGGGTAATATATAAAGGGGGGGGGTGCCTTTTGAATCCCCCTTTCATTCAGAGCTGGAAGCACCCCCCCCCCCCAAAGGCAAATGGGAAGGGAATGCATGGCGGGGAAGTCCCCCAGAGAGGCACAGGTGTATACTGGGGGGTTTGGGGCTGGATTCGGGGAGGGGGGGCATCTTCTGACTCACCTTTGGCAGACATGGCTGAAGAGGCTCAAGGAGCGCCTGGGCTTTGGGAGGAAATCCCCGAGGCGGCCACCCGGGTGCAGAGGAGGAGGAGGAGGAGGGGAAGCATCGCCCCTTGTGCCGCAAACGCTGCCGACTGCCAGGGAGAGAGAGGGAGATGGGTGGAAAGGGGAGGGCGGTACCTGTCTGGAGCCTCCGGAGGGATCGCCCCACAGCCGGCCCCGACGCAGCCAATGCGGGCAAGCGGCGGGCGGGGCTCCGGCTGGCTGCTTGCTTGGCCTCCGGAGGGGCGGCAGGCAGGCAGGCAGCAGCTCCAAGCAGGCTCCCTCTGGGGAGGTGGGCTCCCGGTCTACCTCCGACCTCGTCCTATTGAAGGCTGTCACGCTTCAGGAGCTGCCCACTCCTCAGCCATCGGAAAGAGACGCTCCATTGCTAAGCCTTTGTTTCCTTCACGCTGCTGCTTCTGCGGCCCCACGTTCCCCCCGAGGCTCCTCAGAGCCCGAGAATCGCTTGGGCTTTCTTGAGGTGGGGCTGCTATTCAGCTTGGGTCCAGTAAGATGCTTAGGTCCATAGAATCACATTGGCTTTTTGAGGTGGGGCTCCTGTTCAGATTGCAGTCCAGGAAGATGTTTAGGTCCAGAGAATCATATTGGCTCCTTTGGCTGTGGCTCCTGTTCAGCTTGTGGTCCAGTAAGAGGCTTAGAGCCGTAGAATCACATTGGCTTCTTTGGCTATGGCTCTTGTTCAGCTTATGGTCCAGTAAGACAGTGTTTCCCAACTGCTGTGATGCGGCACAGTAGTGTGCCGTGACGGACCTCCTGCTGTGCCGCGAGAAAAGCTCTCTGCCCCCCTTCCTTCCCCCCTCCTCCTGCCGAACTCCTGCTGCTTGGGGGAGGAGGAGGAAGGGCCGGGCAGTGGCGAAGAAAAAGAAGGGGCCGGGGCGCCTCCTCCTTCGGCCGTTTCCCCAGCCAGCCTCCAATCCGCCATGACTCTCACCCCTCACTCACTGAAGCCGCGCGAAGGAGGAAGCCGGGGGTAGGGGTGGGGCATGGTGCGGCCTGGCTCCGCCCCCTCCCCTGGCTTCCACTCTCCCCCAGCTTCTCCAGCCTTGAGGGGACAGTGCCAAGCCAGCATTGTTCTGGCTCTCCCACCGCTGGATTGGCATTGCCCCCTCAAGGCTGGAGAAGCTGTAGGAGAGCTGAAGACGGGGGAAGGGGGTGGGGCATGGTGCAGCCTGGCTCCGCCCCCTCCCCAGCTTCCGCTCTCCCACAGCTTCTCCAGCCTTGAGGGGACAGTGTCAAGCCACCGCTGGCTCCCAGCAGGCCACCATCCCCCAGCCGTTCCTTACTGTGTTAGAGTGTCATTTTGTGTCATTTTGGTTGGTGGTGTGCCCCAGATTTTTAATGTTAAAAGTGTGCCGCAGCTCAAAAAAGGTTGGGAAACACTGCAGTAAGATGTTTAGATCAGTGTTTCCCAACCTTTTTGAGCCGCGGCACACTTTTAACATTAAAAAAATACGGGGGCACACCACCAACCAAAATGACACAAAATGACACTCTAACACAGTAAAGAACCTCTGGGGGATAGTGGCCTGCTGGGAGCAGCTGCTGGGAGTGCCAAAGCCAGGGGAGGAGCCAGGCCAGGCCATGCCCTCTACCCCCACGGCTTCAGCTCTCCCACAGCTTCTCCAGCCTTGAGGAGGCAGTGCCAAGCCAGTGGTAGGCAGGGGGGAGGGGTGGAGCCAGGCTGTGCCATGCCCCCCCTGGCTCCAGCTCAGTGAGCCTTGAGGGGCAAGAGTGGGAGTCATCTGGGATTGGAGGCTGGAAGCCGCTGAGGTAGGAGCATGAGCAGTGGATGGGCTTCAGAGGCAGGGCTCTTCTGCGTGGCCAGCGAGCGAGGGGCAAGCCCCTTCGGATTTGGCTGGGGAATGGCCAAAGGAGGCAGCGCCCGCCCCTTCTTTTCCTGCCCTCCTCCTCCCCCAAGCAGCAGGAGTTCGGCAGGAGGGGGGGAAGGAAGGGGGTCAGAGAGCTTTCCTCGTGGCACAGCAGGAGGTCCGTCTTGGCACACTATTGTGCCGCATCACAGTGGTTGGGAAACACTGGCTTAGATCCCTGGAATCGCATTGGCTTTTTGAGGTGGGGCTCCTGTTCTGCCTGTGGTTCAATAAAATGCTTAGATCCCTGAAAGCGCATTGGCTTCTTTGGCTGTGTCTCCTATTCAGCTTGTGGTTCAGCAAGTTGCTTAGATCCATAGACTTGCATTGGCTTTTTAAGGCTGAGACCTTTTCAGCTTGTGGTTCAGTAAGATCCTTAGTCCCTGGAATCACATTGGCTTCTTTGGCTGTAGCTCCTGTTCAGCTTATGGTCCAGTAAGATGCTTAGATCCATAGATTCACATTGCCTTTTTGAGGTGGGGCTGCTATTCAGCTTGTGGGCCAATAAGATCCTTAGATCCTCAGAATCATATTTGCTTTTTGAGGTGGGGCTCCTGTTCAGCTTGCGGTCTAGTAAGATCCTATTGATCCCTGGAATCATATTGGCTTCTTTGGCTGTAGTGCCAGTTCAGCTTGTGGTCCAGTAAGACGCTTAGATCTTTGGAATCACATTGGCTTTTTGATGTGAGGTTTCTGTTCAGCTTGTGGTCCAGTAAGATGCTTAGATCACTGAAATCACATTGGCGTCTTTGGCTGTGTCTCCTGTTCAGCTTGTGGTTCAGCAAGATGTTTAGATCCATAGACTTGCATTGACTTTTTAAGGTTGGGGCCTTTTCAGCTTGCGGTCCGGTAAGATCCTTAGGTCCCTGGAATCGCATTGGCTTTTTAAGGTGGGGCTCTTATTCAGCTTCTGGTTCAGTAAGATGCTTAGCTCCCTGGAATCATATTGGCTTATTTGGCTGTAGCTCCTGTTCAGCTTCTGGTCCAGTAAGATCCTTAGATCCCTGGAATCACATTCCCTTCTTTGGCTGTGGCTGCTATTAAGCTTGTGGTTCACTAAGGACCTCATCACACAGCGGTTGAAATTGCAGGCGTTAGTGCAATTCACCATGGATTGTAGCAAATGAAATCCAGCATGAGGTGGCCGGGGGAGAGAACCCTTCACTCCGTGCCCTACATTGTCCACATCGCCTCTAACCTATCCCATGGGAAAGTGTCACCACCGAGATTCTCCTGTTCTTAATGGAAACACAGGAAGCCCCTTGTGTTCTCACTGTTGCCTGATATGAGGGCAGGTCAATAAGTCTGTGACTTTTTGAATTTCCCGCCTCTTAACTGAAAGGGCAACACTGCTCCTGTCAACAGGCATCTGTCAGTTGAGTCCTATCAAAATTTGAACAAGCTGCGTCATTTAGTTTATGTTTGATAGCCATTGATAGCAGACTAACGCGTGATTTGAGGAGAAAATGGAAAAAAGTGAATTTTGTGTGCTCATTAAGCATTATTTCTTGTGGAAAGAAACCATCACTCAAACCAAGGCTAAGCCTGATAAATACTATGGGGACTCTGCACCATCAATTTCAATGGTGAAAAAATGGTTGACTGAATTTCGTTGTGGCCGTACAAGCACGGAAGATGCTGAACGTTCTGGACACCTAGTTGAGGTCTCTACACCTGAAACAATTGAAAGAATTCATGATATGGTGTTGGCCAATCGGAGATTGAAAGTGCGAGAGATTGTGGAATCCATAGGCATCTCACATGGCTCAGTGGTTTCAATTTTAAATGTTCACTTGGGTATGAGAAAACTTTACGCAAGATAGGCCGGGGCCATTTAAGGCTTTATAGGCCAAGGCCAGCACTTTGAATTGTCCTCAGTAGCAAACTGGCAGCCAGTGGAGCTGGCACAACATGGGAGTCGTATACTCCCTGTTTGGCGCCCCAGTTATTAACCCGGCTGCTTCTCGTTGGACTATTTGAAGTTTCCGAACAATCTTTAAAGGCAAACCCATGTAGAGAATGTTGCAGTAGTCTATCCTGGATGTAACGAGAGTTCAGACCTCCATGGCCAAGTGTTAGGTAGAGAGAGGGAAGCCCATGAAAATGCTTGTCAAAGGGATCCGGTTATAACATATTGTTATAGGACAGGCAGATGTATTATCCTGCATTCTTTGTCAATTATGTGACCACTTTCAGTTATATGTAACTAGCCAAATGTACAGAGATATGCATTGGCCTAAAGAGTAGGTGAAGTGTCATCTTTCAACCAAAAAAAATGTATTGGAGTCAGAAATATACATAGATTTCTATAGCTTTCTTGACATTTTTCTATGCCACCTGCATAGCAGTCAGAATAAAACTCTCCTGCATACTGTTAAATCTGAAACAACTAAATAATTTATTCATGTTTCAGGCCTTATCATTACGCTCTCTCTCTCTCTCTCTCTCTCTCTCTCTCTCTCTCTCTCTCTCTCTCTCTCTCTCTCTCTCTATGTAAGAACATAGGTTGCATGGGTTTGGATAAAATCTTAGCTTCTCCTCAATAAAGAATCTGTTCCTGCAAATAACAAAAGTGCATCCCGGGGTGCCTTTCTCAAGCATTTTCTTTTGCTAGTTATTGCAATGTGGAGCTCAGGCAGTGAAATACACAATCATGACCTGTGTGGCTTCTCATGGCATATCCAGATAAATGCAGACCACTAGCCATATATTAAGATTTACATGCTTTATTTTGCTGTCTCACTGATATCCCCAAACCAAGTCCTGTACTGAACTCTTATTAGGAACAACATTCATGGCATATTTCCTGTGTGCACTGCTTTTCAAGGAACATGGGTCTCTGATGTTTTCAATACACAAGATGTCCATTATATTTGACATTTGCACTAGTTAAGTGAAAATACTTACACTTTGATGTCAATTGCCTTATCTAATTTCCCAGCCAGCTTTCGTTTTAGCGTATTATTGCATTAAGGTATGAATAAATGTTTAACATTAGCCAGACTTATTCAGCTCTATTTTCTAATTCTCTCCGGTCCTAATTAATCACAATAGGAAGGGGCTGGTGAGATTTCCCCAGACTCCATTGAGTCTCACAGTGGAATATGAAGGGTTCCTCATTATAGAGAGGAACCAGGGGCCCTGCTTCCTTATTCACATTCTGGTTTGGAGCAGAATGATGGAGTGAGGAAACATCTTGAGGATGCTTTCTGATGGACAGCTCTGACTGTTAGCCAATAAAAAGGCACCATGCAAATCCTCTATCTCAATGTGTGGGTCAGGACCCCTGGGGAGGTTGCAAGGGGGTGTCAGAGGGGGCACCAATTACCATCAGAAAACACCGGATTTTCTGTTAGTCATGGAGGTTCTGTGTCGGAAGTTTGGCCCAATTCAATCATTGGTGGGGTTCAGAATGCTCTTTGATTGTAAGATTGTAAACTATAAATCCCAGCAACTACAACTCCCAAATGTCAAGTCTATTTTCCCCAAACTCCACCAGTGTTCACATTTGGGCATATTGCGTATTCGTGCCAAGTTTGGTTCAGGTCCATCATTGTTTGAGTCCATAGTGCTCTCTGAATGTAGGTGAACTACAACTCAAAAACTCAAGGTCAATGCCCACCAAATCCTTCCAGGATTTGATGTTGGTCATGGGAATTCTCTGTGCCAAATTTGGTTCAATTCCATCACTGGTGGAGTTCAGAATAACTAACTATAACTATAAATCCCAGAGTTCAGAATGCTCTTTGATTATAAATTAACTATCAATCTCGGCAACTACAACTCCCAAATGACAAAATCAATCCCTCCCCAACCCCACCAGTATTCAAATTTGGATGTATTGGGTATTTGTGCCAAATTTTGTCCAGTTAATGAAAATATGTACATTCTGCATTTCAGATATTTACATTACAATTCATAACAGTGGCAAAATTACAGCATGACGTAACAATGAAAATTATTGTATGGGTGGGAGTCACCACAACATGAGAAACTGTATTAAGGGGTCATGGCATTAGGAAGATTGAGAACCACTGTTCTATCTTTTCCTCCTGAATGGAGGAAACTGTTCTGCCCCATTCTTAAACCAAATGCCCTACTCTCTTGGAAAAGGTTTTGGTTTTCAGCATCTCACTGCCCTTCACTAGCTACCGAATTTTACAAGAGATTCAGATGATGTCGATCTCCAGCTGTATCTTTTTCTTTTACTTCTTTCCTATACTTTCTTGGAGAAAGAACAACTGCATAATTCAGTGTTTCACTTATTCAGTCAGTGAGGATTGATGCTCTGATTCTAATGAGCTGGTTAATCCACTCTGGATTTCAGCACGAAGTCTAAAGGAGCTATCTTAGGCCCCTTCTACACTGCAATATAAAATCCAGATTATCTGCTTTGAAGTGGATTATATTTATTTATTTGTTTGTTTATTTATTGTTTCGGCTTAATAGACCGCCCTATCCGAAGCTCAGGGCGGTTTACAGCACGCAAACAGAACCAATTAAAACACATAAAAGTGACAATATAAACAGCTAAAAAACAGTTAAAACAGTTAAAATTTAAAGTTAAAGTCCCCCCCAATCTAAACCCCAGTGATCGAGCACATAGCATCTGTGACAGTGTGGCAGTGACGGAATGGCAGGTTGTAACAAATGCCAGTCAGGGGCCAAATGCCTGCCTGAACAACCAGGTCTTACAGGCCCTGCGGAAGGTCATTAAATCCCGCAGTGCGCGCGTCTCTGCAGGGAGCAAATTCTCTAGGGCCGGCGCGGCCACTGAAAATGCCCTCTGTCTCGTGCTCAATAGCCTGCATGTCTTCATCCCAGGGACCTCCAACATGTTGAGCCCCTCAGAGCGCAGTGATCTATTGGGCACATATGGGGTAAGCCGCTCCCTCAGGTACGCTGGCCCCAAACCATATAAGGCCTTGAAAGTTAAAACTAACACCTTGAAGAGGACCCAGAATTCGACTGGCAGCCAGTGCAGTTCGCGCAAGCAGTGTAAACTCATATAATCAATTTCAAAACAGATAATGTAGAACAGGCATGTAGCCAGGGGGCTAAGGGGCTTCAGCCCCCCAAATTCTCAGGGTGGTCCGCGAAAAGGCCTTACTGGTACATTATTTAAACTGTTATGTGCATTTAAATCATGATCTGATCACCATGCTCATTATATCCCACATTAATGGGGTTATTGGGATAACAATACAAAAGGTTTGCTAGGGTAGACCCTCTTCCACCCAGTCTCAGCCCCCCGAACCAAACTCACCCCGAATCAAAATCCTGGCTACGGCCCTGTGTAGAGATCATCTGCTTTGATAATCTGATGTATATGGCAGTGTAGAAGGGGCCATAGAGGCAAATACAGTATCCCAAATAGCAAGCCCCAGAGCAAATTCACTGTGCCTTTGACACAGGAGCCACCAGGCACCACTATTGTTGGACTGCAGGGTGCATCATTCCAAGCCATTGGTGAAGGGAAAATGGAAGTAACAGTGATCACCTAAAGGGCCTTACTTAGAATAGAGCAGGGCTGTCCAACTGGTGGCCCGGGGCCGTACACGCCCCCCCTGCCTGTTGGACACGGCCCCGCTATGAGCTGGCTCCTCCTCCTTCACCCGTCCTCCTTCCCCTCCCTGCACCGCGGCTCGCGATTGGAGCCGCGGCGCGTCCGCGGGGGAGGAGGAGGGGCGAAGGAGGAGGAAGCCAGCTGGCTGCCTCTTCCTCCTTCTTCCTCCTCCTTTCCTTCCCCGCGCCGGTGCTCGGGATCGGGCAAGGGCGCGGGCGGGGGAAAGATGAGGGACGAAGGAGAAGGCCGTCAGCTGACAGCCTTCTCCTTCGTCCCTCTTTCCCCCCACGCGCGCCGGCGCCCGGGATCTGGGCAAGGGCGCGGGCGGGGGAAAGAGGAGGAGGAGGAGGGAGAGCTCTCCCTCCTCCTCCTCTTTCCCGGGCGTCGCTGCTGTTCCATGCGCGCGGCCCGGGAAAGAGGAGGAGGAGGAGGGAGAACTCCCTCCTCCTCCTCCTTTTTCCCGCCCACGCCTTTGCCGGATCCTGGCGCCGGGCGCAAGACGCTGAAAGAGGAATGAAGGAGAAGGCAGTCAGCTGATTGCCTTCTCCTTCGTCCCTCTTTCCCCCCGCGCGCGCCGGCGCCCGGGATCCGGGCAAGGGCGCGGGCGGGGGAAAAGAGGACGAGGAGGAGGAGGGAGAACTCTCCCTCCTCCTCCTCTTTCCCGGGCGTTGCTGCTTTCCCCTGCGCCGCAGCACCGGTGGAAGAGGAGGAGGAGGAGGAGGAGAACTCTCCCTCCTCCTCCTTTCCCCCTTTTTGCAGCGCACGGGACACCGGCTGCGGCAGGAAGGCCGGGAGGGTGCGAGGAGGTGGGCCTCCTCCTCCTTCCCGGCGCCGCTGGTGTCCCATGCGCCGCCGCGGCAAAGAAAGAGGAGGAGGGAGAATGACAGTTTAGGAGGGGGCTGGGGGTGGGGCAGGGGCGGGGGAGGGGCCTGGGGGTGGGGCCTGGGGGCGGGGCCGAACGGCCCCCCAGGTCATCAGTGACCTCAAGTCCGGCCCTTGGCCGGTTAGAAGTTGGACAGCACTGGAATAGAGCAAACTGCTGCAATCTACTACCTAGAAGCACTCTTTATGAAACAAAAGGTTGGATGAAACTGAGGGGAAGGGCCTCGGCCCTGGAAAGAGTGAGTGACCGAGGGATGGAGGGGGAAGCGGACCCAAGGGGCCACTCGCTCGGGCCCCAGCACACACATATGCACTCCCCCCTCTTACCTTGCCCTCCCTTCCTTTCTTTCTCTCTTTCTCTCTCCCGGCACCGTGAAAGCATTCCCTTTCCCCTCTCCTCCGAAAGTGAGCTCAGCGGGAAGCATGTCGCCAGAGAGGCCTCTTTCTGCCGCCTCTCTAGGAAGTGCAGACCGCCCCTCTCGCTGGACTTCCGCTCGGCACAAACATGGCGGCCACGGGCAGGCGCCCCAAAAGGAGGCCAGTCTTTGCATCAGAAGGATGGAACCGGAGCCCCAGAATGAGAGAGAGAGACTGGGGGGAGAGCACCCACCCCCTCCTTCCCTCCCTCCCGCTTTCCTCGGACTCCACCCCCCGGAATCCACAGTCCTTGGGCCACTGCAGCTGATGCTTCTGGGAGGGAAGGAAGGGTGGAAGGGAGGGCAGAATGGAGGGTGGGGCCTGGGTAGGAGGGCCTGAGGGGGGAGAAGAGGATCCCCATGGGGTCACCCCCCTTTCCTTCTCCGCCGGCCACGGCCTCTCACGTGGGTGACTTCCTCCCCCCTCCCTCCCTGCGTGGAAGGAAGGTCCTCCCGGGCGGCGGGGTCCCACTGGGGGCCGCGGAGTGTACCCTGTGGCCGCCTGGCCCTCTTTCCTCCCAGAAGCATGCTCTCATGACGTTTTGCCCTCAGGGGCTACGACAGCAAAAAAAATTGGTCCGTGATCTGCGCCCCTCAGCTTGCGCCCCTAGGCCATGGCGTAGGTTGGCCTTATGAGTAATCCGGGCCTGCCCTCGGCTATGGAAATCCCTCCTTGATGAGATTAGATCAGCCCCCTCCCTCCTGTCCTTCAGAAAGATGGTAAAAACCTGGCTGTAGGAACAAACCTTTGGGACAAGGTGCAATAAGGTAACAATAGGAAACCCTCCCCTGCTGACCCGATTCAGTATGGCTGTTTTGAGATGGTTTTTAACAATTGATTTTAAAGTGAATACAACTGATGTTTATTTATTATTTATTTCATTTATTTCTAACCCGCCCTTCTCTACCCCCGAAGGGTAATGTTTATGTATATTTATAATTTGTTTTATGTTCCGGCATTGAATGTTTGCCATATATATATAATTCTTTGCCATATATATATATAGTTCTCCGTCCTGAGTCACCTTCGGGGCAAAAAGGGCGGAATATAAATGCTTTGAATAAATAGTAAATAAATAAGTAGAGAGGAGCATGTGGACATTTTTCCACCCAAGAAATTTAAAGCTGGAGTATCTCGGATTTGAAATTTCTGATTGAGGCACCGTTAGGGATAACACTTAATTTTTTCCAGCTTTTTCTTCCTTGGCAACCAGTGCAGTTCAAACTTATTTCTCATACCATGCTCTTTTGTATGGTTGCAAATGGCAATGATTTCTGCAGCAGGCATGAATTAAAGAAGTAATTTTCCTCCCTCCATCCTGTCCATCCCCAAGGCATTAGCCTTACCAGCTGATCTAGGGCTATAGTGAAGTAACATGCATTAGCATTTGTTTCCGAATCGACTCTTCATCCCTCTTATATATGCAATCATTAAACAGCCCCATTTGCAAACTTATTCATGTACTGTGAGAGTCAAAAATTTTGCTCATGCGGTGTGATTTGATGGCAGGATTTTTCATCTTTTATGCTATTTCCTGTGCTACATTATTCTCATGGGTGCCCCCGTGTGAAGCTTAATATGGTATTCTGAAAGCAATCATAGGAAAAAATGCAGAACTTAAAACAATTTGGCATCAAAAAACCCTATGTATTGCTTTGAGATATCAAGAGAATACAAATATATGTCAGGTTTCTTCAGGTGATTTTTTTGTACTCGGTATAGCCCATTTTAAATTCTGTTATTTGTTTTGCAAAGGTTGTTGTTTACCAGTTAAAAGTAGACAATACCATATACATTTTTTTTTAAAAAATGGACAAATATAAAATAAAAGTCGGACAAAATTAATTTTCAAATGTAGTCAGGGGAAAATTAATGTTCAAGGGCATGTTGTATTCGGGCGCATGGGGACTAAATAGCTTTTACTTAATCTCTTAACATCAGTAAGCGAGGGTGCAAATCTCCTGATGTGAAAAGGAGTCCAGTTCTGCTTCAACGACCTTTAGAAATACCAGAGTGTATCTTCTACTGGCAGAAGTACCCAGAATTGCAAGCATTAGCAACCCTTCTGTTTCTCCCTCTGCATTTTCTTCTGTTTTGTTCCCTCCCACCTGCTTTTCCATTGATCTTTTCCTCTCTTTTTTCTTGCTAATAGACTGATTAGCCAGTGAGTTAAGGTAAAGGTTTCCCCTTGACATTAAGTCTAGTCCTACCCGACTCTGGGGGGTGATAATCATCTCCATTTCTAAGCAAAGAGCCAACATTGTCCATAGACACCTTCTAAGTCATGTGGCTGACATGACTTCATGGAGCGCCGTTACCTTCCCGCCAGACCGGTACTTATTAATCTACTCACATTTGCATGTTTTCGAGCTGCTAGGCTGGCAGGAGCTGAGGCTAACTGCGGGAGCTCACCTTGCTCCCCAGATTCGAACTGCTGGCCTTTCAGTCAACAAATTCAGCAGCTTGGCGGGGGCTCCTCCAATTAGCCAGTACTTTTCTTTAATGGTTAGATGCAGGACTTATTGAAAAAAAAGATAAAGACGGATTTTTGTCTTAGAGCTAAGGAGGAAATCACAACTAAATTTAAGTCATTCTCCTGCTTACAATATATACAGATTAAAGAATATTTTAACAAAGACAAGGAAAAAGGTTTTGCTGAGAAGGATGATTTATATGATAAAATTATAAAAAAAAGGAAAAGAAGAATATTACAAATATATATAATATATTACTAGAATGGGCAACCAAAAGAGAAACTGTGAAATAATGTATGACAATATGGGCAAAAAATATAGGCAGAACAATAAAACTGAAAGAATGGGAAGAAATATGGCAGAGAAAAATCAAATATACATATGCTACGGATATTAAAGAAAACTGGTATAAAATGTTCTACAGATGGTACATTACACCACATAAGTTGGGACTTATGTACAAAACAGCAAACAATAAATGCTGGAAATGTGAAAGAGATGTGGGAACATTTTATCATACTTGGTGGACTTGTGCTAGGGTGAACATGTTCTGGGGAAAAAATGCAAGAAAAATGTGAAAAAATATTAAAAACAAAAATTAGCATGAAACCAGAATATTTTCTATTAGGAATAATAGATGAAGAAATTAAATTGGATTTGAACCAAGATATTTTATTTACATATTTGACTACTGCTGCCAGAATGGTCTATGCAAAAAAATGGAAACAAAAGGAATTACCCACAGTAGAAGAATGGTTTAAAAAAATTGATGAAATAAAATAAATGGACAAATTTTTCAAACTTTTGCCTTAAAAATATCTTATGGGAGGCCCATTAAAAAATGGACTGGAAACTATACGAAGAATTTAAGGAAAAATATAAGGATTAAAGAAAGACCAAATATAAAGCAAACCCTTACATTAAAATATGAATACTGGTCAAAATGGAGAAACCCAAGTAGAAAAAATAAAGAAGAAAGAATAAATAATTAAAATGCAGTAAAATAAGATTTGGAAGTCACATACTCCTCCTCCCGTTCATATATTTCCCAACTTATCCTACCCAACCCACTTCCCTTTTCCCTTTCCCCTAACGTCCCTAGCTCTCCCTTCCCCCAAACCTTTAAATAGAATGGTTTTTTATTGTTTATATGTATAAAAAAACTTGAAATAAAAATTAAATTTTAAAAATGGTTAGATGCACAAGAGAAGGAAACAGTGTCACGATGCAAGGACTCGGCCGGCCCCTTAATCACACACACAGAGACGGTAATCAGCTAACTATTTATTGAATAATAAAGAACAGGTGAAAAGGTAATTGTCCATAAAAATATTGAAAAGTTCAATCCAAAGAAAGAGTCCGTAGTAATCCAAAACAATGGCTTGGCAAAAGCTTGGTAAAAGGCTTGGCAAAAGGTTTAAGCAAAAGGCTCCAAGCAATGCGGATCAAGGAACAAGACAAGGTTCAAACAGGGCCCAAGAAACTTCTTGGCAAGACACGAGCCAGCAACTTGGCTCCGTGGTCCTCTGCTCGCTTCACTCCTCTTAGAATAGAAGTGGCCGAGCTACTGAGGATCCGTTCCCACAGATCCTATACTTAATCCCCTTGGCGAGGTCCCCGACGCTCTAGGCTTCTGCGCCAATCTGTGCTACGGGATCTTGCGCCTCTCTGGCGCTCTAGGCTGCGGTGCCAACCCCTCCTGCTGGACTCAATGCCTCTCTCTCCTATCGGCCCGTCCTTGCCTCCCAGCACCTGGTTCACTATCTTCATGAGAGCCAGACTCCTTTCAGCTTCCATGGGCTCATCCTCCACTGTTTCCCTGATTCTCTCCTGCGACCGAAACCACCTGGCTTCTCATAACAATTGTCACTATCAACACTTTCTGAATCAGTCTGACCTTCCAGTTATCGTAGCCGTCCGGCCATCCATCATCCCAAGCCAAGCTCTCGGTGGGAGAGGAAGGCCCCGCTAACTCATTACCCCTTCCTCCATTCCCACATCAGCTGCGGCTGGCTCAATGCAAGTGGAACCCCCGTGCTGCCCCTGCCCCCAGGCACAAAAGAGAACTGGGTTGCTACACTATTCCCCCCCCTCAGGGCCCCTCCGAGGCCTCCTCGAGGCTTGGGCTTGTCGGGATACTTGCGGTGAAACCGGGCAACAATGTCCGGGGCGTGAACATCGCGGGCCGGAGTCCAAGAGCGCTCTTCTGGTCCAAAACCCTTCCAGTCAATCAAATACTCAGCTTCCGGTATCTGATGCGGGCATCCAGTATGTCCTGCACCTCGAACTCCTCCTCCCCATCGCGCATCACAGGAGGGGGTGGCGGCTGCGTCACATCAGGCCGCACCCCCTTCGCCGGCCGCAGCAGGGAACGGTGAAAAACAGGGTGGAGCTTCATGTCCGCCGGAAGTTGTAGTTTGAAAGCAACAGGTCCCACACTCTCCAACACCTGTAGGGACCCAAAAATCTTGCATCCAATTTGCGGCTAGGTCTCTGCGTAGGTAAATTCTTGGTAGACAGCCAGACTTTGTTGCCCACTTGAATCTCTGGACCCTCCTGGCGCCGCCGATCAGCCATCCGCTTGTAATCCGCTTTTGCCTGGTCCAGTTGAGAGCGCAGCAGCTCTTGCATGGCAGTCAGCTCCTGTAGCCAATCCTCCGCCGCTGGCACTTCTCCGGATTGGTCTACAGGAGGGTAGAACCTGGGATGGTGACCATAGTTGGCAAAGAAAGGAGTTTCTTGATGGATTCTTGCGTCGCATTGTTGTAAGCAAACTCTGCCAAAGACAACAAGGACGCCCAGTTGTTCTGCTGATAGTTTACATAGCACCGCAGATACTGTTCCAATGTGGCGTTAACCCTTTCGGTCTGCCCGTCGGTCTGGGGGTGATGAGCCATAGACATCCGTGCCTCAATTCCCAGCAACTTCTGAACAGCCCGCCAGAACTGGGAAGTGAATTGAGTGCCTCGATCCATCACCGAATGTGAAGACACGCCTGGGAACTTTGGCTTAGAATAGGAACAAGGACGTGACATCTCTTCCCAGGGGACCTCTTCTTGCCTTCCCATAGAGAACTGGAACTCCCAAGGACCAAACCAGTCACTTTAGATAACTCAAACAGGTTTTATTGTTCACAAAAGGAGTTATCTTATTGAGGTATTAAACTTGGTTCTTCAAACAGGGGTAAAATAAAATATACATTACAGTTCTTA